>JAJMFY010000022.1:0-189582 GCA_030574955.1 Teunomyces lycoperdinae
TCTTCTTCTTCTTCTTCTTCTTCTTCTTCTTCTTCTTCTTCTTCTTCTTCTTCTTTTTCAATTTTAATTTATTTCATTTCCTCTAAATTCATTAAATTCATTAAATTCATTAAATTTATAATTATTTCCATATTCCATGATTATTCTTAATTTCTACTTTCTTTTCTGTTCATTCTTTTTATACTCTTCTTTCTCTACCTAATCTTTTCTCATTGTTCTCTGCTTTTCTGCATTCTTCACCACTTTCTCATCCACAAACAACCCCTTTCTTCTCCGTATCCCGTTCATGTACCGTCTAGCAACGTTCTCACGCTCAGCAAACTCTCCCAACTCTTCCAATTCTTCATCAGTCTTTGGAACCCAGAACGGATCGATATCCAAAACATCGTAGCCATCAAATACCAACTGAGGACTGGCTGCTCCCGAAGTCTTTTTCCGAATATCCTCCAGAAACCCAAATGCTTCCACCACCGGAACCCGTGCCACCACCGTGAAAAATGGCGTGCCTTCCTTCATCTCCTCAGAAACCACAGCACCGCCTCGTTGCTGCACCACAGCATAAACACGCCCCAAAACCTCCGTCAGAGCCTGAATCTCACACGTATACATCGCAAGATACAACCGTGGCGATGAAAGAAGCGCACGATGCACCAATTCACGGGTCTGCGAGATAATCCGACCACCACTGACGTCAGGTTCAGCACCACTGCTCCGGAGCGTCACAAGAACACCATGAACGGGTTCAGAGGCAAGTGGTCCTTCGTTAAGTGCAAGCTGGAGCCCGTTCAACACGTTTCTCTCATACTCAAACCGTTCGTTGGGGTTGCTAGCAAATAAACGGCCAAATTGTGAACCATTATCGCTACTTTCCACCACAATGTTTGGCCCAACTCGCTTGGGACCGAAACAAACGATATTCTGAACCAATTCTTCTACTGAACCGAACCCAGCAACAAACTTGGCTTCTTTCAAAGCTTCTACAAGTTTGGATTTCACCGTTTTAAGACGTACAGCATCGTTTCCACGCACGACAGCACGAATCTCATCCTCAAAATGCACCATAAACGCAGTAACCAGTTCTGGCAACGACATCACTGCAAGTTCGAGATCAACACCGTCTTCTTCCACCTCAGCAACGCTTTCGTCACCCGCCAAACCTTCACGGAACGGAATAACCGGCTCCTTCACCACAACTTCACATCCCCGAGCAAATCTGTCCTGCAAATCCTTCAAACACCGTTCTAAATGGAGTTCTCCAGCCACACACATGATTAACTCGCCCGAATCGTCATCTACATACCATTCAAGCACGGGATCGGCCTTTGCCAACGTCTCCAAGCCGCGTTCAAGTTTCTGCATCTTCATGGCATCGGTTGGTTCAATGGCAATCTTCATGATCGGTTTGTTGTGGATCATAGCCGACGTAGCAGCAAAGTTGATGTACGGAGGCTCGTGACAACACAACGTCGCGTTCTTCATCACTACTCCGTCAAGCCCAACGACTCCTACAATGTTTCCGGCCGGCACGGTTTCCATCCGCACCAATTCACGGCCCATGAGCAAGAACAAATCACTGATAACGGCACAAGACACGCTGGTATCGCCTGAAGGATCGTACTTTGGTCCTACCACCGTCACGGTCTGGCCAACCGAAAGCAGACCCGAATAAACTCGAGTAAATGCAATCAAAGTCTCGTCTTCTTCTTCATCTTCTTCATCTTCTTCATCTTCCTCGAATTCCCATTCAAACGGATCGCTTTTCCGGATCTGAAACTCGTCTTCCTGTTCCCTTTCTTTAGCAGCCTGTTTCGCTGCGTCCAGTGCCCGTTGTGCTGCTTCTCTCGCGGCTCTTGCACGTTCAGCAGCTTCTCCAGCGGCCACTTGTTCCCGAGGAAGCTCGCTGTTGGGTACAGACATCAATTTCGACACGTAGGCGACGGTGTATTGCGGTTGTGACGCATCGCACGCAAGAAGCGCTTGTTTTAATGGTAAATCGACTTCTGTGACGGTTTCTGCCACGAGTTTCTCGAGCCGTTGTGGCTGGGCAGCCACGGGACTCGGCAAGTAATCAACAACAGCACCAAGAACCGCATGGCTCAATGGAAGCCACTGCAGCATGACCAACGCAAGTGTGGCACGATGATTTTTTGATTTGAGATCGCGTGGGGATACACGGACGCCGGTTTTGGCAACAATCAGCTCAAGTTTATCTTCATCGCGTGCCAACAACGCTGCTTCATACACCGCCCAGATCGGTTGAAGCGCAAGTTGTACAAACAACGGTTTCTGGCCCGGTTTGGATTTTATAATCTTTTTGGTTTTGGGATCGATACAGAAATCGCCCCATAAAGTTTTGGCAAGTGCTGTGGCCAGAAATCCGAGCTTTGCAGCGTAGATTTTGGCAAATGTATTGATTGAAAACGCCCAGCCGTCGATAGCCAGCGCAAACACCACGTTGTGACGTTCAGGAGCAAAGTAGAGCTCGGCATCGTCCTTATCAACAAAATCAGAAACAGCCCCGCTCTCGTGCCACCGCAAATCGGCTTCCATCCGTTCACTGGTATGGAGTGTTGCCATCACTGCATTTACTTGTTCAATCACTCGTGTGATGTGATGATACGCTTCCAATGGCGTAAGCTGCCACTCACTAATCAACCGATCGATTTTATTGATTACAAGCAACGGCTTGAGCTGATCTTCCCAACACTGCCGCAATACATTGATTGTCTGTGAACACACACCTTCAACCACATCCACCAACACCACAGCACCGTCACAGAGCCGTGAACTCGTGGAAACTTCCGAAGAAAAATCAATGTGACCGGGCGAATCGATCAAATTCACAAGATACTCACGGAGCAGCGCCTCTCCGCTCTCCTTCAGTACCCGTTGCACCTTGAAATAAAGCGAGATCGCGCTTGCTTCCATTGTAATGCCTCGGAGCTGTTCGTCAGGCCGCAGGTCAAGGTACCTTACTTTCCCAGCCATGCGATGCGATACCACGCCGTTGGTGGCGAGGAGTGAGTCCAGTAGCGAGGTCTTGCCGTGATCCACATGTGCAAGGATACAGATATTACGGATATTTGCCGTATCGTGTTGGAGCCGGTTCACGGTCTCGGAAGAAAGTTTCATCGATAGAGATGCTTTTTGAATAATTATTTTGGAGCGGGTTTGTATACTATTTTTTTTTTTTTTGTCTGATACACTTTTTAACATGTTGTGTCCCCGGTGTCAGACTGAGCTCAGACAGCACCTTATTCGGCCCGACACGGTGCTTGTTGCGTGTCCGCTGGAGGCTTGTATTTATCCTTTTGATTTGCTGGTGGCAGAGCTCCGTGAGCAGCATTTGTTGATGGCGGTAACCACAAGCGATGTGATGGAGCAGATGGAAGAACGGTTGGTTGGGGCTGGCGCTGATGAAAGAATTGCATCGTTTATCTCGAAGTTAAAGTAAGGGAAAGATGAAACAGCGATGAAACATCTGATGAAACATCTGATGAAACATCTTTACCATAAAAAAGGGCAAAGTAGGCTTGCATTAAGTAAATATAATACAAAAAATGATCTATTTAGGCAAAGCGGCCTGTTGGGCTTCCTTTTGTTGCTTCTGTTTGGCAACGGCGTAGACCAAACCGGAAATAAAGCCGATAAAGATCGAGGAAACGGACCAGAAGTTGACAGCAGCGTCAAAGAAGATCAAACCACTCAATGCGATAGGTAACTTGTTCAAAGCTCCGACCATCGAGTAGGTAGTTGAGGAAGTGACACGGACACACCAAGCTGAACAGTACGAAATCAGGACTGACAGCGCACCGGACAAGATCATGGCGACGATGACGGCGTTTCTGGATTCTGGAGGGAAGTTGAGAGTCACGTTTTCTACGGACCAGTCTTCAAACATAAAGGTCCATACCAACAAAATAGGAATCGACAACAAGTTATTGTAGTACATGGTGTCAAAGTCCTTGAAGTTAGTTAACTTGATACGTTTTCTCATGGTAAGTACAAAGGCAGCCGAAGCAAAACAGTTGACTCCCATCCAGAAGTAGCCGAGATAGAACGAGATGAAGTCGGCTTGAGAAACTGCGACCGACTTGTCACCGTAACAAGCAATAACCGATGATAAGACCATCAACATGAAAGAACCAAGAGCCATGGAGGTGACGCTACCACCAAACCAAATGACTTCACCATAAGCAATCAAGATGATGGTCAAGTTTTTGAAGATGGTGTAGACGGGAATCGACAAGTATTGCAATGCTCTGGTGGATGTGTAGATCATAAGCACAAGCATAATGACGATAGGAAACCATTTTTTGGCTTCATCTTTGTTGAAAGGACGATAGTTGATTATACCAAGCAGCTTCAACGTGGCGATGGTGACGACACACACGATCGATTGGACCGCCAACAAAAGAGCGTTGAGGTTGAACAGCAACCCAGAAACAACGTACTTATTGGTGACGGTCATGAGAATGGAAGAAGCGCAGTACGCAAGAATCGAGATGGGTGCCGAATTGGCCACCGATGCGGTTTTGTCCATGGTAAGCTTTCGTTGAATAAAGTAAACAAGTTGGCCAGCGAGATATAACAGAATGAGACCCATGTAAAATTTTCGTTACACAAACGCGTGTGCAGTCAAACAAAAAAAAACAAAACACAAAAAAATTAAAATTTATAATTAAAAAGTAACAAAAAAAAATAAATGGACGGGACGGGACGGGAACAACAACTAATCAATGAATAAAAATAGCAAATAGGATCGTGGTAGTAACTTATATATGGGTATGTAAGAGACAATATCTTCTTCTTTTCTTCTTCTTACTTTTGTCTTTTTTTTCTTTTGAAAGGAACTAAAAACAATCTGTTCGATTGCTAGAAGTGTTTGTTTCTCAAGTGTTTGGAATTCATCGCGAACACGTTTCATTGGCGGCTATCTTAAACCGCACCTGCGCGACATTTTTTTGGTTTTCGTTATCTCACTGACATCATCGCTGAAACGGAATTTTCTGATTCTGAAACCAGGTTCTAATATTCGTTATCTTTAACCATGAAAATCATCTCGTATCTTGACTACAAAGACTATGGATTTCACCAATTGCTTTCCTAATCCGGAAGATTGTACACCTACCCACATTGAAATAGTTTATAATCGTCTCTTAACCCATAGTAGTTGTTTCTCAAATTATGAATCATTCAATGTTTTCTAAACTTTAAAACAACAGAACCATTCAACTGTGGCCAAGGTTTTCAAATTCTTGTAAATTCTATACATGATCTTTAATTTGTCGGTTTCTCTACACTTTTGGAATATTCATCTATCTTTTACATTAAATCTATCACGAATCGTTTTTCTTTTAGGCATAGTCACCGGTGTTGTAGATACTGATATCGACCTCGGCCTTAACGTCAATCATGTCACTCGAGTCGATACATGAATCCACGCTGAAACCACGCTGGCGTTGGTCCTTGAGACGCTGATTCTGCGCCCGAATCCGTTCCAACTCTTCGATGTACTTGTCTTCCACACCCGTGACGTAGTTTCCGGTAAAAACACCAACTTCAAACCCGTCAAGTCCTGGACGCAGACAACACTCAACCAAGTCTTGTAAGTCCTGGTAAATCACTTCATCGGCGCCGATAACCGCGGCGATTTCGGCCTCGTCACGCTGGTAACCCACCAATGCCTTGGTATCGGCCAAATCGATCCCGTAGATGTGATTGTAGCGGATCGGAGGCGCACACAGTGCAAAGTAGACCTTTTTGGCGCCTGCTTCACGTGCCATTGCCACGATCTCCATCGACGTGGTTCCACGCACGATCGAGTCGTCCACCAAAAGGACCAGACGGTCTTTGAACTCAGAACGCATCGCATTCAATTTCCGACGCACCAGCGACCGACGTTCCTGCTGGTCAGGCATGATAAACGTCCGTCCAATGTACCGATTCTTGACAAACCCTTCACGGTACGGAACCTGAAGCGAAACTGCACACTGCATGGCCGAAGTACGGGCCGTGTCCGGCACCGGAATGACGCAGTCGATGGCTACGTCGCCCAACTGTTGCCGGATCTTGTTAGCAAGCTTGTTGCCCATCTCTAGACGGCTGTGGTACACCAGGACGCCATCCAACACCGAATCGGGCCGTGCAAAGTAAACGTATTCAAAAATGTCGGGTGCAAACATCTGTGGGGGCACCACCTGGCGGAACTCGGGCTTGTGGACACCCAGCAGGTCTTTGGGGATGATCACAGCCTCACCAGGCTTGATGTCACGGAACAGGAAGCCGTGGGCGGTGAGAACCACCGACTCCAGCGCCAACATGTAGTCAACCAGCTTGTCGGCATTGACTCTTTGGCCAAACAAGAGCGGACGAATCCCGTTGGGGTCACGGAACCCAATCACACCGTAACCAGCAAGCATGACCACACACACGTATGCTCCACGGATGGTTTTCATAGTTGCTGCGAGCGCCGCAAACAAGTCCTGGTTGTTGACCCGCGACTTGTTGAACTTATCGAGCTCAGCAGCAAACACATTGATCAACAATTCGGAATCGGAGTCCGTGTTGATGTGACGGTGGACCACTTCGTCAAGATGACGTCTCAAATCCACCAGATTCACAAGGTTTCCGTTATGGCTCAATGTGATGCCGTACGGTGAATTGACATAAAATGGTTGTGCCTCGCTACCGGCAGAAGACCCGGCAGTTGGGTACCGTAAGTGTGCAATGCCCATGTTTCCCACCAAGTTATCCATCCGTGCTTGTGTAAACACGTCCCTTGCCATGCCGTTACCTTTGCATTGGTAAAACCGACCTTTGGTGCCGCACGTCACGATCCCGGCGGCGTCCTGCCCACGATGCTGAAGAAACATCGCCCCTTCAAAAAGCTCATGTGCCACATTCTTCTTCTGGTCCGACAATATGACGGCTAAGATACCACACATCGCTTTGTTTGCTAGGTAAAAAGAGTAGTGGTAGATAATCAAAAATTTTCCGACCAGAGTCAAACGTGCGACCGACTACTAATCTTATCATAATCAACCTGCAATTAGAAAACTGCAACTTTCTTATTACAAATTATAAAATAATAACTAACTTGAACTCCCCTTGGCACTTCCTTAGTTTATGGGAAACAACACATGTTTCCATGCCTTGTGTTGATTTTCTGGACTCTGGATTGGGCGAATATTGTCTTTCTTTTGTTATGTTTATTCTTAGGTTTGAAGCATTTCTCTCTCAGAAGTTAAAATGTTGCGGATCAATAGGAAATATGAAAAATTGGGGAAAGCGCAAAAATGTCGCCAGCTCATCGCCGGCCCCGCCCCGCCCCCCATCGCATCGACCAATTGACTAAACTATTTCTTTTTAGAATGTCGCACTCTCAACAGTATAATGTCGTTCTACTTTTCTCTCTCTCTCTAACTACGTTAGTTACTAAACACTTATCAATAAACTACGGTGGGATGAACACAGTCACAAGTCCCACCGTTCGGATCGCAGCCCCAAAAAACTGCTTATAAAAATATATATACTAAAAAAACACAAGATCTGTAGTCAAGCAATCTAACCCATATTACTTTTCCTCTTTTCATCTACTGGGGTGGCTGTTGGTACCCGTTCATCTGCGGTGGATACCCGTTAAACTGTGGAGGATACTGGTAGTACCCTTGTGGTTGGCCAGGAACCGGTGGCTGGCCTGGAATGCCTTGTGGTATCATTCCTTGAGGAGGATAAGGATGTTGAGGTTGGTGAGGTTGTTGAGGTTGTTGAGGTTGGTGAGGTTGTTGAGATTGTTGAGATTGTTGAGATTGTTGAGGTTGCTCTTGATGATTTTGTTGTTGTTGTTGTTGTTGTTGTTGTTGTTGTGGCTGGCCCTTGTATTCATACCCTGCTCTCTTTGACACGGTTTCATTCCCTTTTGGCAACTCATCGATCTTAAAAGGACGAGGAACAGCATCAGTGTTTTCTGCAACGTACAACGCCTTGTCGATGGTGGCTGGAATGGGTTTGATCTCTGTTCCCAAATCCTTTTCGATATCGTACAACGCAAGACGGTCGTTCCAGCTCATCAAATTAATTGCCAACCCCAAATGGCCGAATCTACCTGAACGACCGATTCTGTGCAAGTAAGTTTCAGCAGACTTGGGGAAATCAAAGTTGATAACGACATTGACGGCCTGGATATCGATCCCTCTCGTCAACAAGTCGGAACACACCAAATTACGGACCTTTCCCTGTCTGAACTCGTGGAAAACCTTGTTTCTGGCCTGTTGAGGCATCTTGGCGTGGGAGTAGTAGCACGAAGATCCGAGTTCGGTGATCTTCTTGGCCAACAACTCGACTCTGTTGGTGGAGTTGCAGAAGATGATCAGCTGGTTGATCTGAAGCTTGGAGAAGAGGGTGTTCAAGCAGTGTAACTTCTGTTTCTCTTCGACAAATGCATAGTACTGCGTGATACCACGTAAGGTCAACTCATCCATCAAGTTAATTTCATACGGCTTGGTCAAGTGTTTATCCATGAACGACTTGACTGTGAGTGGAAACGTTGCTGAAAACAACAAGCTCTGTCTGGATTTGGGGAAAAAGGCCAAGATCTGCTCAATAATGCTGCGGAATTCACGGGACAACATCTTGTCGGCCTCATCCATGACAAAGAGAGGACATTCGCTCAAGTCGGCCACTTTTCTTGCGGCCAAGTCCAACACGCGGCCCGGCGTGCCCACCAAGACGTGGACGGGATCATTCAATCTCATGATGTCGTCTTTTAATGAAGTACCACCTGTGATAAACATACACTGAATGCCCAAGTGTTTGCCCAATGTGCGGACCACCTGTGATGTCTGGAGCGCAAGTTCTCTCGTGGGCACCAAAATCAATGCCTGGATCTTGTTGATTTTGGGTTTTATCTGCTGTAACGTGGGAATCACAAAGGATGCCGTCTTTCCTGTTCCGTTCTTGGCCCGTGCCAAAATATCTCTACCGGTGAGAGCCATTGGGATCGATTCTTCTTGGATGGGCGACGGTTTCTCGAACCCGGCCTCAAAAATGCCCATCAACAACTCGCGCTTCAAGTTGAAGTCTTCGAACGTCTTTCCTTTTGTCTTGAGCACATCGTCGGTCTGTGGTCGCAAGTCCTTTTCAGGAATATTAAGTTGTGCTTTCCAGTCGCTCATTGGTCAAGAATTGGTTGTGTTGTGATGGGGTTCGGTGATGGTACTTTGGGGATGTTTGACGTTGGGAAATTTGTTGATGCTGCCACGACGTTACCCGGACATATAACCAGCAATCAGAAGAATGACAACTGAAAAGAAAGTAAAATAACAAGAACAAACAAAGAGAAGAAGAGAAAGTGAGGAAAGAGTTCACAATGGCTGTTACAGGAACATAGAATAAGTTCAGGAAGAATTACGATTTTTTTTTGTTTTTTTTTTGTAGATTGTTTTGTAATGATTTCAGAAATGTTTGATGGTGCTTCACAAGAAACAAGGGAAAAGTTGTAACAACAAACAAAACAACATGATTGGTCAATTATTGTGGACACTCACAACTCCTTCCTTTTTTAAAATCCCCCCGACCCCAGATCAGTTTTACTTACTCTGATTTTTATTGTTGTTATTAATTTAACGTAGGTTTGTACTTTTTTGTTTTCCAGTGTTTTTGTTTCGAAATTCGCATCTTTCTTTTCTTAACTTCGAATGAGTTTCGATCCAATCACGACGTACCTCGAACAGTCCCTTCTGCCGGCGCATGCCAAAGCGGCAGAGGCCGAGCTTCGACAGGCAGAAACCACTGCGGGTTTTGCAACGGCACTTTTGCGTGTGGTAGCACAGACTCAGCTCGCACCGGCCACCAGACTCG
The DNA here is from genome assembly GCA_030574955.1 of Teunomyces lycoperdinae. Classification (NCBI taxonomy): domain Eukaryota; kingdom Fungi; phylum Ascomycota; class Pichiomycetes; order Serinales; family Debaryomycetaceae; genus Teunomyces; species Teunomyces lycoperdinae. The sequence continues at coordinate 9,862 of JAJMFY010000022.1, forward strand.
CTGGCGCATTATTCTTCAAGAACTTGGTCAAACGCCGCTGGCTGCACGAAGACACCGACCGCTTGTTGTCCAAAGAGGATGTCGCCAGTGTTCGGAAAGATATTATGGCCGTAATGACCGCAGTCAGCGGCCCGATCCAGGCCCAACTCGGCGAAGCCATCGTGCTCATGGCCGAACTGGACTTTCCTGAAGCATGGCCCACGCTTCCCGATGAGATTGCCGGCCGCTTGCTGCCCACAGACTTTGCCACCAACAAAGCTGTGCTTGTGGTGGCCCATCAGATTTTTAAGAAATGGCGGCCGTTGTTCCGCTCTGACCCATTATTTTTGGAGATCAAAATGGTGTTGCAGCGCTTCGTTGAGCCATTTGCAGCGTTGTTCGAGGCCGTCGACGCCGAGATACACCACCTGCCACAACCAATCCACTTTGAAAACCTCCTTTTGCTCATCCAACTCTACTACGACTTCAACTGCCAGGACTTGCCGGAATTCTTTGAAGACAACATGGAACGCTTGATGAAACTTGTCCATCGCTACTTGGTCTACGGCGAGCTGTCAAAAGACGATGACGACAACGACGAGGTCGATGTCTTGACTAAAGTGAAGGCTGCGTCCATCGAGTTGGTGTCGCTCTACGTATCGCGCTACGCCGACGTGTTTGACCCACTCGTACCCACGTTCATCTCCGCCGTGTTGGCGGTGATAAATGACTACGCCACGCCTCTGCGCCGCTACGACTTGCTTGTCGTCGCTGCCCTCCAGTTCCTCACCGCCGTCGCCAAAGTACCGCTGTACCAGCCGATTTTCACCGGCGACCTCACGCAGCTCCTCGAAAAGGTCGTGCTTCCCAACGTTCAATTCCGTGATAGCGATGAGGAGTTGTTTGACGACGAACCAGTGACGTACGTGCGCAGTGACGTTGACGGCTCCGAGTTCGACTCACGCCGTAAAAGCGCCACCGAATTCTTACGCGAACTCAAGGAACTCGCACCACAGCCACTCGCCACAACCGTCCTTTCATACGTCGACCAGTTCTTGGCCCGTGGCGAGTGGAAGCTGAAAGACACCGCCATCTTCTTGTTCCTGGCCCTCGCCGCCACTGGCTCGGTCACAAACGTCGGGGTCACCTCCACCAACGTCCTTGTCGACGTGGTGCGCTTCTTCAACTCCAATATCGTTCCCGATTTGACGGGTACCAGCTCCTCCGCAGTACCGCCAATGCTCCAGGCAGCCGCCATCCGCTACGTGCTCAGCTTCCGTAACCAACTTGGCAAAGAAACGTTGGTCCAGGCTCTTCCTCTCCTCGCCCTGCGCCTCTCACCCCAGGAACACCCGGCGGTCGCCACGTACGCCGCATTCACCATCGACCGTATTCTCGAAATGACGCTGTTCCGCGACCGCACGCCGGTATTCTCCGAGCCGGACGTGGCACCCCACGCACCGCAGCTCTTGCAAGCGCTCTTTGGCCTCATGAAGGGCGACACGCCAGAAAAACTCGCCGAAAACGACTTCTTGATGCGCGCAGTATACCGCGTGGTGTGCGTCGGCGGGGCGTCGAACCGGCTCGAGCTTATGGGGCAGCTCCTCACCATCTTGAAGATCACCGCCACAAACCCCTCGAACCCGAAGTTTTCGCACTACACGTTTGAAACCCTCGGAAAATTGCTTGCGCTCGCCAACGATACCTCCGCCGACATCGCGGTGGTGGTGCCGGAGCTTTTGGCAGTATTGGGCGCCGACGTCCAGGAATTTGTTCCGTACACGTTTCAGATCCTCGCATTTCTCTTGGAACAGGCACCAGGGGACCTTCCCGCCACGTACCGAGACCTTGTGCGGCCACTTCTTTCGCCTGCAGTGTGGGAGTTCCGCGGCAATGTGCCAGGGGTGACGCGATTGCTTGTGGCAATGCTCGAACACGAACCCGCAGCGTTTGCCGACGTGCTCACACCATTGCTCGGTGTGTTCCAGAAACTCGTGGCCCTGAAGGCCAGCGACACTTATGGCTTTGATCTCTTGGAAGCGGTGTTGCGCCATGTGCCGATGGCCAGTCTCCAGCCGTTCCTCAACCCCATTGCCGTGCTCTTGCTCACGCGTCTCAAGTCGTCGCGTACCGACAAATACGTCAAGCGGCTCGTTCTTTTCATGGCCGCCATGGCGCTCGAAGCACAGATCGGCCCCGATTTCGTGGTGTCGTTCATTGACTCGGTGCAGCCAGACGTGTTTCTGCAGATTTATAACTCGTTCGTGTTGCCCACCACTGCCTCCGTGGCTAACCTCTTGCACAAGAAACTCGACAACGTGGCGCTTTCGCAGTTTCTCGTGTCGCAGGCGTTTAGAACGACACACGCCCAGCTTGCAGGGCCCACCATCGAACAGTTGGCGCGCAACTTGGCGACGTACGGCGGGATCCAGAAAAGTGTGTCTACCGCCAGCACAAACTTTGGTGGGGCCGGCGTGACCGAAGTCGCAGCAACTCCAGCAGCCGAAGAAATGCTGTTTGGATCGCAGTTTTCACGTCTTGCTTCCATCACACGCCCTCCCCACGACCCGTTGGCTGCAATCCCCAACAACGACTTTGCAGCCATCAAACGCGTGGTGGTGGACAACATCCACAGGGTCGATCCGGCCATATTGTCACTGCTCAGTGCACACATCAAGCTGTTGCTAGAATAGACGGCGTTAAGCTTCAATAAACTAATGTGCTTTAGTGTATAAGTGCGATGTAGGCGCTATTTAAATAGAAAGGCTCGGATCCCTTCTTTTTTGCAGCCACGGAAAAAGAAGTCCGAAAATGACTGCAAAAGTAACCCACATTTTCAGTTTTATTTTACATTTGGCGCTTTTCTGTTTCCCCCAAAACACGTCCCCGTCAGTTGGAAAGAGTTTCTTTAGGTTTTTGCCCGCCACAACAAAAAAGATATACAAATTCCGTAGCGTTTCAATTATATCAACCGAATAGTCACAAGTTGTTTTAGTGACGAAAACAGAGACAGAAAAGTATTCTGTATTTTCAGAAGTTTATTAACAAATCACTCTCTAGAACAAGACAAATGAGACAAGCATTTTGTTTTCTTTTCAACCTTATTCTAACTGAAGACTATTTCTATTGAGTGATTGGCGAAACATACTTTTATAGCCATGGGTTTTTGGGTTTAGCGCGCCCCGCACAGGCTTTGTTCACACACAAGAATTAAGTACGTTTATCAGATTTCCAAGCCCTGTGCCAGATATGCTGCAGGAATTGAAAAACGAAAAACCGAGCTACACTCCCTTTTTGGTCTTTAAGTACTTGTATTTATCCACTACAGAATATCACTCACTTGTCGACCGGCCAAGGAATCCAGAATATACCACAGTAAAGGATAATTGATGGAGAATTGCTTAAAGATTTTGCTATTAAGGTTTTAACAAACCTTTCAAGAAACAAAACCGTTTCTTTACAACAACATGAAACATATAAATGGTTGTTGTTTCTAAACAAGTTCTAAAGAGTTGGACAGATATAATTATCTCTAAAGTTGTGATGAATTAACTGAAGTGCGATAAACAGAATAAATGGTGCAGATCGTCGTGGGACACTTTTATGAACTTTGTAAATTTTGGAGATTGTGTTTCCTGACTTGATCCAAGCCCTGTAAAAAGACTCCTGCTTGCTGGTTTTGAATAGGCCAAGACCATACAATTATATTTGAGGATTGCAAATTGCTTGAAAAAGAAAAATGTGCACCTGGTTTTGGCGGTAGGGTCACACTTCTTCACAGCAAACGAGCAACTGTCTATCACGCCATTGACGCAATATTAAACACAAAGTGATGGGAATCATTCTTATACTTGATCATTTGGAAACTTTCCACCGTTAACTAATAACAATCCAAAGCTAAAAAATGACTAAAAAATTGAGTCGTAATGCAGGACAGTCGATGGGTATTGACTCATACGAAATAAGTCTACTCTAAAAATTTTTCTATAAAAGGATTGAGAAAAGCTCCCATATTCTTCTTTCCATCATCACTTTTCACAAATTTAATTAGCCGAATTACTAACCCACGATTAATCGGTCTAAAACAAAATGTACTGATTTGTGGAATTGATCAAACACACTCACACAATGGAACATGCGTTAGCAGAAAGATTATGCTCGACTTATTAAATTTGTCGTACAGTTGTTTTAACAACGCAAATGATAAACTGTCGAGATATCGAGACAAAAAGGAAATCCGATAATTTTTCACCGTTGACGAACAGAATTTGAAAAGACAGAAAATCAACCGGGAAACAAAAGTTGATTATGAGGTTTGATATGAGAGTCAGACCCAGATATACAAGTTAATCTTTTACTATTTTTGGTACATCAGCAAAGGCCGAGCAAACCCCCGCAACAGGACTGTATTTTTTTTGACTTAGTTTCTGAAACTATCAGTTTTTAAGTCAAGACAGTTCTGATGCACCCACAGTTTTGATCTGCTTCACCTATTATTTTTCATTAATTACTGAAATTATAACGTTTTGACGTTTCAAACAACTGCACAGTTTATTAATTATGACCAATTGCTGGTTTGCTGATGGAGGGCGGGTACGGGGAAATAGATAAAGAAAAAACAATATACACTTTAAACATTTAAAACTTCAAGGCTTCTCTATTATAAGACATGGGAAACAATTAGAGAAAGTACCTGTAAAGCAGTGTAGAATATTTGATGTTCGAATCGAAAGGGCGTTATATCAAATTGTTTCGTGATAGAAACATAACATCCCAAATAAAAGAGTAAATGCAACATTAGTTACTGTGTTTTCTACATTTATAATGGACTTTGACGATTGTGCTTGTTTTTATGAAAGACTTGATTGAAACATACCAAATATCTTCAAAAAAAACGACCGCTCGCTATATACTAAACAGGCAGAATTTGTTGACCGGATGCAAATTGCTTGAAGAAGAAAAGTGCGTACTAGTTTTGGCGGTAGGATCTCTCTACTTTGCAGCCGCACCAGAAACTGTCCACCCACAAGGCTGGTACCATCAAACATACAATGACAAGAATCATTCTTGCACACAATAATTAGCAGATTTGTTACCGTTGACTAATTGTATAAAAGAAGTTGAGTCATACTACACAAGAAGTACTGACTCATCAAACGAAAAAAAAATTCTTCCATAAACTTTTTATGCAAATATAAAAAGGGGGCAGAAGTAGCTTCCATCATCTCTTTTTCAACTTCATTACATTCACAGATGCAGTTGGCAGAATTATTAAGATTACGATCAACCATTGGAATTAAAGAGAGTGAATTGATTAGGAGGATTGAAGAAAATCTCCAGGTACCCGAAGATAAAGAACCGAAGGAGAAGCCTTGGAAGTTGATTGAACAGTATGAACGGCTTACATATAATCGTATCCGAATAATCAGCAAGATATCGAATGTGAACGCAACGACATATATAACGTATGCAAGTATCGATGATAATCGCAGGTGTCTTACATTAAGCGATGATGCCGATGAATTCACCCAGGACCAGGCGACTGCGGGTTTAATCAAATCCACCCACACAATTGAGCATGCGTTAGCAGAACGGAATATGTTGAGCCTTTTAACTTCGACGTACAGTACTTTTATCAGTAATGCAAGTGATAAACTGACGCGATATCGAAGCATAAAGGATATTCGGTACGTTCCTACTGTTGATGAAAAGGATTTGAAAAAACAGAAAAACCATTATCTGAAATTGAGTCGACTTCTCGACTTGGAGATCCAGAAAATCAACTGGGAAACAGAAGTTGATTTTGATATTTGATGCGGGCCTCAGATACAAACACGTAAGTTAATCTTTTACTATTTTTGGTACATCAGCAAAGGCCGAGCAATACCCCCGCAACAGGACTGTATTTTTTTTTGACTTAGTTTCTGAAACCATCAGTTTTTAAGTCAAGACAGTTCTGATGCACCCACAGTTTTGATCTGCTTCACCTATTATTTTTCATTAATTACTGAAATTATAACGTTTTGACGTTTCAAACAACTGCACAGTTTATTAATTATGACCAATTGCTGGTTTGCTGATGGAGGGCGGGTACGGGGAAATAGATAAAGAAAAAACAATATACACTTTAAACTTTTATTCGGATGCAAACACCGTCTGGGTGCCTGCAACCTCAACAATGTTTTCAACGTAGTTGTACATAGCAGCAGTCAAGCCGCCACTGACCAAGACTTTGATGGCACGCGGCATCGAGCCCTTAAACAAGGCCCGGAAACCCTGGTCGAGTACCAAGCGGTACGCGGCCGAAAGTGAGTCTTTGTAGAGGAGCTTGCCGTTTTTGGACTGGAGATGGGTTTTGACCACATCCAACGGCTGGGTGGCGGCCACCACCGCTGCTGTCAGCAACAAATGTAACCCTACTCGCTGGACAAGTGTGTACTGATGTCCAAACCAGCCCGGCTCGCTGTTGTGGGGGTCTACAAGTTGGCGCGTTGCGTTGTAGGTCCAGAGCCACACGGTGGAAATCGCAACCTGGCGCGCCATGGTGATGCACGTGCCGGCAGTAAACCCCGACACGCCCTTAAGCCGATAGATTTCTTTGACGGTACCGGAAAGTGTGAGTGTGGGGTTCTTGTTGTATGCTGATTTGGCGGCATCAAGATGGCTGACAGTATGGAACCGCAGGGCCGGGCGATTAAAGTATTGTGTCACCACCTCGGAGGTAAAGTACATGTGCGGCGACACGTACTGGCGGGCAAAAATGTTGGTGGATTTGTGGAGATGCGAGTGTTTCTGAAGGTGGGGCTGGGGGTTTCGCGCCATCTCATTGGCCCAGCTTTGGTTCTGGACCATGGTGATTTTGATGTTCTCAAATGGAATTAACCATAACGTCTCGATAAACCCCGAAATAATACCGGCAATCACCGTCCGTGGCGCACTGGTTTTCTGATGTTCGTTGGCCATGAACTTGCTCAGCCAATTGTATGCAATGAGCCTGGTCGAGTTCTTGAGAATTGCTCCCAACACAAGGGCGCTGCCTCCCTTGTAGAGTTGCGCAAGCGAACTGGGATAGCTTCCTACCACATTCCACTTCAACATCAAAGCCGGATTGTTGAGTTGTTGCTGTGTTTTGATAAAGTCAAACGGATACGTCACCGTGGCAGCAAATGCCGCCGCCGACGTGCCCGAAACAAGTGCCGTAAGAAGATTATCGCTCATGTCGCAACCATCAAAAAACCCTGTTGAAAATCTCTAAATCACCAAAAAAAAAAGAATGCTAATCGCACCAAAAAAAAAAAACCAGATCCAAAATAAATACTAATCACTACACAAACAAACATTCTTTAATTTTTAAAATGGAAAATGCTTCATTGGCGGTGCATCTTCCACCGTATAAGTTGCAGGAAGTCACCGCCAAGTTAGCGCTGCAGACTTCGGCACGCAAGACGCTTTCGCCCCGCAAATCGCCACGACGTCGGCGTGTTTCGCAGATCACACCGGCAGCATCTCCGTACCACGCCCAAACACGCCGCCGCCGCCGCTCCTCCACCCTTTTTACACCCAACGGAGAACCCATATACGATCCAGATTATATGGGACCCATCACAATCGACTATCTCAAATTTTTTTGTAAAGTTGTGTTGAAGGAAAGACAAAGAATATCTGAAAAGACAACTACACCTAAACCTCAGACAGACATTCCAAACATACAAAAAACAGAATCAACGGATCCAGATTCAAACTTTAAACCAGATCTTAAACCAGACATAATATCAGATACCCTCCCCAAAGAACCAGAGACACCACTGTATTCGCAACAATCGCTGTTTTCTACCCACAAATCACTTCCAAACGAGTTTGATCAGTCACTCCCGCTTCCTGATGACCATCTCAAATCGCCAATGAAACTTTTGCCGTCACCAGAACCTTCTCGGCCCCCGAAGTCGTTTTCGTACCTCGAAAAGATTCTTTTGGCCCGTAAACTCAAGTCCCAGAATGAAGCCGGTCCATACACACCAGCACAACGCGAAATCGAATCAGAACATAACCTGGTTGAGGCAAGAAAGCTCCAGCAACGATTAAGACCGGAAGACGCTTATGATTCAAACGATTTGCGGTCACTAGACGGATTGCCAGAAACAAACGATGACGAACATGAAATACCAGACCTTTACGGCGAAGAACAAATCTATAATACAGAACCACGAACATCTGAATCAACTAACATCGAACAAATTGGACTTGAACTGCTTGAATCACTTCATAAAGTATCACTTGAGCAACTACCACCTCAACAACTCGAAACAGAGACTCAAGATACTCCCACTCAATATTCAACCGAACTAGCGTCGGCTGATCCAATCTCTGAAGCTTCTACTGATGTTTCTAACCCTAGTATAATACCCGAAGACTTACAGAATATTTCACAAGTACCACTTGCTGACTACGGCATGCCATCCTCACTAGCACCACTGGTATTACGTTCACCAACACCAAATGAATCACAAGAAATCATTCAAGAAGAATATACACTCGAACACACCGATTTCGATATTCTCGAAGATACATCTTTACTCAGCATGGACGACGAAAGTGCGATTTTGGAGCTGCTAGATCCTTTACCACGGATCAGTAGCACGTCGCTCCCCAAGAACTCGTCCGATACTAGGATTCCCATGTCAATGGTACGAAACCTAGTCAAAACAATGCAGTTTTCTGGTTCCAAACGCAAGTCTCCCACCAGAGATGTATTGGAGGTGTTGAAAGAGAAATCGCAGGACTTTTTGAACCTGTTGATGCTGGATTTGGAGGCATATGCGCTACACCGCACGAATGGCGAGTCTTCTATCATTTCCTTGAAGGACGTAGTGCTTTACTTGAACCGAGTCAACTTTGGAAAACGATCAGATGCTCAGGAAGCACACATCGACCACATTTCGGCGTTGGCACAGAAGTATTTACCACTCGAGCTCTTGATTGAGTTGGACAACACGTTACGTGAAGAGGCGGTATTGAACAAGCGGGCCAAGTACGAATTTGATGTGGAATCGCCTGAATTATATAGCTCGGAAGTTTCTGAGTCAAGTCTCGACTGGGACAATTCCGAAGACGAAGATTACCGTGGTAGATAAACTAAAAACATAGCATTAATAACCAACTTAGTTACATGTATTTACAATTGCTGTGCAGCAAACTCTGCCTGTCTTCCCTTGACCAACTTGAAGAGTTCGAAGATAGCTGCTGGTGTGACTCCCTGGATACGTCTGGCCTGGCCGATGGTTTTGGGCTGGATGGTGTTGAGCAACGTACACACTTCGTATGAGATCTTGATGTTGCCCTCATTGGTGTAGTGGTAGTTTTGGGGCAACAATAAGTTTTCGTCAGCTTCATATGCCCGTAAATGGAGCTCTTCCTTCTTGAGCCACGGCGCATATACCGCTTCAACGTCGATCCGGTTACGGAGACGAGTGTTTATGTTGTTGAAAGCAGCAGGAACATCGCCAAACTTGGCCAAATGGGGAAGAAAGTCGTTGATCAGCATTCCCTTGTACGATAAGAGTTTCCATCCGTCGACAGTCGTCTTTTCGTTTACGTCCAGCAAGTATCCCTTGAGAACCGGTGCCCATTTTGCTCCCGATTGTACCAACGACGACAAATGGGCTTTTACTTCGGCCAAAATCGCCGATTCTTGCGTAAAAAGGTTCCAGCGAGTATCACCAACAACACCAGCAGTACGACCAAGTGTGGTGAGTCTTGTATCGGCGTTGTCGGACCGGAGCGAGATACGGAACTCGCTTCGTGACGTGAACATCCGGTATGGTTCCTCAACGCCCTTGGTTATAAGATCGTCCACTAGAACTCCAAGAAACCCGTCAGAACGCTTGAGAATCAACGGATCCTTACTGATAGCTGCCAATCCGGCGTTGATACCTGCCAAACAACCTTGTGCTGCTGCTTCTTCGTAGCCAGTGGTACCGTTGATCTGACCAGCAAGGAAAAGCCCATTCACGAGCTTAGTTTCCAAAGTATTGTTCAATTCACGTGGATCAACGTAATCGTACTCGACTCCGTATCCGGGCTGGACCATCGTGACGTTGCTGCATCCCGGCATCATACGTACAACTTGTTCTTGGATTTCTTCGGGCATGGTGCAGCTGATTCCATTGGGGTATACCAAGTCTGTATCCAATCCTTCGGGTTCAAGCCAAACTTGATGGCTAGTTTTCTCGGGGAATTTGATGACTTTCGACTCGATCGAAGGACAATAACGTGGTCCCTTAACGGTTTCACGGATATGAATGGTTTTGTCGAGATTGTTGGCAATAACTTTGTGAAATTCCGGCGTAGTTCGAGTCATATGACACTGAACAAGTTGGTCCTGAAGCAGAACCTTGTCGTTCATGTACGACATTGGCTGCGGTGGATAATCCGATGGTTGAGGTTCAAGATTGGTGTAATCAATGGTTTTCAGTGAAAGACGTGGTGGAGTTCCGGTTTTTAACCTGCCCAATCTAAAACCGGCATCACGAAACGTTTTGGAAAGTCCAAAAGTTGCTGCTTCGCCCATTCTTCCTGATGGATACACTGTCATGCCAATATGGATCTCGCCTCCAAGAAACGTTCCCGTCGTCACCACCACGTTTGAACACCGAAGCACCTGGCCATTACTCAACACCACTCCACGAACCGTGCCAAAACTACGACCAGAAACATCGGTTTCCTTCGCAGGTCCAATAATGATATCGTCAACTTGTGCCTCAAGCACGTCCAAGTTTGGATAATTCAAGATTTCGTGCTGCATCTCTTGTAGATATATCTTCCTGTCGATCTGGGCCCGTGGCCCGTGAACTGCTGCTCCTCGCGAGGCATTGAGGATCTTAAAATGGATTCCTGCTTTGTCGGTGATCCTGGCACAAACACCGTCCAATGCATCGACTTCTCGTAACAATGTGCCTTTTCCAACTCCACCCATCAGCGGATTACATGAAGCGGTTCCGATCTTGTCGATATGCGGCGTGACAAGCGTCGTTCTGGCACCTGCTCGGGCCGAACCCGTTGCGGCTTCGCAGCCTGCGTGGCCGCCTCCAATGACAATCACCGGAAAATCGGCCGATTCGTCAAGTTTCCGTTGGAGCTCAGCATTAAGCGCAATGTTCCGTCTTGGAATCACGCTCGTGGCCCGTAAACGAAGCCTGCTCCGGATCATTTTTTGCAAGATTTACAAAGGTTTCTGATAAAAATTGGTGTAAATTTTCTTAATATGTAAGATCGATTTTCCTGTACACAACCGTATTGTCTATCAGACTTTCGCATCTCATCTCATCTCGATATATCAACAAAATCACCATGAAAGCAGACGACTTGGACGATGGATTGGCATATGACGTGGACTTCTCGGAGCCTGAATCGGAGACAATGACTATAAAGCCCGAAGAGGTTACTGAAAAGAACCCCAAAAAAAGAGCAAAATCCGATAAACTTGCCGACAAGAAACGGCTCAAGATGGAGATGGATACCGAAGCAAAGAAGAAGTTGCTGTTGGAACCACAACCGGAAGTCATTGCCGATTTCATTAATTCCAGAATCAGACAAAAGAATAGCGAACTCTCGGCCCTTGAATTATCGGAAATGTACTTTAACAAGAGCGAGATTCGGTCTACTTCCGAGTACGAAGATGCCAGATCATTGGATAATTTGGCACCATTTATCACCAAAAGGTTCAGCAATATGCTTAAAACAAAGAAAGATGATACGGAATCCGAGCGAAAGTTTATTGCCATCGTGTCGATGTCCGCAATCCGTGCCTGTGACGTGCACCGTGCCACGCGAGACGTGACGGGCTCGTCGCTCAAACTTATTAATAAGAACAAAATTGCCGTGGATTTGAAGTTGGTGAAATCCACAAGATCACGGCTCTTGTGTTGCACTCCCGGACGTCTTGAAAAGGTGTTGAAGAGTGAAGAAAGCGAGTTGCGCCGTGACGAAATCAAAATCATCATCGTGGACAACTCGTATCTTGATGCAAAGAAGCAGAACGTGTGGGATATCAAAGAAACGGTTACGGTGTTGAAAGAATTGGCCGCTTCAGGCTCCAAAATCTATCTTTATTAGAGCTATTTAATGTATTAACGGAAGGTAGATTCCTTTGTTAGTGTTGTAGTACTCGCCAACGCTCTTTATCACAGCTGACACATCGATATCTTTATACAGCCTGATCACAACGTTATTGGCTATGTCTTCACCGGTAAACTGTAATAAAAAGACGTTATCGGCAAGCAGACGGGTTTCAGCCACCAAACTGGTGATCCAACGGACCTTGACAGCATTAAATGTAGAAGCAACACTTGGATCCATGAAGAGATTGCTGTTTCCGTACAATTTGCACAATTGGTACAAAATCGACGTGAGTTTAAGTGACGGCTTGTCCGAGTCGTGTACCGGAAGCAGCTCGTATGCCAGCTCAAAACTCTGTTTCGGGAACTCAAACACCACAAACTCGTAGATTTTGGTGATAAGATCACCGATATATTTAAGAATCTCGGGCTTTTTAAGATGGTTCTTGAGGGTTATCAATAATTCGAGTAAATAGTATTGATTTTTAATATCTTGACGAAGGAAACCCTCCAAAATTTCCACAAATGAAGAACACGAGTTCCAAAAAAGTGTTTCGGCTTCCTTGTGGAGTTTCGAAAACTCTGATTCAATCAACGTAGCTGTAAACTCACCAAACGGGTTCTTTTCCACAGATGAATATACATGGCTCAAGCAGGTTGTATTGGTGGGTTTTGAATTTTCCGTGTGAAAGCTGGAGAGCTGTTGCAATTCAGTATATGTGTTTAACCACTTGAGAAGCTGGAGACATGAAGTGTTAGCAGTAGTAGCATAGGCAGTGGCGGTGGTAATGTACTTGTCCAAATCGGACTCCATGATATCCACCAACTGCGGTGAAAAAAGCAGAACCTCCGGCTCAGGCTCAGATTTCAAGTGATTGGCCACAAGCTGGGCAATATGTCCCGATTTATCGCCAATCTGGCCACAATGGTACGTATAATAGCGCTTGATTTTGGCCACAACAAGTTCCAACGCTTGGTTAAGTGTTTTTTCTGTCGTGACATGTTGAATGAGACGCGAGCTGTTATTGCTGACGGAATAATGTTCTTGGAGCAACTTGAAGCCCAAAACAAAGTTGTGAAACGTTGCTAGATCGGAAGAAAGGGTCGCAAGATTTTCTGCGGGAGGCAGCAATAATGACGCCAACAATTTGTACAAGTATTCAGGAAGATGTGAGGTTGAAATGGTAGGGGGGTGTGATTGCAGCAATTCGAACGAGACCTCAAGATCGTCATACCATCCTCTAAATCCAATTAGTGACGATGGTTTCCATGGTTTTGTCGCTTGTTTGAGTTCGTGGATCAAACTCGACAAAAATTTGGGCTCCACGTACTGACAAGTATTTTCCACAAACTTAAACACGTTGTAAAAGTTGACAGAGGTCGTCGAAACAAGCAAAGAGTCCAAATGTTTCTGTCTGAGATCCACAAACCGAGATATCGTATCACTTATGGCAGTATGTGGGTTGAGAATGAGATACGCAAGCAAGTAGTTGACAATGGCTGAGTTCTGGTGCGAATACTCGTATGTTTCGTCATACAAGTATTCTCCGTCAATAAGATCCGTTGAAACAACGTCCTGTTGTACAAGCTGTTGCTGAGGACGGTACGTTTCGTCGTTGTGATGCGAGAGATTGAACGCAGCAAGTTCTTGTTCGAGGTACGTGTTGAGATCGTGCTTGAGTCCCAGAAAATGACCGTTGAGCACAGAATTTTCCTGTAATACATCACTAAATAGTTTTTGTACTGTGAAGAATACTTTGGCATAGTAGATATACTTTGAAGTCTGTGTCAATGGATGAACAATGGCGAGTCTGTTATGGAGAATGTTACGAAGAATCGTTTCCTTTGAATGGGCGCGTGCCGACTGTAAGTTCTGTTTCCTGACAAAGTCATTGAAGCTGTTGGTCGAGTTGTCACTGAACAGCACAAAGTTAGCAGGGTTATATGAAAGCAGGGCAAGTTTCTGGTCGGATTCCACCGTGATTGAGTACATCTTATCGATGTCTTCGGCGATTTTGATGAGATCGCGGTATTTTGAGCCCACAAGCAAATGAAGATCAGCCTTGGCCTTTACAGCATCGGCATCGAACTGTTTGGCAAGGGTCTGGATCTGGGGGATCGAGTGGGTGGTGAAAAGATCCATGGTTGGGTTAGTGTGTTGTTCTTTTTCCGGTGTAAATTAAGTGTCAGGACGTAAATTTGAGAATGATTTACTCACGACATTTGACGACATTATGTACCACTAGGGAGACATTTTACGACCTTAGCGAGCCGCCGTACTTTTTTTTTTGTTTTTACGGAGTGGTTATCTATGGTTTTATCTAGATTTTTCCGTTTCAGATTTATCAGAGAGATAACCAACTGAAAAAAATCAGTAAATCAGCAGGTTTAAAGTCTACTCCCTTTTTGTTGAGGTACAATAGTTTGGCTAAATGTTTTGTGGGTCTTATCTGATTTTTATCACGTTATCTTTCGTGAGTTACCCTATTTGGAAAATATACCGGTGTGCTTATACAACGAGCGCGGTTAAATTTTCATTACCCAATTAGTATCCATGAAGACGAGGTCCCGTACGGGGTGTTTGGCGTGTCGAAAACGCAAGAAGAAGTGTGATGAGCTGTATCCATGTTGTGGGCAATGCCAGCAACGTAAAATAGAGTGTTACTGGCCCGAAACGGTGCGACACCGCCGTGATATCACTTATGCTACTGGCAGTCGACCCTGTCCCCGAACCAAGCCAAAGCCCAAACCTAGTGTTATACTCTCGAGAATAGCAATGCAGCAGGACGTTACCGAAACCGAATCGGCCGAGACAAGCACAGCGGATACAAAAGAAAAGGAGGAAGAACTACAACAGCCAAGTTCTGTACAATACGTGCTTCCAAGTTTCGACTCTGTGTCGGTGAACCCGCTCTTACTTCTGCTTACTACGCCAATTTCGGCCAGCAGCAAAAAAACGCTCCTCCACAATAAAAACAGAAAAAAATAGACAGAGACAGGAAGCAAATCTGCGGTGCCGGCGCGGAAAAGGTGCGACATCGCAATCAGGAGCGAAAAAATAGTATTTACCAACCACCATGACGTCGCTCCAGCACGGCGAGAACTTCTACCCTGATCAAGTTGGCGGGGCCTACTACAGTAGTGTTCCCAGTATTCCTGGTGTGCAGCAGATGGATGAGGCTCTGCACGAGTACTACGAAAACAATATAGCCGAGTCGGCGCCCGAAGCACTGCGGTCGTCGACTCTGCGCGAGGTCGGATTCTTTGAAAGCCAGCCAGAAACCGAGGCAGCTGCAGAACAGCCGTTCTATGTCAATGCCAAACAGTACCACAGGATCCTTAAACGGCGGATTGCGCGGGCCAAACTTGAAGAGTCGCTCAAAATCGCTCGAATCCGTAAGCCGTACTTGCACGAATCGCGGCACAAGCACGCCATGAGACGGCCGCGGGGCCAGGGAGGACGGTTCTTAACGGCAGCGGAAATTGCAGAGAAAGAAAGGTTGGAAAAGTTGAAGGAATTGGAGGATAAACAGAAGGATGAGGAGGGCAAGACCGACTCCGTAGAGTCTACGAACGAACAATCGAATGAACAAACGAACAATGCAAGTCTGTGAATATAATGAGCCCTTCCCCCAACCCTAAAAAGAACAAAAAAGAAAAAGAAGAGGGTGAACGAAGATACCCGTTATTGTAAGATAAAAAAGAACAGACGGTTGATTTCTATCCGTTTGATTAAGTACGATGAATAAACGCAATGAAAAGGATAATGCTGTAGAACAAAGAGAAAGAGAAAGACAGAGAGAGATCTTCAAAGAGGGATTAAAAAAGAGAGAAGTTCAAGAGTTTTGAAGATTAGAATAGATAATTGTAAACCAGGAGAATCTTGTCATGTTAATATATTAATCTAAAGATTACATCAGCAATTATACACTTATTATTCTTCGTAAACCGGAACCAACCACTCGCCGCTCTTGTGCTTGACACCGTTCCATGCGCGCGCCAACTCGCCGCCACTGTAGCTCGGTTGGCTGAACGCAACGTCGCGCGGCCGTAGCACCATGCCGTACACTGATTTTTCGCACACCGCCGCAAGAAGCGCACGCGCCAACCCGTGGCGCCGCCATTTGGGTGCGACCCAGATCCGCAGTACGCCCACCCGCACCGCGAGCGTCTGTGCCGGGACAAGTGTCTGGGTGCGGTACACCATCCAGCGCGCCTCACGCACATCTTCGGTAGCACACACCGCGACCGCGCGCCCGGCGACCACCGCGACAAATACCTGGCCCACCCCGCCGGGCTCTTTCCACGCCATCAGACCCGGTGGGGCCCGGAGTTCCTGGTTGACCATGTCCAATAGCGTGTCTGTGCGCGCCACCTGTCGCAGAGCCCGTTTATCTACGGCTAGGACGGTGGCGGTGACTGCTCGCAGCCCCACAATCATGGTGACTTCACGGACCGCGGTGCCGCCGCCGCTCCACACCACGCCACCAGTAAACTGTCGGTGGTACTTATTGTGGAGCTCGTTCTCAGCAGGCATATGAGGCTGGAAACTCATGCCACACACACGACACGTATGGTTTCCGCCGCCAAAACGCAGCTGCGTCTTCATTGAAGTTATATTTAACGATCGATTTCTTCTTCCTCGTTTTATTTTTTTTTGTTTGGGCTGATTTTTTTCGTTGTTTCTTGGTTTCTGCAAAACCTCAACTTACTGCCATGTCCTTTTCTAATCTCTTGCCCACCAGCGGCCAATGGAAACAACAAATTACCGCATTTCTTAGTGAAGATGTGCCTTCGTTCGATTACGGTGGTTTTGTGGTCGGCACCAAACCGGAAACAGCACTGCTCTACATCAAACTGCCAGGTACCGTTTGTGGAGTTCCTTTTGCCAACGAGGTGTTTTATCAGTGCGAATTGGAAGTCGAATGGCACTACCAAGAAGGCCATGTCGTGTCTGAATCAGATCTTGCTGCTGCTGGCGGTAAAATTGCCGTGGCCACAGTGCGTGGGCCTGCCAGCAAGATCTTATTGGCGGAGAGAACCGCACTCAACTTGATGGCACGGGCACTGGGAATCGCGACCCAACTGGCGCTCACCCGCAAATTGGCTACCGAAGCGGGGTACACTGGACTTATCGCCGGGACCCGTAAGACCACTCCGGGGTTAAGACTTGTGGAGAAGTACGCCATGCTTGTTGGCGGTGTCGATCCGCACCGCTACGATCTCAGTGCGATGGTGATGCTTAAAGATAACCACGTGAAATCGACCGGCAGTATCACCAAAGCAGTTGCCAGTGCTCGCCAGGTATGTGGATTTGCTGTCAAGATCGAAGTTGAGGTCTCGAGTGAACAAGACGCTGCTGAAGCGATCGATGCCGGCGCCGATGTGATTATGTTGGACAATTTTGGTGGTGCCGAGCTCCAGAAAGTGGCGCGCGCACTCAAACAACGTTTTGCAACCAAATCATTTTTGTTGGAATGTTCGGGCGGCTTGACAATCCACAACTTGGCCGGCTACTTGTGTAACGATATCGATGTTTATTCTACCAGCAGCATTCACCAGGGAACTTCGATTGTTGATTTTTCATTAAAGATTCAATAAATACTTTTGTTATATAGAAAGTTGGATAACTATCGTATTCTCGCCACGCTACTCATGGCGATCGACTGGAATCCTGCGTTGAACCCAATCACATTTTCCACGTTTCCCAATACCTCGACTTCCTCTTTTTTCGGCTGCTTGAGCCCAAAACATCGTATTCCGCGAATATGTGAATCCTTGCCGTCCTGGTGGTTGGCCAAGATCACCAACTTCACCATAAAACATTTGAGCACACCGTCACCTCGAATCCCATTGAAAATAATGTGCAGCCAACCAACGGGTTTCAGAAAACTCACAGTACATACTTCGCTCAAGTCAGCCTCGGTGCTGCCGGCCATGATCCGGATCCGCAGCGGCGTGTAACTCTCGTCAAGCAGGAAATTGGTGAAAATCAGTACCCGTTCAAGTACCACTTTTTTGGCAAATTGTATCGTCACCAGATGTGGATTATTCAATTGATTGTTCATGATGGCAGTAGATGTGTTCAGTGCACCGCCGCCGTTGCTACCATCCAGCTGCCAGTACAAATCGGGCGTGTCGCTGCGGAGCTGTGCGAGTCCATAGCCAGGCTTGTGCGACGAGAGCTTCCAGTTGGCAAGCGCCAGCACGTCCAAAAGCTGTAACTCATCAAGCTCTTCAAGTCCACGGGCATAATATACGCGCTGGACCTGTTCAAGCAGCGGTTGGTCTTCATAATGGCTCTGGTCGATCGAATCGGCAATTTCTTCGGCCGGAATCGTATGTTGGAGCCGGAGCGACGAGTTCCCGGTAATATCGGTCAGATTTGCCACCACCCGATCCCCGCCACTCCCAATACTGCCCGATATTGAGTCACCAACTTGGATCAGTGACTGGTCCCAGTACCCAGAAGAGTTCATGTTTGTGAATGTCGTGATTTAAATTTAATTTGATGTCGCATGTCGCAAAAATAACCCTCCAAAAATTTACGTTGTTTGTTTTTGTTTTATTCTCTTCTCACTATTTTGTTTATTTCGCAATATATCTAATGTACATTTACTTCTTGCCCTTTTTCTTCTTCTTCTTGGGTGTCGTAGTTAACGGTATTTCTTCTTCAACCAATGGTGCTTCTTCGTCTCCTTCTTCTAAAGGAACCTCTTCGGTTTCTTCAGCTAAAGGAATATCTTCAGGTTCTTCTTTTGACTCTTCTTTTGGCTCTTCTTTTGACTCTTCTTTTAACTCTTCTTTTGACTCTTCTTTTGGCTCTTCTTTTGACTCTTCTTTTGACTCTTCTTTTGACTCTTCTTTTGACTCTTCTTTTGACTCTTCTTTTGACTCTTCTTTTGACTCTTCTTTTGACTCTTCTTTTAACTCTTCTTTTGACTCTTCCTTTGGATTTGGTGCTTCTGTTTCCTTAACTTCCACGTCAACTAACGAAACTTCCTTATCCTCTTCCTTCTTCTTCTCCGTCTTCTTCTCCTCCTCCTTCTTACCCTCAACTTCACCAATTAACGTCTCTTTGGGTAACGCAACCTTGGCCTCATGCTTAGGACTAGCGGCCTTTGAGGGCGTGGCTGTGCCACTTCTAGTCTTCTTCGTCACACGTGGAGGCGTAAACGCAGTCGCAAACGTCTCGGTCAAACCATACTTCTTCAATGCCCTTCTCTTTAACACGTCAAGGTAATTGGTCTTGCCCTTAAATGTGCCTTTAGGGAACTCCTTTTCTCTGTCATAAAAGATCAACTCGCCTTCGCCACCATCTTCTTCTCCAATCATGTAGTCGTCGTTACGAGAAGCAGAAAGGTATCCCAACTCTTCTTGCATCTCCAGAGTATCAATCTGGTAATTACCATTGTCCAAGTCAGTCACGTACTGGAACAAAAATTCCTGGAACGAACTGGCAACCACAAGCTTGGTGTCGAAATCTCTGCCAAAAAGAATCACTTGGCCCCAAACCCCGCTGGATCCTGGTGCTAAATCTAATGCAACTTGGTTTCCTTCCAGATCCTTGAGAAGAGGCACCCATCCACGATGAAAGTAGTATGGTTGGATGGTGTTGGGAGGAATCGACCGTTGGTGCGCTACAAACGAGTTGCTGGCTTGAGAAGCTGCGGTTGCTGCACTTGAAGAGCTCTGTTCAGTGGTGCGCTGCATGAATGGTTGGCCCTGCTGCTGCTTCTCCAATCTTTCGGCAACCTTACACCATACGGTATACTCCTCAATCAAACACTCGAGATCAAGTAATGGCATGCCCATAATCAAACCTGTGGGTGAGCCACCACGTTCCTGGCCATCGTGGCGCTTGTAGAACTGGCGGAACTCCGTTGGCAATGCTCCGATTCCCAAATCATTTTCAAATTCGTTCAAATCAGCGGTGGTAACCCCGTCATTCAACGCATCTTCGAGTTCAGGATATTCTTCTTCAATCCAGTGTTCAATACGATCCCAGAGAGAGTCTATTGAGGGTAAAGGAGGCTGGCCATTGGCAAAGTTCTGCATTGGTAAATCGGTTGTCGAGTTGGTGGTAGACGAACGTAAACCTGGGCGGTAGCCGACGTTCTCGCCGGAAAGCGACTGTTGAGAGCCGTTGACAGTTGCAAGACGGTTCAATTCCTGAAGTCTGGAATTCGAGCCGCCGTTGCGGCCATTGATGACGGAGTTCTTGTAAGGGGAATCATACGACGCGTAGTGGTCTTCGGTGGTGATGGAATGGACAAAAGCCTTAAACGAATCAAGGATACCCATCTCTAAAATCTTTATGTGTTCACTTTTTGCTCAAACTGAAAAGAATCACTTTGTTATTTGTCACGGTTTTCAATTTAACAAGTAGATGCTAGCTTTCACTTCAGTTTATGGAGATGTGTGGATGACCAAAAAAATGTCGATGTTTTTTGTCGTGAACATAGCTGGTCACGTGAATAGTTACCCTTTACATACCGGAAAAAAATAATCTAATTTTACTGTCCCTTAAAGAAAACGGAACGGAATTTCGACAAAACAAAGGCTCAGTAAAACCGACAGAGAAAAAAAAAGAAGTAAAATGTGTGTATTGCGGCATGGATCTACTACGTAAAATTATGTTCCAACTGGGGTTTCCAAAAGATATTCAGCCAATTCTTCGCCCAAGAAGTCGACCAAAACTTCCTTGTCGGTCATGTCGGTGATGGTAGTAGCCGTTCCAATCAAATCGTAATTGATAGCGTCGCTGACCTTCGAATCTTTACGGTAGTCGGGATGACGCAACACCGTCTGTCTAAGATAGTGTGCCGTTGTAGGAATCTTCCCACTGGCCCGCTGTGAAATAAGGAGCAAGTAATGTTTGATTCTCACCAAGCTGGCGGCCAAGTCCTGTGATTCGCAGTGCTGTTGTTGGCGAGGAATCAATTCCGTGGCAATCAACTTCACAATAAGACGAATCAACCCCGGGAACTTATCAGTACCGTTGATGATCTCGTTGGTGGTGTATCTCAGAACCACTCCATCGTCATCTACATCGTTGATGGCTTCCAATGTAAGTCTTCTTGCCGTCTTGAATGCCACGCCTTCACTGCATTTGTCCAACGCTCCGTTCATCGAGTAACCATTGACATACACTTCACCGTGTCCAAGCTCGTCGTTACCCTTGTTCAAGTACCGGTCAAACCACGACAAATCGTAGCCGATAAACTCGAGATGGTTCAAGTTCCACTGCTCAAACGACTTGAACCAGAACTTCTGCTGGGTAGCAGCATCGACATCGTGTGCAAGCTTCATGTTGAGTTCAATCTTCGAGATTGGAACGTACAAGTTTGGTTTAAACTTAAGTATAGCACGACTCAACAACGTAATAAAGTTCGAGTATGCTGCGTTTTCAAAGTCCGTAAGCTGAATGTCCATTGGCCGGAACTCGACTCTCCACCCCGGCGTCTTGTCCAACTCCATTTCGGAAGGATAAAGTGCTGGTGGCTTGAATCGTAATGTTTGCCAGTTAGTACTCTGGATGTTTTCGAAATGATCGTTCTCAAGCTCATTGTCCTGGTCCCGTCTTTCGCTGAAAAGCACAAGTGGATCACGGATAAACAAGTGAGCAAAATGACGTGCAAGCCCTTCATCAAACAACTCAGGTTGCTCCTTAAGTGTCTGGTACACCGTCAGATTGATTGGAGGCGTAGTATCGTTGTATTCACTACGGTAGTACCCCGTAATGTAGCCATTGTCACCCAAGTAACTGTCGATGGAATCGTATCTACTCTTGGGAATTCTCTGGATTGGTTTCCCGTCGTTTGTCTTGAGGCTAGTGTCACCAAACTCGTTCACCAAGTGATTTGACTCTTCAAGAGTAAGGTGCTGGTTGTTGTCAATATCAAGTCCGCCAAATAAGTGGTATCCCTGGTATGGCTCGACCCCACGCTCAATAAACGATCGATCGTCGACAGATCCACAGATAACGTTCCAACGCACGTCCTGGTTAACGAGATAACCTTTGAAAACCGGGGCCGCGGCCGAAAGACTCAACATTACCGGGGTAATTGGTGCCAAAGTATCGTACAAGTATCTGCTTTGGTCGATGTTCTCAGCTTGCATTGTGATCTGGAGACATGACGAGCCCATTCCGAACCCCATTGAGTCCATGTAGACGTGACCAGGCTTTGAAGCACCGATAAATGGTTCAGAATCGCTGGCAAAAAGGTCGCGGTGCTTGATAGAGTCGTCCAACAACTTGGTGTTGAGATCGGGGTACAATGGCAAGTTAATGGCTACCTTGGAGCCGCGTCTCTTGCGGATATTGGCTGTGAGGGTAGGGAAACGAACATGGCGGTTTATTATCTCGTCTGGGAGAAAGAGAGACTGCGATGCTGGACCAATTGGCTTTGCTGTAGGAGACGTGAAGTTAGGGCAGCCCATGCGTGGGAATGTCGTGAGGGTGAGCGGTTTGATGTGACGAGGAAGCTCTGATTCGCTCACCTGTCGTCTTTTAATCATGTTTTGCTCGACGTAGATATAGTCTTTGATGCAGGTACCGTCGTAGGGGCGGGCTGGTGTGGCTTCCAACATGAAGCGGCCATATTCTGGGTGGAACAGGACGTTGTTTTCGGTGGATTTGGCCAACAGTTTGGCGGGATCGTTCAAGTTATCCAAGATGAAATCGTGGTCAATAGAAAGACGAGCGGTTTTGCTCTGCTTGTCGATATCGACAAGCATATATTCGACTTCGTCGCCCCAGAGAAACCAGTCGTTCTCCCGCTTGTAGTGTTGCCGAAACATGTTGATGAGCTGAACAATGCCGTTGGTACGAACATGGTTGTTATACTTCTTCGACTCGTGCCAGTCAAGTGGTGTTCCAAGCGAAAGAAGACCCATTAGTGGTGGGAACCTTAAAAGATTGGCAATAAAATTCTGGGAGCGATGAGAGTTGCGCCGGCGGTAATAATTTAATTTAGATTAAATTGAAATAATTCAAAATTACTGAGGCTTAATATTTCTTTTTGGCATCCAAAAATACAAAAATTCCTCAGGCAACTTGATCGAATTAAACTAAATGGTTTTCTGCCTTATTTTTCTAAAAAAAAGAGTTCTAGCTTTAACTTATCTCAATCTCTGATTTTATCAGTTTCCCACCAAACTGCTTTTTCGGAACTCATTTCTTTCTAATCTTGCCATGTTAAGCATGTGCGCGGACCGACCCATAATGATTAATAAGCAAGCAATAATATCAGCCTTTCTTACGCAATAATCCAAAAAAAAATGAGAAATCAAAAATGAAAAATCCTACTAAGAAACTTCTTTTTGTGTTACTATTAATCGTATGTTTATGGAAAAAAAGGGGACGGGGCAGAAGTATATATAAAATGAAACCACCTTATCTCGTCGTCACGTGGTTGGAACATTTCCTAATCGGGTATACAAATCCTGCAACCCTCCCGCTAATACAATCCTTCAATGTTAGAAACCACACATTGGGCTTCACCGTCCTTGAGCTCAACCAACTCACCAATAAGCACCGCATCTTCACCTTCACTCTTCAAGTTAGCTAATACTTGGTCAACCTTGGCATCTTCCACAATCAAAACCATTCCGATACCCAAGTTGAAGGTCTTCAAGATATCGCTGTATGGAACGTTACCTTGCTTACCAAACCACTTGAAAATTTCTGGAACTTCCCAGGTATTCATATCCACCTTGGCTTGGAGGTTTTTAGGCAATGCACGAGGAATGTTTTCAACCAAACCACCACCTGTGATATGAGCCAAACCCAACAACAAGTCGTCGTTGATCGATTTCAACAATTGTTTCACGTAGATTTTTGTAGGTACCAACACTTCTTCCCCAATGGTCTTTCCTGGAGCCCATGGAGCAGCCGAAGTGTACTCAAACTCAGACTTCTCGATGATATGACGCACCAACGAGAATCCGTTGGAATGGATCCCGTCAGACTTAACCCCAATCAACTTGTTGCCTGCCTTCATGGCACTGACTCTGGGCAAGATCTTGTTCTTTGACACAGCACCTACCGCGGTACCGTTGGTATCGTAATGGCCTGCATCATACATACCAGGCATTTCCGAGGTTTCTCCTCCCACCAAGGCACAGCCAGCTTGGATACATCCATCGGCAACACCAGACACAAATTTGGCGGCAACATTGATGTCCAATTTGCCGGTAGCAAAGTAGTCCAAGAAGATCAATGGCTCGGCACCTTGAACAACCAAGTCATTAACGTTCATGGCAACCAAATCGATACCCACAGTGTCGTGGATATCCATGATTTGAGCAATTCTCAACTTGGTACCAACACCATCAGTGGCAGCAACCAATAAGGTCTCATCGGTGTTGTATCCAGCAGCCTTCAAGTCGAATAAACCACCGAATCCACCTATATCAGAATCAGCACCGGGTCTGGCAGTACTCTTGACCTTGGCCTTGATCTGTTCAACCAAGAGGTTACCGTTGTCAACAGAAACACCGGCTTCGGCATAAGTAGTTCCAGTCTTGGTAACTTCACGGAAAGCTCTGTGGGCGATGTCCTTACGGTTGTACTTGCCATTAAAAGAAACGTGTTCAACACCAGCGTAAGCCTTATCGACAGATTCTCTTAAGCTAGGAGCAATAGCGGTGGAGGCAATCACTCTACCACCAGCAGTGACAATCTTGCCATCCTTTTCAGCAGTTCCAGCATGGAAAATAAAAGTATCGGAAGGTGGAGAGGAGATGGTGATCTCATCGCCCTTGTTGTATGTTTCAGGGTAACCGCCAGCAGCCATCACAACTGTGGTAGAGAACATGTTTGGCTTGGTTTCCACGGTGACAGAATCCAATCTGTGTTCAGCACAAGCCAAAAAGACTTGAGCCAAGTCGGTATCATTGGACAATAATGGCAACACCGTTTGGGTTTCTGGGTCACCAAATCTCACGTTATATTCCAAGACCTTTGGCTCCTTGGATGGAGTCAACATGATCCCAGTGAACAAGACACCGATCATTGGGAAACCGTCCTTTCTCATACCATCGATGGTTGGCTTTATGATTTGTTCGTCAATCTTCTTCAAGATATCTGGGGTAGCTATTGGAGCAGGAGCATAAGCACCCATACCACCAGTGTTCAATCCGGAATCACCGTCACCAATACGTTTGTGATCTTGAGCGGCTGGCAAGTTGAAGAACGAGTAACCATCAGTAATGGTCAAGATACTCAATTCATCACCTTCCAAGAACTCTTCAATAACAATTTCGTCACCAGCAGAACCAAAGTTCTTGGTAACCATAATCTCATCTAATCCTTGCAAAGCTTCTTCCTTGGTTTCTGGAATCAAAACACCCTTACCAGCGGCAATCCCATCGGCCTTAAGGACGATCTTATAGTCAACAGATTCGATGTGCTTTCTAGCTTCATCAACAGAAGTGAAGTTGGCAAACTTGGCAGTTGGAATGTTGTGCTTGTCCATAAAAACCTTGGAGAAAGCCTTGGAGCCTTCCATAACTGCTGCCTTGGCCGATGGACCAAAAACGGGGATACCGACCTTGGTAAACACCGACGTTATACCGTCAACCAAAGGTTGTTCAGGACCAGGAACAACTAAGTTGATTTCCTTTTCAAGAGCAAACTTCTGGAGAGCATCGAAATCCTTTGGTGAACTCGACAATTCCGGAACATTGATGATCTTGGAATCCTGGGAACCAGTACCACCGTTACCTGGAGCAACGTAGATGGATTTGACTGAAACGGATTGTGCCAATCTCCAGACAATGGCGTGTTCTCTACCACCGTTACCAATAACGAGAATGTTGAGAGACATAGTTTGTAGTAGCTAAAAAGATGAGTGTAAACAGGTGTTGTACTGCTTAAACTAAAGATGGAGTAATTTCAAATTTATCACTTTTTCGCAGGTTTGTGTCACATTTTTTTTTGACTCTGACCGATGACTTTTATTTACAAAAGTATGAGCTTGATAGTACTGCAGGTAATCCAAGCCCATTCCCATTTATCGTACTGCAGGTAATTAAGTTGCCTCTCTTCTCTTCTCTTCTCTTTGATGTACAACAACCAAATTTCTAAAAGGGCATGACAATATTGAAATGAGGAGGATTTGCATTGTAGATGGCTGTTGTAAGTTTATGGGAAACTTAAATCTTTTAAGAAAATTTTAGAGAAAAAATGAAAAATTGAAAAATTGAAAAATTTCCCAAAACCAGAATCAACCTTCAAAGTAAGAAGTCAAACCCATTGAAAGTATGGTAATACTTAGAAGATACTCCTTTTCTGTATCCAAACACTCTACAACAAATGTAACATATCTCAAAGTTTATCCATGTAAACTGCTAACATAAATTGGGTGATTACCACCCACCCAGCTAATTAAATGTTGCAAATGTTCCTAACGGGGATCTTTGTGTCTCAAATTTTCTTTTTTTTAGCTCAATCAAGTTTCAGATGAATCAGATAAAGCGACAAAATAGAGGAGAGAGATGCTTTGATTATCGCTCTTATACAATCGAATTAGAGGTGAAAAATGAAAATGAATTAATAATAATTGAAACAAAAAATCGTATTTTGACTTTGTTTCCTAAGCTATTTCCAACAAGCATCCTCTCCCAACTAAGCAATTTATTCACATGGCATCTGAGCCAGCTTTTTAGAGTGTTCCGATCTCGATGCTCACTCGCAGCCGCAAACGGACCCCCCCCAAAAAAAAAATTAGGACCTTTACCGAAATGTACGCTGAGGCTCCGATTTCTGATTGGTTCGAGAAACGGGGCTCAAAGTTATCTGATCGGATATTTAAATCAATTGTAAGGACATATTTTCCAATTTTTCTTTCTTGATAGGAAAGATCATCTCAATAATGCTTGGCTCTAAATTCTTGCTTGCTTGTCTTGCCATCATTGGCACCGTTCCAGCCTTCAACCTCATGCACGATGATAATGGCCATGCGATCTTACCACCAACTCATCTCGTGTTGGCCCACTTGAATTCATTGTTGCCTGAAGTCAACCCTACCGGCTACTCAGTTCTCAACACCATCCACTCCAACGGGGAAATCATCCAGGTCAACTTGAACTCCCACGAAATGAAGAGCACCGGTCGTTACAGAACAAACTACGACAACAGCTGTTACTACGAGAATAGTGGCAAGGAAAAGAGAAAAGAACAATTGGCCGTATTCAGCAATAACTGTTTCAACAAGGAAGAAGACTTGGGTGCTGGTGACTGCCAGTTTGACTTTGACTCCTACGACTCCGCTTCCAACTGTTCTTCCAGCGGTAAGACCAAGTACTCTTGTGTCACCGCAATCGAAAGACACCAGGACTCCACCAAAAAGTTGAAGGACATGGACATTGTTGCTGCCCAGACCTACTGCTACTACAAGCTTTCTGACATCAAGTCAAACAACTACACCGAAGGAGCCTGCGGTAACTAAATTAAATTTTGTGTATATCTATTTACAATTATGTACAGAGTTGCTTAGATAGCAACATCTCCCAAACCAACAATACCACCGAATTTGTAACCTTCATCACTTGGAAGATTGACCGCATTACCGTCTTCACTAATAGGAGAGTACAAGTAGTAGCTCATCAAAGCGTTGACAACAGCTCTGGTCTTGGCTTCAGCAATCGAAGAACCAACACCTTCACCCAATTTCTCTTCGCCACAGAAAGCACCAGCAGCATAAATGGCGTGGGCAGATAATCTACCAGTTTCAGCAATCAATCTGATTTCCACGGGTTCAGTGAAGTTCAACTTGTCACACAACCGCACCAACTCTCTCGTTGGTTGGCTGAATTGGAACATATCTTCAAGCAAGAGCTTTCTCAGCAAGATATGGTCTTGGATAAACTTCTTGGTAGCTTCTTCACCAGAATGGGTGTACAAACCACCAATGATGGCTCTGACAGAAGATGCGTATGCCTTGGATTCTCGGTCAACAAACTCGTTCTCACTACGGATCGACTTTAATTCGTCCTCATTCAATTCATACACTCCTCGTTCCGTCACTTCGCCCTTGAAGTCATCGGACAAGAAACGTAACTTACCGTATTTTATGAATTCGGATTCCTGACTCAAGTACTTTTCCAACTTGGTCGATTGGTCAACTTGTATACCCCACGACTTTCCGATCTCGTAAAGTGGTTCCACACCCATCAACGAGTCGACAGCGACGTTGTGGATTGGCATAGGCAATCTTGGGTACTTGACCAACAAGTGCTCAGAAACATAGTAGGATAACAAGTTCTTACCCAAGATATTCAAGCCAAAGTTGTTGGCCAAACCTTCTTCTGTGCTGAGAATTAATGCTTGTGATAACGTCGATAACGTGTATGATTTGGGCAAGTTCAATCTTGAGTGTAATGCTACTAATGGTGGTGACTGTTGTGCGGACGACTCTGCCAATCTGTGCGTGAATATAGTGTTTTTGTATGAGCCATAGTTGGTGATGCCTTCGTTATAAATGGCAGAAGACTTTGCACGGACCTGGAAAACACAGGAACGAACACCAAGCACTCTCACTGGGTTTATTCTCATCATGGTGGTGTTGGTGGAAAGTTTTCCGTTGAAATTTTTTTTGAAAAGATCGGGTGCGACTAAGGTAACTACTGCATCAAGAAAGTGATCACGTGATCACAATCAAAATCTGCAATTATATAATACAGCTGTTTTTTTTTTGTTTAAAAAGTAAAAGATCTTATGAAAAAGTAACTGAATTACAATAAGTGATATATAAAAGTATGAATAGTTTCTTAGTTTTATTCCTGTCGGGATTTTCCCTTCCAACATTCACAATGATTTTAACTCTGTTTCTACGAGAATTATATGGCTAATTTTTCAAGACACAAAAATGTATATGGAAAAAAAAAAAGAAAGGTCGTGCACCATGATAAAGTATTCTCATCAACCAACCACAACCAATACATTCGTTCTTACTACAACCAACTAAAACTACACGAAATGGGACACGCACCAAAGGTTAGTGTTGCTGCTGCTGCAACTATGGGCTCTGTGTTGGTGATTTACGCCCTCCTCAAGTCGCCTATCAAGTACCAATGGGCCAGCGAAAACAGAGTGTCGCCAAAGGCTGACGCAGCTTGGAGAAACGCTGCTCAAAAGTGGTTGAATGAACATTAATTGCATACACATAACTACAAACATACAAACATACAAACATACAAACAAACAAACAAACAAACAAACAAACAAACAAACCTTATGTACATTAGAATACATGTTGAATGGTTATAACGCTATAAATACTGTAACAGCTCAAGGACTACAGCTGAAGCAACAGATTGCCAACTATTCTATAATTTTCAACTCGATGTCGGACACCCTAAGCTTGGCCCAATCTGATTCTAATTTGACAAAACACCATAGCCATCTCCGGAAAATCTCCAAACTCTCAACCAACGTATAACCCAACGAAAATGCGTCGTAGCCAAACAAAAACGTGGAGAAGATATGCAAATATGACTTTGATTTAAGCTCTTCGTGGATTATAAAGATCTTAAGCACCCACATAAAGCGTAGCACGGCATCCATAACAATTACAAACACGTAGAATAACGGGTTGAAGTAGAGCGAAGACCGCAATGCTGTTTGGCGATTCTTGTCAAACAACTGAAGTCCCCAATCCATCTTGATGTCCCATATGAGCGAATAGGTAGAGTTTATGAATGCTAACACGTACCACCAGCGGTTTAACAGTTCTAAGTGTAAGAGAATCGCTTGCTGTTGTGATTCATCATTGAGATTTGAAGTGGCCAATGTTTGCTTGATCAATAAACTGATAGCAAGTGGACCAATCCCGGTCCAGTACTTTATAAGATTGAACAAGTGTTGGTTGTTTTTAGTGGCTGAATATTCGTACCAGCACTGCTTGATCCGGATCACGGTGGGAATACAGAGCACAATAAATTCCACCCGATAATGGTAGCTGGTGTCGGTAAAACAGCTCCAAACGAACAACGCAAAGTCGTTGAGGACCTTGGCATACGAAACAAAACTATCTGAGAGTAAGATATCGTTTGTTCTCATTGTGCTGGAGTTGATATTCCCTTTGAGAATCCGCTTTACAGTGGTGTAAAGACGGACCTGGCCCTTGGCCTGTGTTTTGTTAACCCGTGGCCAGTAAAAGAACTTGTAAAACGTATAAACCAACGCAATAATAGGGATCACCAACGAATATTTGTCGTAATTGTCCTTTGTTTGTATAAGTTTGAACAAGAGCCATAAACTGAAGTTTACCACCGATACTTTACGGAGGTTGGACCAGATTCCCAGGATCAACAAGTCAATTTCTCTCTCATCAGCCCGAGTAGTTGCATGCAACTCACCGGTGCTCGATAATTGGTGATCTAGTTCCTGATAATTGTGTGGTGAGTAGCTAAGATTCACCAAATGAAGCACATTGATCCCCGAATACGTGGCTAAGATATGAACTATAGCAAGCCAGAGACCACAGCCGGTCTGGACAAGGAACAAGATCCTGAACGGAAGTGGTACTACGTCGTTAAATAGAATATCCGTTTCCATGGTAAAAGGAAAGACGTGTTGTTTTGTTCAACTGCGGAACCTCACAATAGAGCCCCCAAAATATACAAAGGAAAGTTCTGTTCTACAAACCTACTTCGCGTGCTTGTGTTGTTTATGAAAGGCTTCAGACGTGTTTAGAACACGATTTATAAAGTTTTAATCACAAGTATTCATGATTAGCATGGAAGCATCATTAGCCACAAAAAACAACCAACAAGCACGAGATTATGGTTCTACAATAAAATAAATACCGTTAAAGTCTATGTATCAGCATCATAGCCATATCATGCTGATTCATAAACATGGATTGCGGGGGGAGATTCTACTTTGATTTCATGTATGTTCTGAGTTTTTCACCTCTAAGATGTTAGTATAAAATTTTTGTAGATTGTTATTGGAATCAATGATATCTTCAGAATTTTCAGTGTGTTTGGCAAAGAATCGAATCGGTCATAGTCCTGAATAGGAGCCTCCGTCTGGGGCGACATCTTGTCATCACGTAATATTATTGGTTCCTTCATTGTACAGTACATACATTCTGGTAAGTTTTTAGTGTTGGTATGAATTTAAAAAAGTCTAGAAAATTTTCATCTTTATACAGATGCCCAAAATTACCCGGACACATTCTACTGTTACCATATTTTGTGCCCCAAAAAGTTATGTAGAAACCAAGCCCTAGATCCGATAAGAAACCGACTAACCGATAGTGTTCTTTCAGAACCAGAAATGATTAGTGATCATTGACATAACTCAATTACTTGAGAACGAGTGTTTAATCTAATTTTCAAAACTAAATGCTGAATTTCTGTTCGATTTGTCAAGATCTCCACAGTGAACAGGATTGTATTGCTTTCGAAACTTGTGGCCAAACTTTTGGACGTAAATATTTAGGTGAATACTTTACACAAGCAATTTCCGAGGGACACATTGAGAAAGTCTATTGTCCAAACGAGGGATGTAATTTGAAGTTCCACAAACAATCGAATCATACGTTTGACAAGTCTAAGATTCTGATCCATCAATTTGTCTCCACCGTGCCAAAGCCACCAGTTTCACATGAGTTTTTGCTGAAAGTCACCTTGTTGGCAGACCGTTATTTTGAGTTATACAGAAAGGTTCAATTCAATTACCTCTGCACCGTATTGCCTCGAAGGGTGGTTGCATGCCCATCAGAAAGCTGTGGAGAGGTGATCTTATTGGATCTTGATGATCTTGTGATCTGTTACTCTCAGTGACAGAATATTTTTGAATTCCGTGAATTTCTTGGAATTCCTTTAGATATTCATCATCACTACAATCAATTGCCACAAGGAACTTACAAAAAAAAAACAATCAATGCAAAATATGGTCATCATCAAATAACTAACGCCATAACAAAACTCGATGTACATGTCCAAACACTTTTACAGCAATTTCTTGATGAAAATTCCTCCGTCTTCAAACAGTGTCCTCACTGTGGAATTTATGTGGAAACTTTGGGTGGCTTCCAGGAAATCAGGTGCATTTGTAGTGGTTATTTTTGCTTTACGTGTGGTTCCAAGTTTGGGCTCTTTAACGAACATTATCACCAAGAATCTTCCCCTTGCTACCATAAGCGATATCTAACAGAAGACCTGATTTATCTGCATGACGATGGTGAATATCCACAATACTTTCAGGCTCCGGATCTGTGGATGGTGTACGAATCACATCAAGACAAGTCAATTGCCTGTCCATCATGTGATACTGAAACCGAAAGTATTGGTGGAACGAACCATATGTCATGTTCAAACTGTCTATCCTCGTTCTGTTATCTCTGCTTGCAACCGGCTCTGGAATCCCACTTTACCTGTCCAGAATCTCCGTGCTATGGTAAAACCAGAGTCCGAATTGATGTACAACTGCAATGGAATCAGGGAAACTTCAAGTTCTTACGTACAGTGGACAAAAGCACAAGAACGTTTCTTGAGCAGAATAAAGCCACCATTAAACCGTGTCCACGGTGCATAAATTTGCTTGAAAACTCCGGTGAATGTACCAATGTGATGTGTCTTTACTGCAAAGCCGTGTTCTGTTTTGGTTGTTTGTCATTTGGAAAGTGTGTGGACGCTTCGACACCATATTACCGCAAGTACAATATGAAACTAAACCGGGAGTGGCCCATGTTACAATGGATCCATGACTAGTATTTATGTATATATGTAATGTTATGTCTATTTCTTTGCGTCCCTCTTGCCTCTGGCAGACTTGCTATTGGTCTTTTGCTTTCTCAAGTTATCTCTTCTTTCAGCCTTGCTCAAGTATCTAAACTTCTTCTTCTTCTTCGATTCGGGTTTGGCTGCACCTACAACCACAGCATAATTCTTTGCTCGTTGGATAGACTTCTCCAAAACTTCTTCTGATTTACTGAGATTGACATTGTTGGCACGAGCGATGGCTTCTAGGTTGGCTTGTTGTGCACTTAGCACTGCAGGGTTATCCAAGGATTCGACGGTGACAGTGGTTTCTTCGTCTATTATTGCGTTGTTAGGGACCAACTCATTAGTGTCAACGGTATACACTTCCTTATGATTTAATACACCGGGTATTTCCTTTTGATCTGCGGCAAACCCTTCCCAGTCATCTTCGTCCTCTTCTTCATCTTCACTTTCATTTATGGCAGCAATATCGTCCATGGTCTTGTTAAATTGTTTGAGCTGAGTTTCCATGTCCTTCTTCCTTTCTTCACGCATCTGTTTCCTCTCCTCTATACGTGCGAGACGTTCCTGTTCCTTGTTATATTCCTGAGCTTTCTTCTGTCTCTGCAATTTTCTTTTATGAAAACCCGTCAAATATTCCACCCGAGAATCCTTATCAAAGACAACTTCCTCCACACGGTGCTTTTTGGCTTGTTTCTGGGCATATTTCTTTCCTCCAGACAAGATTTCTCTGTTCTTTCTCACGGCCATTTTGGTGATGATAGTTGTAAAGAAACGGCGCACAAAATTTCCAATTTTTCCCATCTCATCTCCAAAAATGTCGATGGATATCGAAAACGTCAGACGCTTCACCAAGGCGGTCGATAGTGCCGCAGCCAACTTGGAAAAGCTGCTTGAGTCTGTGCTCAAGAAAACTTTGGATGAATTGGCCGCTGCCAGCGCTTCTACCAACTTGGACCAAATCAAAATCTACAATAATTACGCCTATACCTTGATATCACTCCTCTTCTCGTACCTCAAATCCACCGGAATCAACACCGATAAACACCCGATCATGCAAGAGTTGAACAGAATAAAAAGCTACATGAAACGTGCCAAAGATCTCGAACAAAGTCTCACCAGCTCGGCCAAATCAGATGCACAGAATGCCGCGAAAGCCAAAGAGTTCTTACAAAACACATTGGGAGTCAGTGCTGGTGCGGCAGCTCCGGAAGCCTTGTCGAAGCCAGCAATCAGCAACGCCAATTTCAAAGGAAAACATACAAAGTTTGATGATGAGACGAAAAGTAAACGCAAGCTGAAACCATCAAAGGTCACCAAGCCAAAACCAAAGAGAAAGTAACACTTAAGATACTGTGTATATTATAATGCAATTAATTAATTAAAATAAAAAAAAAAAACTATGTTAAATATATTCGTGTGCTGTCATTAATAGAAATCCTTAAACACATGTTCCTCCCCAACCGTTTCCTTCACAAGGAAATAGATCTCCATGTGCAAGTTGGGGAACCTGTCGTTGAAGTACTTGTAGAACCCGTCTGGTAATGGGCTCATCTGCCGTTGCAATGCGTCAGGCATGTCGTTGTAATGATGGTACTTGTTCCGGATTGCCCGCAACAAGTCCATAAGCTTTTCTGTATGGTACTTTCTGTACTTGCCCAAGTTACCCAAGAAATCCTCATCAAACTTGCTATGCCAGTCACCTTGATGTACCGCAAGCGCCCGATCTTCCAATTTCAAAAGCAAATCGCTCGGTGGATCTCTTCTTTCCACCTCAAACCGATCACTAACTTTCAAAAGAAATTCAAGCCGCTTCTTGGTAGACCAGAAAAGTGGGTGTTTCAAGATACTCACAGTGTTGGGCCGAGCCACGGGACTGGCATGAATCATGCTCGAAATCAAGTCTGTGGCTTCCATTTTATCGTTGGGACACTTTTCAAGTAACATCTTAATATCGTAATTGCCCTTGATAATGTTACCTTCACGCATATAGCGGTCCCCAAATGGATGATGGCCTCCAGTCAAGATGTAGAAATACACACATCCCAAAGAGAAAATATCAATAGCTTTGGTAAGTCTCTTTCCACCCTTCGAACCACCGTTCGAAGGTCCATGGTACGAGTTATGTGAACTAGAACCGATAGACGATATCGAGTCAGGACTGATTTCGAGCAATTCATGATTTAGCAAGAGTTCTGGTGCCCTCCAACCAGAAGTTCCCAGAGCAGCATGTTGTGTAGTGGCTCTAAACGAAGACTGATCGGATTCTAACTTCTTACACAAACCAAAGTCTGAAATTAATAACCGGACATTGTTTTGTGCCTGGATATGATGATCCTTTTCAAACTTGGGCTTCTTGGCCCCGGCCACCAAGATGTTTTGGGGCTTGAGATCACGATGAACTATCTTCAACGAATGCAAATAGTGCAATCCGCTGGCAAGCTGGTGTAAAACATCATTGATGCGAGGGATTCTCATCTCCTTACGTGGCTTTTCAATGATATCCTCCAAGGAACACAAGCACAACTCAAGAGCAATGTAAAGAAACTTTTCCGATTCACTTGATTGTGAGCAAAAGTATCTGATGACATTCGGATGGTCATCACTTTCCTGTAATAAACGAACCTCATGGTTGGCAATGTCATAGAAATCCAACAACATTCTCTTGACAGCAACTGGCCGGTTCTCAAAAGTACCTTGGTAAACAACGGTTCCGTGGGAGCCGTAGCCCAAAATCTTGTCTGAAATAACCAAGTTGTTTTCAATTTGAAGTTTCTTGAGAGGTAATTTGTTGGGGATAATCATTGGCTTGACCAAGCTTCTGGTGTTTATAACATCGTCAACTGTTTCGTCGGCACTTACTTCAGCTGCAACGTCGTCACCATCATCCGGTTCATCGGGGGAAGTTTCTAATTTATTCTTGTTGATACGTCTTCCTCCACGTTTTCCACCACGACTTCCTCTTTTCCGTTTTTTCTTGGTAATTTCTTCACCAGTTGTCTCTTCCGGCTCGCCTGATTCAAAGCCTTCTTCTTTCTCAACTGGTGCAACAATTGTCACCTTCTTTTTTGAGATGGATTCAATACTGGTATCAGAAGAGACTTCAACGTTTTTTATGATTATTTCTTCGTCCTTTTCCTTTTCGCGTGGTTCAACTTCGCTGATAAGTACTGGTTCATAAATTTCCAGTTCACGGAATGTTGAAAGCATTCTCTTAACATACTTGTTCTTACCACCCAAAACCACTATTAAAAAGAGAAGAATTAACAAGACAATCAAATCTTCGGCAATTCTCCTTGCCAATGAAGCCGAATATACCACCGTAGACTCCTGTACGTGGGGTATATCATTCTCAACGTAAGGAATGTAGGCCGGTGTCAGGTCCGATGGATCCAAAAGTAAGAGATCTGGACCCATCGTATTGATTTTTTCTGGGAATTTGATTCCATCTATAATTGTATTGGGGTTGAGTTCGAATTCCTCGGGACTTTCGTTGTAGTTTTCACCACGACCATCACTGATCATTTTGATTGGATCGGTTCCGAAGATATCAAATCGATTTTGTGGTTGGTACATCGTGTCGCTCGTTAGTTCATATGCCTTGTGAATCCCGTTGATTAGAGACTCAACGGTTGCAGAAGGCTCGTTGAGTAACAGAAAGTTTTTGATATACAGCACATCGACCGGCAATTCGTTCTGGAGTTTGTAAAGATCCAATTGGTACTTTGAAATGGGTGCACTCTTAATCAACGTCGGGTAGTTGTTGAAACTCATGGCAAACCATTCTTTGCCATTAGATGTCTTATTCACAAAGACAAAGTCAGTATTGGCATCGTCGGCTTGAACCTGCAAGTCGTTCAAGTACTTGAGTGGATGGGGAAGAATCACGTAATCGGAATTCTTGGGGTTGTTGAAGACATCAAAAACCGAAACTGCCAACGATGGCAACTTACTGATCCATTTGGGAGTGCCGACGTCCTTGTTGATAGCCAACAATGATTTGTCATGGAATGGCGTAAAATACAAGTTGTCTAAGCTCTGTTGGTTTTGTTGGATGAGATCGTTGTCGATGTTGTTGGGCCCCCATTGTGAGTAGGTGACGTTCCAAACCACGTTCGTATTGAGTTTCGAGTGAATTGAGAGTTCGTAAGTTGTTTTCCCAATCATAATGGTATCCTCCTCTCGGTGGAGGTTCGAGTTGATTTTGTAGTGGGTGTTTGGCACCGGGCAGTGTTCCTCGTTCCCAAACAGTGACGTTATTTCACCGGTATGAATATTGATGGTGTATAGCGATGTCCTTCGGGACCCCGTGTATATTTTGTCATCACCACTAAGGGAGAATGGGGATTCCAAAACCAAATCTTTAATGCTAGTTGGAAGCCGATTGAGCCCGAATTTCGGAGTGAAATAGTAGAGTGTTCCGTCCTGGTAGGGCTCTACGAACCAAAGTATATTGGAAGTTGGGTTTTCTGCCGAATTATTGGACAGTATGCGTACCAATGGGTCTTCCATAGGCAATGTCCAGAGTAGAGCTCCACTATTACGTTCCACGCCGTGCAAGTTACCATCGATGTCGCTGATGAGAAGTAAGTCCATGAGATCGCAGTCTTCTAGCGAACGTAAATCAAGTGGCTGTAGGGAGCTTGTCAGTGTATGTTGGACGGTGTGTCGTTGTTGCTGCTGGTATTCTTGTGTTGGCTGGGCGGGCCCGACGGCTTTGCGGGTCACCATCGCGTCGTAGTACTTGTATCCCTTGTTGTTGCTGTGTGGTAGGTGTTTGGTGGTGAACTTTTCCACTCGAGGCAGGCCACATGCTAGCTGCACTAGCAACAATGCTAGTATTAAGACTAGATAATGCATTGTGGGTCGAGGGATATGTGTGTGGGTGTGTATTGGGGAAGGGGTCGTAAACCCTTTTGATGAAATTATCGCGGGAAAAAAGAGAGAACAGGCACTTGGCGGGTCAACGACTTATGGGAAAAGAAAACTTAAAGGTGTGTAGTGTGCCTGACTCGGTAAAAATATCTCTTAAAATGCCAAGAAGCACTGGTTGTAATTGTGTTATTGTGTTCGATGGCTGGCCTCCTTAATGATGATGTTACAGTCCCTTTAACTTTTGTGTTTTTTTTTCTCTCTCTCTCTCTGTTTGCGTCATTTGATTCTGTATTAAATGTCGTACGACATTATCTACCTACTCTATATAAAATTGGATTTGTGTCGTGGTGTTAAAATGTGTTGGTGTGATAGTTAGTGTGTGTGTTTTAGTTTGTGAATTTGGTAATTTCGTTAATGCAATTATGTAAAGGTTATTACTCTTCGAGTTCAAGCTTCATTTCTTCGAGAATATCCGTAGTTCGAAGCTGTCTTTGATCGGCAATCATGGTTACTAATCCCAATGCGATATCCTTAAGTTCATGATACTGCTTCAACTGACAAATATGTTTCTTGATAATGGCCTCGGGATCTTGGTTGGAATCAAGCTCAGTAATAAGCAGCACACACTGATTCTTGATATCATTTAAGCGTTCCTGCTTGACAAAAATCAGGTGCTCAAGAGGTACAGCGGAGGAATCAGCTTCTGGGCCAGGACTTGGCTTTTTTAAGGTGGACATTCCAAGAGAATCCACCGGTTCGATCTTGTCTTGTAGAACGACTTCAGGTACGTCTGAACTGGTTAGATGAACCATCAGTCAAAGGAGAAGAGGTGTGGCACGTAGAGGAAGAAAAAAAATAGGGTGCTGATTGAATCGATACAATGTTCGCTGCGTCTTGTGGTTGACCGGTCAATCGGTGCAGGGGCAAGGGTGCGGCGGCAGATGGGTGATATGAGAGGTTTAACCTTTCGCATGTCGCATTCTATTCTTCTGTGCAGAAACGGGACAACGGAAATCCAGGAACCTTAATTCCATTGGATCATCACCAGTAAAGCAATCACTACACTTCCATCCCATTAAGCGGCCCAGGCCAATAAAATTCCCTCACCTTACACCTAAAACACTGGTAACGAACCGTTAGCAAAGGCACCTTTTTTTTCTTCTCGTAATGACATCATCTCTATATCCTAAATTGTGTTATGGTCCCAGACACGGCGATACTCCCCTGACTTAGTCAGACAAGCATAATATTAACCCATATCTGGGCAAAAATTTTCCCGGAACTCTCCACGCATGTATTTTTTAGCTTATAACTTTACCGAAAAATAGAGAAAAAGAAAACACACCATGACTGCTCTGTCGTCATAGCTAGTTTGTATATTGTTATTTTTGAATGATCCTTTTTTTTCTAAAAAGAAAAAAGAAAATTGATTTATCCTTGTTCTAAGGGGGTATTCTTAGTTTCCCATGGGATAGGGAAGGGGTTTCACATCCACAGGATCCTTATTGAGCAATTTATGCTTGTGTTGGTTAAAAAATGCCGGGTTAATACGATAGTTCAGTTCTCCACTGTCCGAAGAATGGAAGTAGTCTGTATAGATATTCAATTGATCTTCATTTTCTTGGGTCTGGCTCGCCACAATCTCCGCTAAATCTTGTGCCGAAAAGCTCTTTGACAAAAAGTTATCCATGTGCTGAATCCCCAGTCCCCCACTTTCTAATCTCTGATCTATACTTCCCTTACGACTCCGCACCCGGGATTGCATTTGCAATGGAGAATGACGATCTAGGCTAGGTAAATCGTCATCCCTTGAAGGCGACAGGCTTGCCACACGGCTTGTGCTGGGGGTTCCCCCCTGTGAAATTCTTTGGGATGACAGCAGCTTGCGCATCTTCTTAAGCATATGCCTGCCGCGTGACGGTTGTTGCTGTTGCTGTTGCTGTAACTGATACTGATATGGAGAAACATTTCGAGCCGTGGATCCAGCCTGATAGTTGCTTGCAGCCACCAGAAGCCCATTGAATAGTACCACGCCGAATCTGTAGAGATAATCTAAAACCATAGGAACGCCCAAAGGTTCTTCCGGAACCTGTCCTTTCAGGAAATGGGTTGGTACATTCTCCAATTGGCCTGGGGAACCCAAAGTCATCAAGTACTGAGCAAGTACCGTAGACGATGAATTGTTGAATGACCAGAAGTAACGACGTAGCGTCGGGTCGATAAACTTCTTTTCGAGTTGCCGCAAATCCCGTACAGACTTATCCAAGAGCGTCTGGTTGAGCTGCTTAATGTTGCGCAGACTACCATAAAATAGCCAGATATTTAGTAATGATATTGCCACCTGAAAAGTATCTCTGCCGGACTCATGAATAAAATTGTAAGTGATGTACTGAAGCGCAATATAGTATAGCCAGTAGTTTAACAAAAATTTGTATGAATGGTCTAGTACTCGTGAACTCCCCAACGCTTTCACCGATAGTACCAACGGTATCACGTATGTAGACACGCTTATACCAAGGGAAACGATTAAAAGCATCAATGGCGTCAAATAAAGCACAATTATTTAATACTAACCGCTAACCATGATATATATATACTGCAATACCCAGAGGTCGTGTGGAGGCTTGTTAGACGTTTCTCCGTGCACAAAACCCTATCTATCCGAAAAAATATTCCATTCTCTACCGTGAAATAATCTGTTTTGGAAAAAAACCTGCAACACTGCATACAGATTTGCTGGTTCATTACCAATATAGGCCAGACAACAAGTACCAGAAGCCGTTTGAGACGCAGACTTAGATCCGTTGGGGGTAGAACAAGGCAATTCGTACATTGACAGTATATCCTAATTGCATGTCACAATGTAAATAATTTTACTTATTTATGAAATTCTCTATTTAGGCTCAGTTAGTGTCTACTAAAAATCGCTGTCTTCCATACCAAGACATATTCACCCAAGATCTTGTACCTTCAAGACGTCACTGATTCTGTCTAGCTTTAACTGTGTCAACTTCACAATATCAAGCATCTGCTGATCCGTATGTTCCTGACTAAACAGATAGTCTTCGTTGCCTTCATGGACTATACGAATTTTATCGTTACTGCGCTGGCTGATCCACTTCCAGAGTTGTACTTCATTTTCCAATTGATTAGTTGGATCACCTAAAGCAGATTCAACCGTGGGTATAATCAAGTATTTGTCGTTGTTAATGCGAATCTTGGAAACGTACGTCTCTCCTGGAAGGAATTGCACCAGTTGCTTGGCACCATGGTTACCCACAAGTGCATTGTAGAACCAAACAAAGAAAAGAAACCCAATGAACAACACCACAGATCCCGTTATCAACTCGCCAACAAATGGAACAGGAACAAGCTTGCCCACGGATTGAATAAGCAGGGTGACATTTTCCAAAACACCAGGTTCGGGAGTAGGTTCGGGAGGCTTTTCTTCCACCGGTTTCTTGGAGATCGTATTCTTTCTACTTCTATCTTTCTTCTTCTTAGACTTTTCTTCCCCCCCAGATGATCCACCAGATCTGAGAAGGTCATTCACTGTTTCAACCAACAGTTTCATTGAGTCTTTTTGACCGTCGATACTACCCTTCTCAATGGCACCCTTGATCCAAGACTTAGCACTCCATTCAATGGAGGTTACAACATACAACTTGGTGCTATTGTCAGCAGCCCAACTCAAAAACATCTTTGTCCGCACCTTAAATGACCCACCACTTGGGACATCGGGTGTCTGCGTTGTTTGTTCAACTAATATATATGCTTCTGGCTTGAACTCCACCAACTTATCTTCAATATTACATTTTGTCTGCTTGGGACCGATGGGCCCGCTTAATGGTTTGATATAGTTGTACAGACGCATGTTAGATTTTGTTGACAACCCCTTGATATCTCCTTCAGAAATATCAAAGTTCTTTTGGTTCTTCAAGATTTTGATGTACGGAGCATTATCCGTCCCAAAAAGTATATTAAAAATGGCTCCAACCGGGGCCTTAAACGTTTCCTCGCAGATGAACGTATCGCTGGACTGTTTCGTGTACTCGAATTCGGTTGGAGCATGCTTCATGGGTCCTGTAACGGGGAACCCCTTGAACTTATCGCCACTTGAGGCTGAGTCTTTTGTCTTTTCGTCATCTTGAAGGGAGCCTTCATCAGTTTCGTACCCCTTATCGCCACTGGTAACTGATGCTGAATCCTTGGCACCTTCATCAAATGTGTCCGTTTTTGGAGTACTACTCAGAACCTCGTCTTCTTCGGCTTCAGAGTATGATTCATCGCTTTCATTGCCTTCACGACTGACTGATTTGGATACCATTGTCGATTTCGAACCATTTCTGGCTCTATTGCGGAGTTGGCTCCGTGCTCTAGCCAATCTTTCACCGCCATCAACACCCTTTAGAAGAACCCGGTGCCAAACTTCGATTATCATATTGAACCATGCATCTCGGCTTAAAAATGTTGCAAACACGTACTTGCGATGCAAAGTCCGGATCACAATTCCGTTGGGAAATAAAACAGCCGTAGATTTCTTTTCAATCTGTATCACTTCCTGCAATGGAATGGTCAAATTTGTGACCCAACCCAAAATATTGGAGTTGAAACAAATATAGTGAGGTGAAATGTACATTCTTCCCTGGACTAAGATATCCTTAGATAATGCACAAGTGCTTACTTCAATCAACCGTTCATGTCTTGGAACCTTACGGAAAGTTTGGTGGAACTCTTTGTTCTTTTTCTTAGGGGCATACTTGACGTTGGATTCTCCCAGTGACTCGTCATGGCCATCAAATTCGGAATCACTGTCCAAGTCGGATTCAGATGCTTCGCCACGAGACGTGACACTTTTGGCACGGACCTCCAATTCGCCCAGATTCAATGCTGATAGATTCTGGTGGGAACCGTTTCCATTGCTGAATGATTTCCGATGTCTACGACCGCGGTCGAGTGGAAGCTGGCGGCTGGCCGCATTTGGCAGCAGTTTGCGCTTAAGTTCCTGAATATTGTCTTCTGATTGCGATGGAGTGATGAGTAGGCGTCGGTGGGAAGATTCGGACTTTCTTAATGGTGCAAGTAAGGTTGATTCAATTGATTTGGTGGCAGGTTTCAGTTCAAATGCATCTAGTGATAAGTCACCTTGACCAAGAGAGTTCAACGGTGATTCACGGACCGACTCAAACTGAACATCGCAAGGCATTGCCGAGACGGTTTGTGACAGTGCATCGTCGTTATTTATAGATGATTGGGCCTGGACGCCTTCCTCTGAAATTGAACTTTTGGAGCCAGCGCCTTTGGCTGGCTTTAGCAAGAAGTCGAGCTTGTTTGAAAATGAGGAATGGACCTTTTTGGAAGTTTGGTCAACATCCTCATCCTGGTCTTCTTCAATGTAGGAAGAGACATTGTGGGCAGCGTTGTGAGCAGCATTCAAAATTGATGAAATGAATCCGCTTGAATCAGATTTCGGAGGTGCTGGTCGTGGTGATGGTGTTGGAGTCAGTGTGGAAATTGATTGAGAATCGTCTATGGTGGCAGGTGGTGGAGTTATTGACACGTCATCGTCGGAATCTGTTCTCTTTTTGCCTCCACGGTTGGATTTGGAGCGGTCAAGATTGGTTTTTTCGTTGGAATGGACGGAAGTGGTGATGGTAGGAATGTTGAGCAGGTGCAGTGACCAGTTATGGGAAGGCGACTTTTCGTCGGATCCTGTTGCCGTCTTCAGACTGTGTTTAAAAGGATTTGGCATTGCTTATGGCCGATGCAAGCAACAATAAACAAAAGACGGTCTAGCACTAAATAAATGCAGTTGTAGAACGGGCTTTTTTTGGTTGGGGTCCGGCAAGACTCGGTATAGCAACTTAGTATGTGATGGGTGCACGGGATAGGTAGAATTGAAAGCGGTAAAGAAATGACCTGCAGACAATTCGGGCCGCCTCAAAGTAAACTGACTTTTACGATAAAGTGGAGGGTACTGTTTATACGTTTAAGTTCCAGGAAACCAAAAGATACTTGAAGTAGAAGGTTTAATTGCAATATATACGGTTTACAAACCGTTGTGGTGATCTGTTATTTTGTTTATTTGTTTATTTGTTATTGAATTCCCGTCGTTATCGGAGACCATTTTATTCCTGCACTCGACTCTAAATTATTTTAACGGGAACAATAACGGACCGAAGCGCGCAAAATTGCTGCAAACAACCCGATGGACAAGTTACTAGACAAAAAGGATCAGTGACAATTCTGCTCTTGGTCAGTGAGAATGTTGTCGCTGTAATCCAGGAATAATATATGGATCACAGCAAGTATTTATTTAAAGTTTAGGGAAAATGCTCTCCTTTGCTTCAACTATTGATGAAGGTGAGCGGGGACGACAAATTGCCACAAAATTTGGGGATAACGCTGAAATACACCATTACCTTAAATAAAGTACGAATCGTAGAACCGATCCTTTTTGGCCAGGCCACCAAATATCCCAGATTTGAACCGAACGTAATAGATTTATTGTCGGGTATTGTATCTCAATTAATTTCCTGACATCTCATCGAACGATTTTAGGAAATTACCATGGTTTGATTCTCTCTTTCGCGGGCTTGACAAAGCGTATATGCGGCCCACCACCGGTCTTCTACGTCCATAATTCTGGAACAATTCGCCCCCCCTGCGCGCGAATTTGACTGGACAACACAACTAGAATAAGGCTGTGAGGTGCATTTTCGGGTTGCGAAAAAAATACCAAGGTTATAATTCTAGGCTGTGAAAATCACATTTACATTCTTGACAAACAAAAATCAGGATAATTGGTATTAAAAATATAGCCCTAGAGCACGAAAAAAATATGTAACAGGAGAATCTATATGGCTAAGTTGTAAGCTTTTTATTGGTTCTTGACCAAAGGAGCAAGTAAGGCTTCGGTTTGCTTGGTCAAGAGCGAGTTGGCATCGTAGTCGATGGAGAAAACAGAGACAGAACTTTCACAAACAGCATTAGCCAAGATGGTGTTTTCGGTTGGCAAGGTACAGTCACCGTTGATACAGACTTCAATACCTGGGAAAGGTCTAGTGGTCCAGACAAAAGAATTGGAGGTGGCGTT
The DNA here is from genome assembly GCA_030574955.1 of Teunomyces lycoperdinae. Lineage (NCBI taxonomy): Eukaryota > Fungi > Ascomycota > Pichiomycetes > Serinales > Debaryomycetaceae > Teunomyces > Teunomyces lycoperdinae. The sequence goes on from JAJMFY010000022.1 coordinate 54,667, forward strand.
GTAGTTCATGTCTGGAGCAGCGGCATTATCTCCGGTCAATCTGGTGCTTCTGAAGGTTGGGGCAACACAAGACTGGTTGGCGGATTGAAGACCAACTTTTGGCATGTTGACATTGATACCAACACCCAATGGCAAGGCCAATTGGTTGTTACCTTGATTCTCAAAAATGTTGGAAACCAAGTCCAAAACTTGACCGGCGTAGATGGTAGATGGTTCCAAGGTGTTGTTCAAGTTAAGGAAGTCCTTGTAGAAAGTGTTGTTAGAGTTAGAACCAGAGAAGGCAATAGCTGGAATTCCTCTGTATACAGAGTTGTAAGTAGCACCCATAGTACCAGAAAGAGTAAACAAACCTGGAGACATGTTGGTACCTTCGTTAGGACCGGAGACAACCAAGTCAATGGTAACGTTTTCCTTGAAGTAAACTGGCAAGACATACTTCAAAGCAAAAGAGACACAAGAAGCTGGGGTACCGTTGAAGTACCATATGTGGTCATCGAAAGATTCGTGACCCCAAGATGGGGCACCTTGCTTGACGTAAGAAAATTCACCGTTGGTTTCCAAGGTTGGGGAGCTTGGAATGTCAAACTTACCACCCCAGCCGGATCTTTGAGAAACAGGAGCAACCAAGTAGACGTTGTGTCCAGCTTCCTTCAACTTGTAGTAGGTAGCTCTGATATTGGTGGAGATCCAAGAGTCATCATTGGTTAACAAGATGTTCTTCGCAAAGGTAAGCGAGGTCAAAAACAAAAGGGCAAAGTAGGTGTTGAAGTGCATTGTTAGAACTTAAGCTGCTGGTTGATTAAGCTTCATGGAGATATTGGATGGTATTTATACATGTTTTCTGCTCTTTTATGCGAGATCCCACGTTGGTTATCATAAAAGCACTCCATCAGTCATATCTGCAGCATAGAATGTAGTATGGAGCATTGTGCAGTCTCCTGGAGTATTTTTTAGCCTAATTTTTAATTTTTTCACTCGTTCACACAAGTTTCCCTGAGAATTATTTATTGAATGGCCATGTGATATGAGCGTCAATGGCCGTTATTCAATGTTGACAAAAGTCGAGTGTGTTTGATAGTGTCGTGTGAGGTATAAGAGTATAATGTAAATAATAACAGTACATATACCTGTCAAACTCCCTGTGTTCGCTTTCCTCAACGCGCGCTTAGATATTGTATGTTAGAAGCACTCATCTTTCCATCATAACTAGTTGCAAAAACGTGGTGATAAAAATACTACTTAGTGCCCCGGCATTAGTAAGATAAACCGCCGTCATTGCTCAAACGGAAATTTACAGCGAGCTATCGACCAGAAGAATTCTTCGGGCTCTATCCTGATCCAAATTAGGTCGTAAATGTCTAATTTTGGCAGCTGTTGTTTTTATTAGTATCGTGCCATGTGTTTGTCTGGCATAACCCCTATTCAATTATTTTATCGAGATAGGTACCAAAATAAAATTGACCGGTACAGCTACCCTACGTTTGAGTGTACTGGATCCATCGCTGTACTCGCGCATCTTATTTTTTTTATTTTGGTATTTGTTTATACTAAATACGCGTTGCTTGTTGATACTATCAACAATTAGTCTATATCCGCTCTGGCAACAATAAGTTACAAAACCACTAGCCGAATTGTTGGTTTGGATAGAGTTTACGTTTGCGCACGGCGAATAATTTTTTAGCCAATTGACATACGGTATATGCACGTTCTGTTTTCAAAATATACCAACTGGCCGCTTTTTGCCACCTACAAAAATAAAATACAATAGAAATGCGCAAAACTCGGTAAATGCACACTTAAGTAGAGACCCATTGTTTTTAAGACTATTCATTTTTGGTTTTTTTTTCAGTTCTCACACTGATTGTGGTTGACGCACGAATATTAGTGATCATTATTGGTTAATACACTCAAGCTGCATGCTACTTTTCAGTCCAGCGGTAAATACACGCCAAACATCCATCCCGCAGTACATTATTTTCCCCTCGCGCTCAAACCTCGGTAATATGAAGAAAACATCTTCACCAAACAAAGAATTATGTATTACCATGGCTATTTTCTCGTCGTTGCTGTCGTTCTTCAACCGCAACAAGCGGAAGATTTTGTTTACCACTGCGTTTTCCCTTTCTCTTTACTATTTAGTTGACCATTTTGTCATCAAGCGGTTTAGAGATTTCCAGAAGTCGTTGAGACAAGAGCTCTTGTTTAAGCAACAGATCAAGCAGCGTTTTGTACAGACACAACAGGATTGTTATTATACCATTTTGGCATTGTTGCCCGTGTTAACGGCTCCGATAATTGATCAATTACCGGTTGAATCGATCACACAAGCATTAAGATTGAAGAAGACTGGCAGTGACTCCCACAATAAAGCGCCCACCACCGAACTCACTTCAGACAACTTGAACTTGTTGGATAACAAAAATGATCCGGAATCGCATTTGGCCCAATACTTGAACATGTCGAAGGTGGAGTTATGGAATTTGTTGAAGATCAAGACAGTTACACGTACATTGACACTCTTATACTCGGTTTCCGGGTTATTATTGATTACACGGTTACAACTCAATATTCTAGCTCGTCGTTCGTATCTCGAGTCGGCAATTCTTATGGCAGGAGCCAAACTGGCCACACCAGGCCTTTCGCATGAGAATTATGCCGTGGAACAGTCATATCTTTCGCTCAGCTGGTGGTTGTTGAACAAGGGATGGCACAAGCTTGCTCAAGTCATCGAAGCTGCGGTCGTGGTCCGGTTTCAGAAAGTAAATCCTAAATCGGAACTCAGTGTTGCCCAGCTCCACCATATGTTGTTGAGCATTGCCGATGAACTCGATACAAAAGAGTTGCTTACGGTTTTATTCCCTCATCACTACGAAGATCTTATTGAAACGCTTCAAAACACAAACCCAGAAGCTGCTCAGGAATTGGATAACCCTGATTCCAACTTTGTCAAATTGATCAACGAGACGAAATCGATGATTTCCACCGGTGAGAATGCCCCATACTTCCGCCAGTTGTTTCGTAGCTTGGTGGATACCAGTTTGGATACATTGGCTAACCAGTTGGTGTTGGGAATGAACCAAGGATCCGAATCGTTGCTCAATTTGGCAGCATCTACAACCTCGGACCAGGAAAAGATCTACGAAATCAATCCCGAGCTTGAGACGAAACCTTTTAAGCTTGCACTGTTTCTTGCTCAATTGCTGGTTCAGAACTCTATTCTTGTGGATAACGATAACCTTGCGTTACTGAACGACGATCAGGAACTCCAGCAATTCATTCATAACATGAACAATGACGATTTCATGGAAAGTAGCAACAACGGTCCTTCTGGGAACGTTTACATCAACAGTTTGAATCATTTGGAGGCCTTGGAGGACTTTAGTGCTGGTGTATATTCCAACTACGAGTAGATTAGAGAAGAAAGAAAGAGATTGAGGTATGTACTGCAGATAATGAATTTCTACTATATAACATTTTTTTTCCTTGTAAGAATTGTTTTGCACCACAGTTTATAGAAGTACCACGACGCTTAACGTTTAACCCCGAAAATGTCTACGCCCAAAGTTATTCTTATTTCATCAGACGATGAAAAGTTCCCAGTTGATGTGAAGGTTGCAGAGAAATCGATTTTGATCAAAAACATGATCAATGACTTGAATCCTGACGGGTTGCTGGAAGACTTTGAGATCCCCACGCCAAACGTACGTGCCAATGTGTTGAGCCGAGTATTGGAGTGGTGTGAACATCATCGTGACACTGTGTTTAGTGAAGATGACGATGACGATGCCAAAAAGTCTGCACCCGTTGAGGAATGGGACAAGAACTTCTTGAAGGTTGACCAGGAAATGTTGTACGAAATCATTTCTGCGGCAAATTATCTTAACATCAAGCCGTTGTTGGACTCTGGATGTAAGGTTGTTGCTGATATGATTAAGGGTAAGAGTCCAGAAGAGTTAAGACGGATTTTCAATATTGTGAACGATTTCAGCCCAGAGGAAGAGGCGGCTATCAGAAGAGAAAACGAATGGGCTGAAGACCGTTAAATATGTAAAATATGAATAAACGAAGCAACAAGAACAAGAAATAAACAAAAAGAAACCTACTGAAACTGAAAACAAACGTAGTAAAGAATTGTTGGAAAATTTTAGTAATGCTGTTGCAGACAACCAAATTAATTGATAATACCTAATTTTATTCGCACAAATTTAATCATCATAAAACATTTTAATAAATTTATAATTATCATGACATTTGACCCTAAAGTGTTGGGAGAATTACCCAATCTTTCAATAGAGGAGCTTGGCCGTCTTGAAAAAGAACTCACTTACGAATTCAAGACCATCAGTCGACAGTACGTAACAGCACGGCTCTTGCGTATTAATGAAATGATTGCAGCCTTGACACATTCCATCAAGATCGCCACTGCCAATGATAAAAACTGGCTAAAGATCTATAACTTCGAGGTCGAAACCATCAACAATATCAAGACCAACACCGAAGACTTGATCTTAATGAATAGCGGCGCTATCGAGGACAAATATGACATCCTTCTGTCAATTGACGAATACGAAGAAGAACTTAAAGAAATCTTTAAAAACCTCCAGAGTCCATTAACTTTTGATGCTTCATTGCTTGATGACGTAGAGAAACATCCACAAGAGGCTCCGATGGGCACCACGGCAAATTTGCCGTTCTGGCACTTATTTCTTCAGGTATTTAAACCTTTTACTCAAAGTTTACAAGCAATAGTACACGAAAAGGACTATCAAACCTCGATGCTTCACAATAATTCGAGTGGAAATGCTGCCATAGTGTGGCAACACTACTACCACAACTTGGTCCGTCGCAAGCAAGAACTAATTGCTGATACATATGCCGAACTCAACCAGCTCTACAAGGAATATCACCATGTCAATGAACACCAGGTTGCCCGGCGCGCCTGGGAATCTTACTACCGCCTGGTGGTCAGTATCAACGAGCTCAAGAAACTGTATCCAGACGAAAAAGTCAATACTGCTACTTCACAGGACGTCAAAGCGATTTTGGCTGCGAGCCACGACTCGTCGTACGCTTCCAACTCAATGTACGTTCCCAAGAACAAAATCGAACTTACCAACATCAAACATGATATTCTTGGAAAGTTGCAACGGTTCCAGGAATCCCAGGGGGAAGGAGTCAAGTTGAATTCGTGTTCTGCGCTTGCGGAAGACGAAATCGAAAACGACTTGAACCTCTTGCGTACTATTAGCAAAAATGCCAGCGACCCGAAAACATACATTAATGAAAGTTCTATAGAAGAGGTTGAAGATCCGGTGGTAAATGAAGAAAATGACGTCGGAGAGGACGACGATATCGAAGATGAAGATGATGAAGAAATGAATGACGAAGAAGATGATGAAGATGACCAAGATGATGACGAAATTGACGAGGACGAGTACGATGAAGAGGAGTACTATGAATACGATGAGGAGGACGACGATTCTCCGCCCATAATGTTCGACAAGCAGCGCTACAAGCAGTTGCTTGGACTCAATACATCGTCATATGGATACTCGATTTCCAATTTCCGGATGCCAGAGCTTCCTCCGCTCGAAAGTTTTATTAATCAATGAATTCTATTCCTTCTCTAACAAAACACTGGCATTCTTCAAGTTAGCTGCTTCGATCGTGGTCTCCAAATTATCAAGGAATTTGAATGCTTTATTCGACCCGTTTGAAAGAATGAAAGCGTCACCAGGAGCAATTCCGTACTCCTCGGGTTGCTGTTGCAAGATATACTTTAGCCATTCGAACATGACCACTATTGGATCACCCAAACTGAACTTATGAATCAATCTCTTTCCGTTGGGGAATCTGATTTGGATTCTGGTGGAACTGTCCTGTGGTTCCTCGTGGTTGTGAGGTTGGATCAGCTCGAATGGTGTGAGTTCCACCACCGAATCCGAACTAGACTCTTCCTGTTGTGATGGCTCTTGATTCTGGGCCTGATGTTGGTTTAAAGATTGTTTCATGGCAAATTCAATCTGCTGTTCTTCAGTTAATGCATCGAGATCAAACTTGACGTCGTGTTTGACAATTGGATTATTAGATCCTGGGGTCAATGAAAACTTGTTCAAGAAGTCGGAAACGTCCTCGAGCCACTCGTCGACTGACGGAACTTCGCCGTCCTTCCATTTATGTACCCGCTCCCCGGTCAATGGGTCTAAAATAGCTATATGGGGAGATGCGTCTATCGAATAAAAGTTGACGTAGTTTTCGCCTCCACCAGAATCATTCTGGTATTGTAAAAAGATAAAGTTTTCTCTCACAATTTGCTTGATGCTATTGTTGGACCAGAAGTCTCGGTTCAAGACTTGGCACTGGAAAAACGACGAGTCTTGGATGTTGATCAAGATCCATTTCTTTTCGTCTCTTCCCTGAGCCTTGGCAGTATCCAAGCTGGCAATTGTCATGATATCAAATGGTGGCCTGAACAAGTTGGCTAAACGAAGTTGTGTAGATGACATGGCTGGCTGGACGGGAGCACGCAATCCACGGCCATAACGATTGGTGTAAATGATATCATCGTCGTCTTCATCGTCGTCTTCATCACCATCATCGTCATCGTCGTAATCGTCATCGTCGACGTCGTCGACTTCAATCTGTTGTTGTGGTGCATAAAAATGTGACTCGTCGTTTCTCTGATTAAATACACCAGCTTGTCTTGAGCCAAAGATATCGCTTGCTCTTGCCTGTTGCTGGTACATATCAAACGAGGGCTGGAACGAGTCGACCAACGTCTCATGACGGTGCACGTTTGTGTCTGCAGCTCTTACATCCTCGGATCCATAAGCTTCTTGCTGCAAACGTTGGGCCAATTGCTCATCTGAGGCGGTTGATGTGGCGTTTGCTGTGGATGTGGCAGCGGCACCAGGTGGATTCGATTCCATGTAGAGAGTCACGGCGTACTCCAAATCGCCTGCCGTAAGTTCCAAGTACTGTTTGGCCACCAATCGATCTTCGATACCCGCTACTGCTAGAAATGTTTGAATTTGGTCGTCCATGGAAGGCGGTAAAAGGTAGCTGCAAGTAGTAAGGTTTTGAGTATGGGGCTAAAGAAGGGCAGCGCGCGCATACAGGCTTTTTTCTCTCTCTCTCTCTCTCTCTTTCTCTCTTGTTCCTTTTTTGTATCATATGTCGTGCAGTTTGTCGCCCGACATTTCTCCATGCTTTTAATACCTGGCGATTTTGCACTCAGTGGCATCTCACCTCCAGCGAATCACCCCCCCCCCTCCCCCTGCCCCCTTTGTTTGTGCACCCATATCTTGAGTGTTTCGATTAAATTACATTTCACAAGCTACCTTTCCTCATCTTCCAGGGACTCTGTGCGCAACACACACACTCACCACACACTTTTTTTGGCCCACTGTGGTGTTCTGTCTCATCGCATCCGCTGTCTTTGCATTCCAACCACCGTTTAGATTTGATTTTCCCCCGTACGATTTATGTCCCCATTAACGACTATTTTAATATATTGAAGTCTTAGATCCTCATCCCAAGACCTCCGTTGCATTTCCTCCATTCATTTTCTTACTTTTACTATTTGTTTACTACCCTGATATTTTTCACCAGTGTTTTCCATATTCCCACTCCGACGCTATATAAACCATGGAGGAGTACGAAGAGTACGATAATGGAAACTTGTTACGTGACCGATACCAAAAGGTGACTGATATTAGCGAAGGCTCCTACGGCCTTGTGTCGCTAGCCAAAGATATCACCAACAATAACAAGTTGGTCGCAGTCAAGTTCATTTATCCTGTCGATTACAAGAAAAACGCCGCTGCTAACGCAGATTCAGATGCTGCTGCCGCCAGTTCTGCAAAACTTACAGTCCACGAATCATTACTCAAGAGCTTGTACCAAGAAGCCCAGAAAGAAATCAAGATCCACAGCATCTTGGGCTCACATCCGAACATCTCTACTCTTTATGATCACTTTGACTCATGTTTGGTGTTGGAATACTGTGCTCGTGGTGATCTCTACGAAGCCATTCACAACAACAAGGGTCCTTCAACCTCCCAGGACATCAAGGACGTCTTTCTCCAGATTCTCAGTGCGGTCGAATATTGCCACAACAACGGTGTTTACCATCGCGATCTCAAGCCAGAAAACATTTTGATAGCTGAAGACTGGTCCATCAAGATCTGTGATTGGGGTTTGGCCACCACCAACAAAATCATTACTAATAAGGACGAGTTCGACATCGGATCCGAACGGTACATGGCTCCCGAATTGTTTGACCAAGAAATCACTAGCTATGATGCTTCCAAACTCGATTTATGGGCAATCGGAATCATTCTCCTTACCCTTGTGTTTCACAAGAACCCGTTCCAGGTGGCCAACTATTCCGATAAACGGTTTATTCAGTTTGTCAATAACCGAGAGGCGTTGTTTGATATCTTTTCCACCATGAGCGGCGAAATGTTTTCTGTATTACGTGTCTGTTTGAATATTGACCCCACCAACCGTGACCTCATTGCACTCAGAAAAGAGGTCGATACCTTGAAGTACTTCACCATCGATGAAGAGTACTGGGGCAGCGACTGCGAAGACGAAGAGGAAGACGAATTTGAATACGAGGACGACGATGTCTACTACAAAAAAGACCACTCGATGTCTGTCTCTCCTACCAAGGCTCCTCCAGTCATCACCACGTCGGACTTTTCAATCAAACAGGAGCCAGAGACCAAGTCACCCTCACCGTCTGCAACTGAAACTGACTCAAGTGTTTCGCGGTCCCATCTTTCACACGAGCCAGCCATTCCACATAATCACCGTGCCGATGCTCTCCTTTCATCCAATACAGATTTGAAACCAATTCCTATTATGGGTAACGGAATCAAGTTCTTCCGGAATACGCGGAAACCGTTCAATGTGGCTTCCTACAATCAGCCTACACAACCAAACAACCGAATCAACTACAAGAACTTTAACCGTGAAGATTTCTTTACCCCCAAGTCGGTATTTAATCATTACATGGATAAGTATGGCGAACACAGAAACAACAACAACAACAAATATCATAGCCATCAGCATCAAAACAGTGCCAACTATCCCGATTGGAAAAAGCAGGGAAGAAAGCCTCGTTCGTGGAAAAAGAACAATAAGAGACACAAGAAAACCAACAACCGTATCAATCGAATCCACGAACGAGAGCCACAGCAGAACCAGTCTGAGAATTCTCAACCATCTTTCGCAGGCAATCGGCGTAAATCGAGACTGTACTCGTCTTCAAAGAATGGCAGGCCATTTGTTTCGGCTTCTTTGGGAAGCAATAACGGAACTCTTCATAACGGATCGGTTGGTTCTACTGGTAAGTACATTCCTCCGTACTTGAGATCTCCGACGTATGTCAAATCTCCTGTTATTGGACCATTAACAGAAGAGATTGATAATCTTAATTTGAATGCTGCTGACGACGACGAAGTTTTCCACTTGGAGACAGATTTCGAGCTCGGAACATCGCCAGCTCAATCACTGTATTCACGAGGCCCACTTGATATTCTGTTTAAGAAACCAAACTTCCGTGCCAACAATTCTCATACACCGGATTCTATTTATTCCAAGCTTGCTGGACCATTGGTTGGCGGTGAGTCTGGAAGACGTAACTCCGCGATTGGTTCAGGAAGAAGACCGGTTTCTATTGAAGCATCCACACTTTTTTCATCTGCCAATTCACTCAATGGGAAATACGTGCCACCTTTCCGTCGGGGGTCTCATGCTGCAAACGTCAAACGCGCCGATAAGAAGATGGATGAAACGTTTATGAATGGCAAGCTTATTCCGTTTCCAATGAGTGACATGGAAGGGTATGCTACCAGTTCTCTTCCTTCTACGGGTGGCAGTTGGTACAATAAGAAAGACTGGAGTGACTACGAGTAGACAAAAGAAAAATCTTTGGTTACTTCTGCTGCTGCTGCTACTACTACTTCTGTTTTGCTAGTTTCAAGATCAGGTTTTTTTCTGATTCCGTGGGTACAATGCGGTCTAGGTCGTTCTTTTTGTAATTGAACAACACCACGGCATTGTCGAAGCCGAATTTACGCAACAACTTGGAGTAAAACAAGCCGCATGCGTTGCACAAAGTGCGAAATCCATCGGGCCCGCGTCTCCATTCCGGAGTGTCTGGTGTCGAACAATGCGAGCATTTTGCAACCTTTTTGGGAAGCGATGGTTTAGATTTGGCTGCTCGGCGTTGCTTTCTTATTTTAACCATTTTGAGCTTCATCTTGATGGCTGATTTCAGTTTATAACTATCTGAGGCTGCCTGTTCATCCGAATTAGGCTCATTATAATCTATACTCGATTCTGGTGTTTCTTGTTGTAGTTTGTAGATAGTCTGCAACTCTCGGAGCATGTCCAAGACCTGAGCTAGCCGACTGAGGGCAGAAGGCACATTCTGATTAATATCGGCAGGTATCCCCGAGACAAAGTTTCGGAACTGGCTGCGCGTCGTAGTCCATTTTTCGTTTTTTGCCGACCAGCCGCAGATTGTGTTAGCGGCGCCCGTGATGGAGGATGGAGGGGTCGCAATCCCCATAAAGTTTCTTTCGAGTTGGCATAAGCTTTCGGCAAGAAGATCGGAACAAGAGAAGAAATGGATCAAATAGTTAAAGGTTGTGTCTTCGATCTGCTCGGTTGAGAGCTGGGGGCCCATAAGAGGAATGCCTCGGGTAAATTCTTGAAACGACGGAAGAGAAATTTTTGACATTGAAATCTTCTTGATATTATTACAACTTTGTATAAATACTTTGATCTTTGTATAAATACTTTGATCTTCGTCTATATATACAGAGTGATACAAATGTTTTGTTATGCTTGATCTCTTACTTAGCATAACATAATAATGAGTCTGTAGAAGTATGTATAATAATGTAAGTGTTGGATTATCCGATCCGATCCCCTAACATGAAATGCAGAGTGTGTGGTGATGGGGAACAAAAAAAAAATATTCTGCCACCATATTTTTTTTCTATGTTCTGCATCGGATGGATAATTTGGTCCAGAGAGGTTGATGTAATTCGAATTGTGTCATCCACAAACCAGACAATAATGAGCGCACAAAGTAGAAAAACGCCTAAAAATCTTCTTTGAGAATATGGTAACCCTGTGCGACCCGTGTCCTGCTAGGAGTGCTCGGTAATTGCTGCAAATGTCGTCACCAGTGGCTGGTTGCAAATAATGAGTCTAGAACTGAAACAGAACATCTGTTTCCGGCTAATGTGTACTTGGTTTTGTGTAATGTTTTACATTTCGAATCTGAAACGCCTGGAAAAAAATCCCACACAAGCGGCCCGGCCAGAGTATAAATAACACTTGGGGGACCGAGTTTCAATTGTGAATTGATTTGCGCTGCTGAGTGTTTCACATTTTGGAAAGTTGCTGGTGGTGCAATTCAAAGGCTTCCATACATCTTTAACGCATACCCTCCCCATCATCGCAATCCCATTTCAACACACACCTAGTCATTCCTTACCATAGTACATGCTATGTCTGAACTGGAAGATACAGAATCCGTGCGGGAGTCATTGCGACTCATTGAAGACCTCAAATTCTTTTTGGCAACAGCACCGGCAAACTGGCAAGAAAACCAAGTCATTCGTAGATACTATTTGAATCATGACGAAGGCTTTGTCAGCTGTGTGTTTTGGAACAACCTCTATTTTATCACAGGAACAGACATTGTTCGCTGTATTGTGTACAAATTTGAGCATTTTGGCCGCAAGATTATTGACAGAAAGAAGTTTGAAGAAGGAATCTTCTCTGATCTCCGAAACCTAAAGTGTGGACCAGATGCCATTTTGGAACCACCACGACTGGAATTCTTAGAATTCCTCTTCAAGAACTCGTGTTTGAGAACGCAAAAGAAACAGAAGGTGTTTTACTGGTTCAACGTTCCTCACGACAAACTCATGGCCGATGCGTTGGAAAGAGATCTCAAGAAAGAAAGCTCAAACCAAAACCCTACTACAATTGCCCACAGCGAGCCGGCAAAATCGTTTGTCTACGACGAAAACTCGAGCTTGTACACTCAATTAATGGATCACATAGAACAGCAGAAGAAAATAGCTGACATCACACCGGTACCGACAACAGCACGGGTTGATCCGGTTCCACAGCATCAGCAGCATCAGCAGCATCAGCAGCATCAGCAACAACAGCAACTTCAACAAGAAACTACATCGAAGGAAAAGAAACTGGCGGGAGAATGCGATTTCATGCATCAGGACACACCTGCTCAATACACGCAAGACTACGAGGATGATTTCCCTCTCGATTACTTTGATGCAAACGGTATGGGACCCGTGGACGAGTATGTCTCGCTCGACCCGAACTACCATCCCAGTGCTTATGCCCTGTTAATAGATGATGAGTACAACTTTGACCCTTCGGTATTTCTCCAACCACATTCTAACGTGCCGAACCAAGTAGCATACAACGACGAATACTTGATCGAACAGACTCAACCACTCAAGACCCCGCTCCCACCACCGCTTCTGGCCCAATCGCTCCAGCCAAAATCAGCTATTTACGGACCAGTATCATCGTCAGAAGACTTCTTCCCATTCCAACCTCCATTGTCTGCGAAATACCAGACGTCGTTCCCTCGTGGGACTCCAATCCAGTCTCATTATCCAGCACAACAGTTCTATGACCCGTCGGTCCATGTAGTTCGCCATGGCCACGACCACGAGTACTGGATGCAACCGCAATATCAAGTGGAACCCATGTTCCAGGTACAGCAGCCGTACGTGATAATGGATGCTGAAGGGCCATACCAACAGGTACAGCAGCCGGTGTATCCGGTAGCGATAGCCAGTGCCAGACAACACCAAATCAGCGCCAACATGATGAAGAAGAAACGAATGATGATGCAAAGTAAGGGCATCGCCAAACCAGTACATCTCCCAACAAAGGCCTACGGGTCGCTCGACGAGGTGGTCGCTACGAAGTCTACCAAAGCGGTATCATTTAACGACTCTAGCAACCAAAAGCAAACTGTACCTCCAGTAACATCATCGACAACTGAAACAGAGGGAGGCATGGTGCAAACACCACCCACTTCTGACTCTCATGACAACAATTGACGCTTTTCCTTCACTTCTCTTATGTATTACCACGATAAATAATTAATCTTGACTATAGTACTCCACAAGCTTCTTTTGTGGAATAGTAAACTTTTGGACCACGCTATCCATGATATTCTTTTCGTCCGTTTCTCGATTCGTAGGCCTCTTGGACTCACGCAACAACTTGCCATAACTCACAATCACACACCGCCTCAATTCAACATCTGGATCGTTGATCAGCTTGTACAAAAGTTGGTCAATCTGCAAAATGATTGAAACGCTCAACACAGTCTGGTCAAGCAACTTTAACAACGACTCAATCACAAACACCAGTGTGATCTCCAGCAAAGTATGCATCACAACTTTCAAGAGATCTTGTGTGGAATAAAGACCCGTGGTCATTTCTTCAAAGGTTTCATTCAACGCGTGGATTATTTCCTGAGTAGCATCTTCACTCAAGCACACCAAACTGTTCCACAAATTGGACAAGTCCAACCTGGTACGGTTAATTAACAATTGCTTCACGAGTATGACACCACTCAATATAGATGAAGACTCAATTTCCAGTTTATGCTGAAACAAGCTCCATAGTGAATCTTCAAGCAAAGTCTGCCCTTCCATTTCAAAATACTGATAAAATTCTAGGTCGGAGCTATGAATAACTTGCAAATAATTCAACGCTGTTTTGAAATCCTTACCTTCAAAAGTTAATGAGCCGAGTCGATGACACACATCCTTGAAAATTTCAATGGTAAACTCTTCTTCGACTTCATCGTTACTGTGAATGGCAATCTGGAAGTTAAACCAATTCATATCAGAATAGTTGTAGTCCCGAACCTTTTGCGGTGAACCGTCTTCAAATATTGAAATAGGTTTATTGCGGTTGGAAATCGACTTAAGAGGATCGACTCTTTCTATCATCGATTGGATTTCTCCGGTATTGGAACGCTCAGTCAACTTTACTTGGGCAAAATCGTCCACCAACTCGGTAGAATTCTCCTTCTCGGTTCGGCGAGAAAACAAATCTGATTTCCGGCCACCACCACTTCCACTTTCCATAAAGACATTCTCTTCAGTATATGGCTCAGGGTGAGGTAACGACACATGAGAAAGCATTGGTTGATCTTCTTGTGTATCGACTTCCATCTCCAAATCTCTTCCAAGTTCATCATCGACATCGATGTTGTCATCTACCGATTCGACAAACTTCGGTTCGGAGTTGATGTCCATGGTTTCTGTAGAAGGCTTCTGAGGCACAAAAGTATAGTCTTTGTCGTCTTTCAATACTGGCACAATCATGGTGAAATCTGTTGTAAGCTTCACTGGAGAGAATTTGTCCAAGTTCTGGTTGTTGTGGTTAACCTGAGTGAGATCGAATAATGGGCCAAGTTGTGTCGTTGTTCCCTTAATATCAAGAGTGTTATCCACGCCAACAATGAAATGAACTTCATCCTTGGTACTCTCATCCATTAATTCAAGTTCTGACGTGAACAATGTGGGATTCAAATTGTAAAGTTTGGTCATCAACTGAGTGAATGAAGCATAAACTTCGGTGGACTTCAACAAATTGACCAACTCAAACAAATTGGCATTGAGCTTCAGGAAATAACTATCGCTTATCGGTATCTTGTCAAGGCCATGTAATAAAAACTCCACGATCATCAAAATGATAGTCGATCTGTACCGAATCACTTGCATGGCTAACTCGTCATCATCTAAAATATTGGATGTACTGATTGTATAAGACAAGAGTCTTGTAATGGAATCGTAGATCGCATCAACTTCAGCTGTAGCTATGATTAGGTTTATACATTTTTCACTCAATGGCTGAATTAGGATCGAAATGACTCGAATAAAGTCATCAGTCGAGAAAAACTGATAAGATTTCTTAAAAAGATTATCCGATGAAAGGAAAAGAGGCAGTAAAATCTGAGGTTCCCTGAGAGAAATTTGTTTCAACAAGCCTTTCACTTCAACAGATAAATCCTCCTCACCAAGAATTGCGTATTTCAAAAGGTTAACTCCTTCAACAATCAAGTCAGTTTGATTAGAAGATAAGAATTTCAAAATAGGGTCACTTTGCTTATCGAAGACCACATCTGATGCAGTTTCCTTTCGTAATTCAGGTTCAGGTACAGGTTTTGTCTCGAATTCTAATTCAGCTTCTGGGTGAGACACATGTACTTTGGGTTCACTCAAAGGGATTGTGGTGGGATCTGCATTTCTCTTCAATATCGGGGGGCTTGTATGTGGCGGCACCACTGGATTATCAATAATACGTTCTTGTACTCTTGATTTCACCTCAAGACTACTTACACGTTGATGGGTATGGTTCTCCTCGCGGTATGTGGGAGTAAGGTTTCTTCTTGGGAACCCAATTTTTGGTTTCTCATGCCTAACCTCCATTTTCTCGTGAGTTCTGGAATTTGGCCTTGAGCTGGAAGCTTCACGTTGTCTGACTTTCAACTCTTTATTCTTTTCAATAATTGCATCTTTTATCGATGGCCGTGATTTCTTTGTGGTAAGAACAGGAACAACAATACCATTATTCTTGGGTTTCGATCTCTCAATTGCTTTTACGATATTTGGTTCAAGTTTGGCCAATAACAATTCGGCTTCTGACTGGAAATATTCCCACAACACCCAAAATGTATCCTTTGCAATTTGGCGAACGGACGGATTTGGATCACCAAGCAATTTAACCAAAATCTTGGTTGCAGACCTGATACCTGAGGTACCAGAATTAGTATGAATAGTGGTGAATGAATGAGCCTCATGGAATCGCACCAAGCATATCTGCAACCAAAGACCACTGTACGAACGTGGCAGTGGATTTTTTTCGTTTGCTGCCACCTGGATCTTTTGCATGGTGCGAGTATGGTATGGTATATTGGCAAAGATAGCACAGATGGACATGTTGGCGTTGGACGACGCAATATTTTTAGCAGCGGCACTAAGCTTGATAAGAGCAGGAAGAAAACTTTCCACTAGTGATTCAAAATCTGCGCCTAGTATGATTGCTGCCTCCTTAACAAGATGACAACCATTAGATGAAAATGTTGTACGCAAAGAGTTGATACCCTTGTTGATGCTTTCGGCTGCTTCTTTCAAGCAAGAAATAAGGTCTAGGCGGTACTCTTGGGCGGCATTACCACGGATCAAAGTTCTCATTTTGATGATATTCTTTTCCCGAGTTGACCAGTTGAATTCAGTTTCCTTCCCATTGAATATTGGAAGCATGTCATTAAAAGTATGGTACAAGTGTTCGGCACTCTTTACATTGGAAGCTCCTATAGATGGATCCACCGAGTAGTTGGTTTTGCTTAATATTCTTTGAAGTTGAGGATCTACTTCAGGTTCTTCTTGGTATGATTGGTTGACAGATTCCGGTGAAGGTGTTCTGGTGCTGGCAATTATTGGTTTAGGTGCAGATGATGGAGGCTGATGATGGGAAGTTAATGTTGAGTTGGAGAGTCTTACAGTTGGGGTAGATAGTTTTTTCTGGTGTTGCTTTGGTTCTGGTGGTTCTTCTCGGGACCATACTGGAGAAATTGCGTTCATGATTCTGTCTTTTAATTCAGTCGAGAAGTTGTTGAGTTCGAGTTCACGGGCCAAATCGAACTTGTAGAGACGGTTATGCTTTAACGAGTAGTGGTTGACCAATAAAGTGACAATAGCTTCTTCTGTCTGAGGAGACAAGAGTCGAAGCAAATGTGGCAAAAATGGACCGAGTTTGAGGTACTGGTTAATATTGTTAATAATGTGGTCAAGCCAGAGAATCGATTCCACCACAATCGTGTGGTTTCTATGAGTGAGGGCAATTTCTATTATAGCCAGTTCGACTTGTTGAGGAGCAGATAAGTAGTAAGCTTCGAGGGCCTTTTTGGCGGATGTTTTGGTGGAAGATTTCGAGTCACCCAAACGGTTGATGATGATAGGAAGAACTAAGAAGCTCTGGCGTTGAAGGATCAAGCCTGATTTGTCTTGCATGCTAACACGCTTCACCAAATGGGAAAGTACACTGAAACTGGTAGACAGGATGCCCAACTCAGGGATATCCACCGCAATCGAAAGGGCATCCAAAAGTCTGGGGACCTGGGCCAAATCGACGAAATCGCGCTTGACATGTGCTTTAAGTTGAGAGATAATTTCAAGCTTCTCCTTATGAGTGCTTTCACGAGACGCCACTGTGTTGAAGATGTCGTCTGCAGAAATCATTTGCGTGATTGTAGGATTTGTTATGTGGTTGTTGTTTACTTTTAACGCGCGTGAGATTTTGTTTGTATTTTTATTTTTGCCCTGATGCGACTTTTCTATATAGTGTTTAATTTCAATCATTTGGCTGCGAGCCATAGCATAATTAGTAAACCGGCGGTGATGCCGACAGTAAGCTTCGTTTGGATCGGACTGACTTCAACTAGACGTTGCTTGGTTTCCTGGTCAGCCAAACTGATTTGGCGTGGCTGCGGAGGTGGCGTATGGTTGCTGCTCTTCACCTCGGAGTGTTCGTTACGGTTCGAGAGTTTCAAAATATCGTCTTCAACTTCATCGAGCACCACGTTCTGGACATTACCAAAGAAATCCGTAAGCAACACATCCTTCACGTCTCTCTTGAACAAATCGGTCCTGATTCCCGCATCTGAATGGATATTCTCAAAAGTATACGTTTCAAACAACTTGTCCATTGTTTCGCGCGAGTTCTTACCAATCTTCTCAAGGAACTCGAGAGTGTAGTAAGTGAACCGATCAATAACAGCCACTCCAATGTCTAAATCTGAATGGTGTGAATAACTTGATTGGTCAATTGCCAGGGAACCCACGGCCAAGATATTTGGAGAGTAGAACCGTTCGTACATCGAGTTTGCCTGACACGTATCAATCATAAAGAATATTTCATTGTACCGCTTCTTCTCCCACATCTGTGCAAACGCATCGGCAATATCATACGAACCAATCTCTTCTGCATCTTGAAATTTGAGGAACTCGTTACCACCATGGCCTGTTAAATAAATAAAGATATTCGAGTTTTCGTCGGTCAATAACCGTTTTGACCGTGGATGGTCAGGATCCCACCGATCTGTCAACAACCTTACAAAATTCTCCACCGTTACTTCATATCCACGGTAGTCAACCTCGATCGAGTCACCATACAAATCGATTGCCTGGTCCATGTTGTTGAACACAGTGCCTGGGAACGCGTTCCGTGGATTACATGCAATGTCATCAGAAAGCATCAAGATGATCTGAGAGTCTGGGATCCCAAGTCTCTTCACAGTTCTGTACAAACTCAACACGTTCGCCATATGGCGGTAGTTGAACCAGAAGCGCGACGTCGACACCAAAACCGCCCAGTTGTTGGTATGGCGCGACTCCCCTATAATATTCTCAGCTTCGTCAGTCGTGACCACCTGCGGGTTAGCCATACCGAGAAGTGCTAGCGCAAATAGCACCAATAACCCGCCAAACTTCATCACGCTAGCCAGTTGATTTGAATTACGTTATGTGTTTTCTATTAAAAGCCAAAATACTAGATTATATACAGGAGGCCACGCGAATTTATTTTTCTTTTTACATTGGGTGCAAAAAAACCAAAGAAATTTATTCCTCGTCTTCTTCCTTGATCAATTTCTTGCCTTTGTAACCAACACCCAATACCTTCTCAAGTTCCCAGCGAATCTGTAAGCTCTGCACGGAGTACCTGATTGCAAAAAATAGACTCTGGGCAGTTTTTCGTGTCATGGATCTAAGTGCCTTCTGGAATTGTTGTTCCAACTCGTTACTATAGACATAGTACTGTGTCAAGCGCGGTTTCAATTTCTTGACAAGATAATCGTACTGCTTTTTTGTAATAGGTTCCATGTCAAAATTAGATAAACGCTTTCCAGCTCGAGTTCCTGCTCTGCCGTACAATACTTCGGCCTTTGTAAGTACTGTTTTGAGGTTGGTCAGTATACCAACCTCTGAAAGTTCCCAAACACGGGGCCGTTTGTATCCAGACAATTCACGCTGAGCCTGATCAATAAATCGGTTCAAGGTAACTCGAAATGTGCACTGCTCTCCAGTTGTTCTCCGAAGAAGAAAAAAATCGTTATAACTGACCGGGTATCCCCATAAATCGTACTCCAATCGTGTCCAGTTGAGCAGACTTGAAGCAATGGTTCTATTCACCACGCTATTATCGCCATAGATTCCGTCTGTGGACTCCAACAGAAGAAACCCATCAAACGTTTCAAAAATCAAATTTAGTTCTTCTTCCTGCTTCTGAATCCGAACTAAACGTTCATGGGTCTCTGCTTCCTTCTGTCGGCGCTTCATTTCTTCTTGTACATGTTTTTTCTGTTTGAGTGCTTCCTGTTCGTCATCTAACATCTGCTTTTCCTTCGTCAATTCCTCGTAGTTTTTGCCGTCAATTTTAATATCCGGAGGAAGCTCAAAGAGAGTCGGTACAGATTGAATCCCAGTTCCTTTTGTACCAGCAATATCGACAATATGGCAATGAGTCTTATTCTCATGAAGTCTCAACCCCCGTCCAATCATCTGCACCAATAGCGAACGTGACTTGGTAGGTCTAGCTAAGAACAATGAATCGATATTAGGGATATCTGTCCCTTCAGTAAACACCTGAACATTACACAATACATCAATCAATCCATTCTTGAAATCTTCAATGATCATCCGACGATCATGTCTCGTGGTTTCACCGGTAACATACTGGGCATTTACGCCTTCCCTCTGTAACACACCACATAATGTCTGGCAGTGTTCAATATCAACGCAAAATATCAATGTACTCTTGAATCCGAACTTCTTTTTCAATCGAAGGTAGGAAAGAGTCACTATCAAATTGACGTCACTCGTGTTCATAGCATGAGACAAATCGGTTATCTCGTAGTCTTTGCGCCTTGTACGTACTTTAGAGAAGTCAACATCGACATTGATCGACAGAAACCGAACATCAACCAATTCTTTATTCTTTACCATTTCAAGCAAACTTCTTTCAAATACAATCTCATCAAACACAGCTCCAAGCGATTTCCCATCGCTTCTTTCCATGGTAGCAGTAAACCCCAAGACGTAGATTTCCAGTTCTGGAGTATCGGCACCAAAGTACAGGAGGATTTTGATCCACGAGTTTGCAGTTGCATGGTGACACTCATCTAAAATAATAGTTTTGAATTCCTGGGGATTGTACTGTTGGAGTCTAGTCCCTCTAATAAGCGTAGGAACCGAAGCAACCATCACATCAGCATCAGCATGCGGCTTCAAGAGCCGCATATCTATATCTACCTTGAGGTCAGGACACACACGTTGGATAGTCAGAAAAGCTTGGTGTACCAATTCCTCTTTATGGGCTAGAACCAAAGTCTTGATACCCCTATCTGGACTCAAGGGCTGAATCTGGGGGATAAGATGGGAAAACACCACCGTCTTACCACCACCGGTTGCTAGCACCACAGCAGGACGCCTTATGCCACGTGCTATAGCCGAATGTATCGAACTTATTGCTTCCTTTTGATAATCACGGAGATTATACGTATATGCACGACTTGACGTGACAATACTGCCTTTGGGTATACATTGCATGTCGACCGTCTTGAGTTGTACCAAAAGAAGACTGTAAGTGGTAGGTGCAGGATTGGGTTCTTTTTTCTGAGACTGTCAATTTAGTAGTATTGCCTGGTATGACAGGGATCGGGGAAGAATTTAAGCTAAGTGTTTGAATTAACTGCTTTTAAAGTGATTTCACTTATCAGATCAGATCAATTTTCTCATTAGGAAATAGATCGCTTCCCTATTTATTCTAATTAGGCCGGTTCCTCGTCTATCTCGTGCTCTTGGTTTGCGTAAATTCAAATTCGGAGATCCAGTATGACCCGAGCACCAATACTGTAAAATCCGCTCTCTTTAACTCGACTCTTTGATTGTATTCATTAGTAGTAAAATATCTTTCAGGGCTTCATATAAACCAAAATCTAGAAGACCAGATTATGATTGTTTAAAACGATTGGGTAACATAATCTATCCGTTTTTCCTTTGACCGCGCAAAGGCTGCAAAAATGGTGAGACTAGTTGCGTAATGTAATACGTATTCAGCCCGCCAATAGCCGCTAAACATAGACACAGTCGAGAAAAAGACAGGCTAGAGAAAAATACCTGTCTCGGTTAAGATCGCTGGTATTAACTTGCTGAATGTTTTCTATGTAATTTCTTAATGGTCGAAAGTCTTGATAATGTCTTGCATGTTGAACTACATTTCTTCTACATCAACAATAACTTTCACGTCAATTTCACACACTTTCACTTCGGTTTCTATATCAAATAAATTGGGGAATTAATCGTTTGTATGTCACATCTGTACAAGATGGCCCATTTCAAACACAGACTTGCTGCAAAAATCAACGCCAACATCTAAATTTGTGTTGGGTACTACTATTGGTAAGTATCCAGCTTCCGCAAAGTATTGTTGATCATTAACATTGTTTGTAATCCTTTCATTACTCTCGTTGGCATATTTAGCACAAGCGTCTTGTTTACCGCAGCAAGATAAACCTTTTGTGTGTAGGTGTGGTTGTACTTCCAAGGATAGTTAAAAGCACAAGAAAATTCACTCCAATAATCAGAACCAGGGTAACAGTTAGGATTGAAGGAGTAAGCATTATTACCAAAGACGCTAAAAACTAAACGGTTCTTCGTGCCTTCAGCTCGTTGTTGAAAAGCAATGTATCCCAAGATAGTTTTGTCAAACCAGTATTGCGTTTCATAGAAATACCTTTCATGTTGTCCGTAAATAACGTTGATTTTTGCAGTCTACCTAGTGTAGTTTTGTCAGTAGCAGTATTTGCATTCCGATCATAGGCAAAAGCATTTACTACTATCATCGCAATCAAGAATAATTTAGCAAAATCAAACTTGTTATTTGTGCTTGGATTGGCCAACAACATAACCATGGGATAATCTGTGGTCTTTATATACTCAACCAGTCACCTATTTCAAAGCACAATTGTGAGACTTATGGGTAAGTGGTTTGGAGTCTACCCTGAGATAATGTCACACAATAGACAGAATTTCAGTTTCGATTGGTTGTTGAATAATTCTTCTTTTCTAATTGGAGTAATGTAGGAAAAGTATTAATAAGCCAACTTGTATGACCCGACTTCCTACAGAGCCGAAATTTGTTAATGTGTCTACGTTAGTCATATAGCTATCTGTTATACTCGTGAGTCAAAGTCTTGTAGGTCTTGCAATATGTACAGAAACTCGCTAACGAACATGACGTTCCATCTGTTAATTTGTATCACGTACTAAAAATAGATCAGCGTCCTAACCTTACTGTTGTGGAGTATATATGTATCTCTACCTCTTGGCCAAATAAAATCCAACCACGTAATACAGATAATTGAAGTTGTAGCAATCACCTCCTTTCCATCGACCAATATTCGATAGCGCTTAGCTTGAGTAAAAGAAAGAAGTACAACTCTTTGACAAGCTTATCGTAGAGAGACTCCACAATTCAATATCTCTTAAAAACGTCACTTAATTTGTTGGTTACATGCATATTTCAAATATTGATAATTCATATCGATAAAATGGAAGTATGTTGCATTCTTATCATTCAATGCAAGTTGACTCTTATTGCCGTGATTGTCTGAAATTATACCAAATATGGACTTTCTTAGGCAGCCCTTTATAATGTCGGTTCTATAAAACTACATACCAAATGCATGTTGCTTCCTATTGTTTACAGGAATAAATAGTCGGCACAAGGTTGCTTCAGTCGGAATTTCAGCTCCTTTTTACGTGTTTGATACCCAGATGATTAACACAGTGCCACCACTCTTTTGTATGCAAGCGGCTTCGGAGCACAATCCGAGAGTCAGGTTCTGTGGAGACTGAAGCAAGTGAGCGGCCTTCGTGGATACTTCTGTTACTGCCATCCTGTGTGGTACGTTAATTAATAATTTTTAACATAGAACTATGAAGAACATGGTCAACCGTGTTGCCACTCCTAATATTGAATATCTATTGTTTGGTGACAATAATATATGATATGTTCAACATTCTGGTGCATTTATACAAATACAATTCCAAATACCAACCTGAAATCTGCTAAGCATCCTTTTGATTGGATATAGTTGAGGTTATCTAGTTCTTGAACGAGCGTTGTAGTCCTATGAAAGCTGATCATAGCACTATGATAGCCGTCTTCTCCAGACAGTTCTGCTAATAATTTGCAACTCTGGACTAAGAGTTCTAAATTCGTTAAGCCTTCCCACGCAGAATTGAATGAGATATTTTTAGCCGGCTGACAGATTTTTACTGTACAAACACGTAATGTCTTTCTATTTGCAACCAATTCAAAATTACTAAGTAATAAATAACGAAAGGGATAGAGACCTTTTCCTGGTTTTAATGCAATACTGCGTATATACAATACCTTCTAGTATTTGGAATACTTATACACATTAACTCCGACATAAATCCACCCTAGTCCGCTTATAGACATTGTGGTAGTACAAATCCAGACCATCGACAGCTTCGACATTTGCATCAGGACCATCAACTTTTGGCGTCTGAATGTGCACCACAACATATGACCCGTCTTCCTTTTGTGGATCTCTACCGGCCTTGATATAGTAACCAGGGTTTATCACCACCACTCCCTTGATAACCTTGACGAAAAACTTCAATTCGGATGGACTAATAAGAATATCTGGAAGTGCCGTTCCTAGTTCTGTTAATGCTAAGTACGGCACTTCAAGACAAGATCCACCCACGCCTGTCTCGGCCAACTCAGCTTCAAATGCACCACCACTCAAAACATCACCATCTTTTGAAATATTCTTCTTAATTGCACCAGGGAACAACGGATAAAAACGTCTCTGTTCAAAAATATGGTTTGCAATTCGCTCAAATCTGTTGTTCAAGACCAATTTGTTGCTCGAATCTTCCTTATATACATCTTTCAAATCCTTGAACACATCAAGGTTCGAGTTGGCAATAATCACTTCATTGAGAGAAAAACTCAGAGGGTTAGGGAATACCTTCACATTTTTAGGTAAGCCAAACTTCTTTCTGTCAAACAGATCTTGTGGATAAGAACAGTGTTTTATACATGTATCCTTGAGCGATGGAAACAATATTACTTGGATTTTCGAATTAACCTTTTTGAGAATAGGAGTTATGACCTTCTTGAAGACTTCGTCTAAATTCCTGGGCTGTTGCTTATCTTCTAGATCAATTTCTCCTTCAGAAACACTGATGTTGTTAATGTCTATGAAAGGTCCGTTCAAGATAACGGCATGAGGCTTGATATCAGTATTTATGCGTTCAACCAACCTTTCAAGTCTAGAATAGTTGAGAGTATGTTGGTTCGAAAATGGGCCAGAAGCAACGACCATTTTCAATCCATTCTCGCCGGTCAATTGCTCGAATTCACTCAATTCTTCCTTGGTGGAAACTGGAGCACCAAGTTCAGGAAGTTTCATTACTTCTTGAACAACAAACGTACGTCCAGTGGGGTTACGACCCTTAAGAATCACAATTTGTCCAGGGAAAAATGAATATCCTGGCAAATTGCTAATATCAAGTGGGATTCTCTGTCCAATACCTGACATTCTAGAAGTCTCTAAGTAAAGAGATGTGCTATTCAAGTTGACATTGACATCATATGTTGGTGAGTCGGGCACAATTCTTCCACTACAAAGAATGTCAAACTGTGCACTGAGACAAGGGTTTCCGAATTGAATGTCTGCATCTGACTTGTTGGCTTCTTGATAAATTTGAGCAAAGGTATCGATTTGGTCGTCCAAGACATCGGCACTTTCCAATAACTTCATAGACATGGAGCGGAATTTGTATTTGGAGGCATCAAAGTTTGAAGCCAATCTGTATGGCTTGGGTTCTTCTTCCAGGAGAGTGTACCCGGGTATCTCGTCGATCTCTGGATTTAACGTTTCCATGGTGGCATTAGATTCATGCTGACTGCCGATACTGGCGGCTGTATTCTTTTTAATTGGTGATGATGCTTGAAACGAACTGTTCGCTGTCTCATATGCGGGTGACGACTCTAATGCAACTTGATCGGCTTTTCTCTTCTTTAAGCTTGGAGTACCACTTGGACTCGAGTTGAGAGTGGCTCTTAGAGCTGGTTTTCTGGCAGAATTCAATTCACGAGATCTCTTGGCAGTTGGTGTGCTCTTTGCCAAAGTAGACTGTAAATAATCCTGGAATTTGTCAAGGTTTTCGGGTGTCAAGTCTAAATCATCTTCCACTACCGTGACATTATATGTCTCCCAGTTAATAAATAAGTCATTTGCATTGACATTGAAAATCAGAGACAAATTTTCCAACTTCTCGATAACCTCTGGTTTAAGGTTAGGACCAAACAGGGCAGTAAGTTGTGCTGATGTCGATGCCATCGTGGGTGTTGATATACTCGAGTTGATACGCGTAACACGCCTTTTTCTCAAAAATGTGGTCGGTCGTGTCTTGGAGCAAAATTCTACATGATCATAGTACAGGTTATCTATTAGATGCGCTTAATCCTTGGTTTCTTCTTTGGTTTCCTCCTTGGTTTCTTCCTTGGTTTCTTCTTTGGTTTCTTCCTTAGTTTCTTCCTTGGTTTCTTCGGTGGCTTCTTCGATCTTCTTCTTGTCCTCGTCGTTCTTCTTAAAGTTCTTTCTTGGCTTCTTACCACGGTGGTTGTCATTGAAACTGTTACGTCTCTTGGTGACGTCGTTGACACCGAATCTCTTGCCACTTTCTCTGATTTCTTGGAAAGTCAAGAACGACATCTTTTTCAACAAAGTCTTCTTGGTTTCTTCGTCAATTTCGTCCTTTTGAACAATACCCTTTGGATAACTGAGTTCCAAGTCGTTCAACAAGTACTCAGCATCTTCAGTAGTCTTCAATTCAACGTCAACAACCCCAAAAAATTCCTTAGCTTGTCTGCTCTTGATTCTACGAATGGAACAAACAGTCTTTTCCTTCGGCAAAGTCTCAGCGATCTTGGCAAACCAAGATTCCAAGTCTTCTTGAGTAGTGTCCTTAGGGAAGCCTTCGATGTGAACAGTGTTTCTCTTTCTGATGTTCTTTAATTCGTTGAAGTCCTTAAGTGGATCCTTTCTTCTGATGGATTCTTCGTTAGCAGAAAGAACCAACTTGTCGGATTCTTTCAAAGCAGCAATTACACGCTCTTCTGGACGGTATTGTCTCATTCTGCCGAAAGTCAAGATTGTCTTTAACTCAACCCAACCATCGTTGGCTTCATATATCTTCCACAAAAACTTATCGGTTTGCAAGTTACTGTCAGAGAAGTAGAATTCAACTTGCTTTCTGACCTTGACGTCAAAATCATCACCTTTGTATACAGAATCGGACATATTGTGTGTGTCTTGTTTACTTGGAACAGTCTGATCTTTAAGATGGAGATGGACACTTTTTTTCATATTGAGCTGTGCACGACTTTTGCATTTTTCAAACCTCATCCGTTGTCTTCTTCTTGCTACATAAATTTGTTAAATGCAGGCCAATATGTCGTCCTTTCCTGTTCCAACAGAAGCTCGTAAGGCAGAGTTAACTGAGAATTACAAGTCTGTGCTTGAAGAAGTCAATGAGCTTTCTTCGCACAACAAGGTTCGCTTGGTTACAGTCACCAAGCTCAAGCCTTCATCAGATATAATGGCATTGTATGACGCGGGCGCCCGTCATTTTGGTGAAAATTATGTCCAAGAGCTCATTTCCAAGGCTGCTGAGTTACCTAAGGATATTTGCTGGCATTTCATTGGAAGTTTACAGACAGGAAAGTGTAAGGACTTGGCTAAGAGCATTGACAACTTGTACGCAGTGGAAACTATTGATTCCCTCAAGAAGTGTAAAAAGTTGGAATCCTGTAGAGAACAGGTTGGTGGCCCACATATCAACGTCTATTTGCAGATTAATACTTCTGGCGAAGAACAAAAGTCAGGTTATTCCTTAGACAACTTGAATGAACTCCATGAATCAGTAGAGTATCTATTGAAGGAAGCCAAATTTATCAAGCTCGAAGGACTCATGACAATTGGATCCTTTGCAGAATCTACTTCAAGCTATGAAAATCTGGATTTCAAACGTTTGACGGATTTGAAGGCTGCTTTGGACCAAAAGTACGCTACAAAGTTGGAATTAAGCATGGGAATGAGTAACGATTATGTTGAGGCCATAAGACAGGGAAGCTCCAGTGTTCGTGTAGGAAGTAAGATTCTTGGAGCAAGACCTCCTAGAAACTAAAATACACAAAAGAAACTAATACATATTATTAATTTCAAAAAAATAGAAATATTCCTGTAATTTGATAAAAAAAAGCTTAAAAATTGGAAATTCCAATTTACTTGCTGCTCTTAAACAACTTTTTTAATGACTTCTTCTTACTGCTAGTCTTGCTTGGCTTACTTTCCACAGATTCTCTAGAAGAGGAATTGTCTAAAGCGTCAGAAACGGCTTCCTTCGACGAATCTGTAACGGAATCACCACTCTTTGGCTTGGAAAGAGCAGGCTTTTTTTGAACTGGTGGTTGGAAATGCTTGTTGTTATCAATCGTAGATAATTCCTTGTGGCCCACCTTGTCTGTAAATTCAATGATACTGTCGCCCTCATCCTTGACTCTTTCCAAAGCACGGCGACTCAGCTGAAGTTTGGCCAACTCAGCTTCCTTCTCAGCGACAAGCTTCTTCTTTTCGTCAAGAATCTGTTGCTTGTGTACCACGGTAGCTTCAGTTTCAGCAGCAGAAGCGGAAGTCAGGTAACCTTGAGTGTGTTCAGGAATCGCTTCACTGTTCGTTTCTGATTTAGTCACTCCAGCTTGACTAATCACATTATCGAGGCTTAAAGTTTGCCATTTAGCATCTTCGGTCGATTTAATTGCAGATTTAGTCTGCTTGGAATAGTATTCGCGTCTCAATTTAATATCAGTTTGAGCAAAATCGTTTTTGGCTTCAATTGCGTTTTCGTACAGCTTGAATCCCTTGGAAAAAGCCCAGTACAAGATGATGAAGAAATGCTCACAACCAAACAAAACAAGTACAAAATACGTGCTAGATGAAACGTTGGTGCTTGCCTTGTTCAAAGCCAATTGACCCAAAGACTTTGGAGGAGTAATACCATGACGATACAATATAGCAATCAATGGAGAAATAATTGAGCCAATCCAAGTCAAAATGAAAATAGCTTCATTCCATGGATAAACCGAGTAAGCTTTGATTGGAACAGAAGGCTTAAAGTAAAGACATCCAGACATCTTCCACGCATCCAACACATAATTAATGATCGCAAAAACCAAGGAAACTGGGGCAGCCCATTTCCAAACCGAACCAAACAAGACCAAGTAACCGTATTGCAAGACGATACCTCTGAAATCGTCATCGACATTATATTTCGGTGAATCGAGGGAGCGACGGACTTTGTCCAAGAATTCTTTCTCTTGAGGAATGTCTTGTGGATCGTAAGGAGCTTTTGGTTTTTGAAGCTTACTCTTGACTATTCTAAGGGCATTTGAGATGATAAGAGGAAGGGCATACTTGAGCACAAGTTGAATAACCTGGTTGGTAACCACGAAGTAGAAAAACTGTGCATTAAGTCTTTTCTGATTAATCTTGAATTCTTCCTGGGACTTTAACTGGAGCAAATACTTGAAGACAGCGTTGTCGGCACTGATATTTCTCGAAAGAGAAGTTTGGATTTCAGGCAATATTGGCTGGATCAAGTGGGCAAATGGCAAGTAGACAAAAGCTGTAATAATCAATGGAACGTAGTTTGTCAAAAAGTTCAAGACAAAGTTCTTGATAATGGCGGAGTTCTTCTTGCCAATATCTGAGACGTGGTTTTCCCATCCAATAAACCTATTACTGACAAGGTTGTATACAATGGTAAGAATAGGTACAAATCCGCAGATCAAAATGGTAGGGATAAGAGCCAATAAGCCCTTGGCAGGACCGTCGTAGATTTCGCCCAAGAAGATTTCCAATACGAAACATGCCAATTGGTAAGCAACAAGAACCACAGTAAAACCCAAAGCCACGGGAATAAAAGAAAGTTGTTTCAAATATCTGTTGACATCCTGACCCGCTTCCTGATTAGCAATTGGGCGGCTGTTGATTTGAGGCAACTGGTTGTGAAACTGTATAGCCAGTTGTTGGTTAAGCACACCCAAGTTCTTGGCGAACACATTTTGGCGAAAGTTCCACCAGTTGACAAAAAAGACTCCCAGGAACAAAATGGTCAAGGTATACGACAACAGATAACTCTTTGAGTACCATGAAGATAAACTTAACCCGATCAAAAATGAGATGTAGGTGATAAAAAAGCTAAAGTATATTCCAACCAGGCTTGATTTAAGAGAAAACTTCTTCTTGTAGTACACATCAGTAACGGGTACGATATGTTTAACAAACGACCAGTTTTCGGTTTCTGGGTCGATTTCAAGTCCATCGAGGCTTGATGGAGAGACCAAGAATTGGTACACGATTCTGAGACGGTCGTTGGTGGAGTCATTTCTTGCGTCTACTCCAAGCTCATAGTTCCTAATTGCGTCTTTCTGGGCCACTTCGGCATATTTGGCCGGTGATAACTTGATAAACAAAAGACGCGAAGATGGTGTGCTGGCGGGTCTAACCTGCGAAGTAAAGCCATTATCGTACAACTTGTGGACTAAATGCTTGAAGTTGGCAATCGCTTCAGGTGTAGGAGCATTGTTTTCGTACGGGTACAGAACCTCCAACACGTAGTCAGGCCTCTGGTCTTGAATTGGGGCCATGATTTAATCTTTGGTTGTAGTAAAAAGTTGAAATTGCTCTTTCTCTCGTGCGCAGGAGGGTTCCAAATTTCGCCTGACGCGAGATTGCAATGAAAAATAGATCTGAAACGGAAAGAAAAAAACACTGAAACGACAATCTGTAGTAGCTTCCTTTTTTTTCAGTGATCAATTAAAAGCAGGTACAAATCGTAGTGTAACATTAATAAATAAAAACCATTCAAATGGTTTTATATATAGAACTAAAAAAATGTGGATAAAAAAACCAAAGAGAAACTAAACCATCATTAATTTTTCATCCTTGGAAGTAGGCTGGTCGGCCAGGTCGACGTTTTCAACGAATTCCAGCGTCGCCTTTTCGCTATTGTAGGCGATATGATCCTCGTAGGTGTTGCCGTGTTCATCTTCGACGTAAGAAATCTTGTTAATTTCTGAGTGGTCAGGACACAATTCTGGACCGTATCTACCTATGAGGTACCATGGCAAGTTGAAGATTTCTTCCATCGATTCCAATGATCTACCAGCAACTTCTGGGACAAAGAACCAACACCAGACCAAACTGATGGCCAATACACCGACAAAGAAGTAAAATGCACCGTAATTGTTCATAGCGAGCAACATCTTTGGCAAAGCCTTGGAACTACCGTATTGCATACCAAAGTGCAACACCATAACCAACGACTGGGCAAACGAACGGATGTTTAATGGGAAGATTTCAGAACCCAACAAGTACTGAATACTATTGAAACCCATACACCAACCTGTACCCGATAGGAAAAGAGCGGCAAGTGCACCAGTCGAAGCACGCTTTTCCGAAGGAGTCATCACGTATCCTGATTCACCGGTATCTGGAACCATAGTTAAGAAAATAGCAAAGTATAAAATACAAATCAATTGCAATGAAAGACCAATGTACAATGCTCTTCTCCGGCCCAAGAAATCAATGATAAGGAAAGCACAGAGGTATGCAGAGATGAACTTGACGACACCCAACACAGCTGACATTTTCAAAGTGTTAATACCCTTGATACCAGCCAATCCAAACAAGGTGTTGGCGTAAATAGTAATCGAAGACGAACCAGACCATTGACCGAGAACTTGGGCAGTACCAGCCACCGCAAAGAACCGGTAGGCATTGACACGGACAGAAACAAGCGACCAAAACTGCTTGAACAAGTTACTGTTTGCAGTCGCATCCTTTTCGGCCAAGACCTGTTCATTAATATCACTGATTTCACCAACAATGTATGGATGGTCTGGTGGCAAGTGTCTGATCTTGGACAAGTTTTCAATGGCTTTGTCAGGCTGTCCAACCTTCAACAACCATCTAGGACTTTCCACACAGAAAAAGAGCGACATCAAGAAGATACAGCCGGCTAAAATGATCTTAAGCGAAACGCCCACGATCCATTGCTTGTTCAGTTCGTTACTGATGTGAAGAGCGGCACCGTACGAGACAAAGTAACCAATCATAATCCCGAAATACACTGCACCTGAGAAAATCGACACGGCCATACCTCTGATGGCCTTTGGGGCGATTTCCGAGGTCAAAGAAGGACCAATAGTGGTGGTTTGACCAATAGCCAAACCTTCGATAATTCTTCCAACGTACAACTGACTGACATGAGTTGAAGTCATTTGAATAATGGCTCCGACAATCCAAATAATGCAACAGGCCTGCAAGGCTCTAACTCTTCCCAACTTGTCGACCGAGTACATGGCAATTATGGCACCGGCAATCGAACCCAACTGGACTGTGGATGTGATATTCGACTGCAAATTGGCCCGTGAATCCTTTGTTCTGTGTGGGTTTGACAATCCGAACTGGTTTTTGAATGCCGGCAAAGCGATAGCACCGGCGATGTTCCCCTCATCGAACCCTCTAGCAGCACCCAAAATCCCGAAGACAAAGATACAGGCGTACAACGTGCGGTTGTAAATCTCAGGTGGGGCATGGTCGCTGTTGACTTGCCATTTCCACTTGGTCTTGGCGGGCTTTTCAACAGTATCAGTACCGTTAGCGTGAGACACGATCGACTTGGCGTCCGTTTTTTCTGACATATTTTCTCAAAATTGCTAGTGTTATTTTTCTTGGGGACCCTTGGCAAAACATTAACTTTATATATGTAAGGTTGCTTGTAATTGTCTCAATGTGCGATCCCCCGCCGTAGCTGAGTAACTTGAGAAAGAAACATTGCCCCGCATTTTTAAAGTAAGAGCTACAAATAATATCTGGCCATGTTCTAAATCTCTATTGGCTTAGGGCCATAGTTGTATGTTACATTAATACGGGCTCATCACCGGGGATTCCAAGTCCACGGTTCAGATTCCATTCAACACAATATTTTCCAAAATTCTTGGCAGGCAATTATGTGGGGTACGATGCATCAACAAAATAGGACTAAGGCGGAACAGTTTGTACAGCTACACATGGTTTTGCACACGCGACGCGGCCCATATCGTCCAGAAACTCCCGGACAAAACCTTACTTTTTGTAGATTCCGAAGCTTTTCCATCCGTTTGCTGACGTTTGGCTTCTTCTTTTTAGTTAGTTGTTAGTGTGGCCTTGTTTTTGTTCTCGACTATCATAACTATTTTTTATTCTTACGTGGCGGTTAATTGCCCCAGCCTGTCCCGGACTTTCAAAGTGGAGTAAAAAATCTCCGAGTTCCAGCGCACGTCATTGCCGATATCTGCCTTCTGATTGGCCGAAATCCTCAATATCTCGCTTCTCCCGTGGCCTTCCCCTATTGTTTTTACCCAGTAGCAAACACCGATCCCTTACTTCTAACCCAAGATCAGACTTCGAGAGACGGATCAATCTCACGGCTATGCTCCCCAAAAAGGGGCTTCCCAACAAACAAGCCGCATAACTTCACTACTAATAATTTTTGTAGTCTTTCAACATTTGGGTATATATTATGGATTAACTCCGAAACTCTACCACTCTACGTAGTCCTTACCAACAACACGGAAAACACGAATACGGCCACTCTTGAGTTCTCCCAACTTGTAACTCTCTTTTTTAACGAAGCCTGAAACATCCAGTTCAAGCACCTTAAACTTTTCTTTGCGCAGATCGTACTCGTAAATCACCGCGGTGAAGACATCTCCAGCTACACCTTCCCCTCCAAGGGTAACCGATTTGTTTCCGATTATTCCCTTGTGACTAACAAACTTGCCGTTCTTGACCCACAAAATATCTCCAGCTTTGATCTCATCGATCTTCGCAATGTTACTGTTATTCACATTCTTGTAGATCGTAACTCCAAACGATTTGTTACCGATTGGCTTAACAAAGTCAACGCCCTTCATACCGTTAAGCACAAGCGACACCAAGTCATCCAGAATCCTCGTTCCTAGCAAATGTGCCGCCAGCGAAACAATCGTCTGACCAAACTGCCGATGGTATTTGTCCAACAAATCCTTTCTTATGATTGGGATCGGCTTGGTAAAGAAATTAACACACTGGATCGTGGTCCGTGGATCCTCGCCATTGTATTCAAGTTCAAAGACCAATTGCGACAAATCATAGAACAATATGTAGTAGTCACGGTATTGCATTGTACGGCCGCCTCTCTTTCTAATCAGGTTCGATTCAACCTCATACACTAAATCACTTCCGATACTCGAGGAAAGCAGTTCAGGTAACTCACCTTTCATCCACCAGTGTGAGCCTCCAATGTTTCCAAGCTCGAATTCCAAATCTTTCATGGCAAGTTCGGCCTGTGTGCTTTCCTTTCCTTTAACAGATCTTGATCTTGAAAGCTCATCGGATCTCCGGACTGAACCACCAGTCGAGTTACGCCTAATTTCGGTCGAAGCACGGCGAAGTGGTCTTTGGGCCAGTTGGATATCAAGGCCACTAACGGGGACCGGTGGAGCACTGCCTGAAGGTGGAACAAAGCCAGCAGGAAGGGTCAGAGCTCTTGCAGAAGGCATTGGAACAAACTCTGAACCATCGCCTTCAACAAAGGAAAGATCACGGTCTACATTTTCACTATCGGAATCGCTGCTATCTTCAGCAACTGAGTGTGGAACATCGGGAACTGGCTCTCCTGGAGGTGGCGGTGGTGCAGTTCTTGACTGAATTGGCGGTGCTGCTTGTGGGATAGGTGGTGGTGGCGCTCTTGCACGTTCGGAAGGAACTGCCGGTGGAACCGCAGGAACTTCACTTGGAATTGGTGGAGGAGACACTGGCTTCGATAAATCAGAATCTTCATCAGCTTCATATCCCGTGACTTCCTGCTCTATTGGCTGTCTAGTGATCTTAAAATTATCATGAGATTCCTCTTCATGCTCAACCCGTTGAGCATTTGGAACATCAACAAAAGTATCAGACAAGCTAGAGTCGATAGAGGAGTCTGCTTGGACCGATGACTCAGTCACAGGTACCACTGGAACATGGGCTGGTACAGGAGGAACGGCTGGTACAGCTGGAATTGAAGTAGCAGGTAATGTTTTAACTTCAGTAGCTTTCTGTTCTGGTTCAGGTACTGGTTCAGCTTCCATCACTTTCTTCTTCTTTTCCTTCTTGGGAGAAGGAGCGCCAAATGGCGTAGCCATTCCCATCATACCAAACATGTTTCTTCCACCAGAGATTTTAGCCATCCGCTCGACCAACTTCTTTCTCTTGATTTCCTCGTCATCTGAATCTTCGTCCTCTTCTTCCTCTTCGTCCTCTGGTTCACCTGCTTCTTCTGTTTCAATAACTTTTACTGTTTTGTCATGGATTTCTTCGTTATCTTCATCTATGGTTTCATCAATATGTGCCGTAGCATGAGACTTAGTCGAGTCGATTGACTTTCTAGAGTGGACATCGGAATGATCCTCCTCTTCGGCTTCCCTTTTTGCCTTCAACTCCGCTTGCTTTTTCTTTTTTTCCTCCTTCTTCTTGAGAGCTGCTGCTTCTCTTTCAGCTTCTTCCTGTTGACGTTTTTGAAGCAACGCAATCCTTTCCTTTAGACTAACCTTTGGTTCTTCTACTTCAGCATGTTCTTCTGCGACATCTGTGGCCTTTACAACTTTGCCATGAGGTACTTCGTGGTGTGAATGGCCCATAATCTTGCTATCGTCACGCGGGGTGATCTTGGGAACATAAGATGATTTTCCTAAACCCACAAACTGTTTCTTGATACTGTATGGGTCGTTGATTTTTTGGTTGGGAAGGGGAACGGGAACGGGAACCGATGTCTTTGATAATTCAAACAATTCTTTCTTTGGAGAAAGAGTCGAACTTTCGGCTGCTGGTGCTGTTGTTGGTGCTGCTTGAGGAGCTGGTGTAGCTTGGGGAGCTGGTGTTGGTTTTGATTGAACCGGAGATTCCGGTTCCTTTTTACGGGGATGGCTTGGAACCAGAGGGGCGGCAAGTTCAACAAAGGTTTTGGGGAAAATTCCTGATTTCCCGTCGTATTCACCGGAATACCATTCGTCGTCCTCGACTGCGGTCACGGTGATAATCTGGTCCACGGCGAACGAAAGGTCGTCATCGTAGTCCGATTTGTATTCAAAAATAGCCTTTACTTTGAACGGAACCGACATCGTACAATTGAGTTATTTGACGCTAAGGTGTCGCAGTATTTTCACTAAAGATCGGTGGCGGTAGGGTTGGAACGGTTGTTTAGGGGCGGTCAGGCATTTTCTTTTTCCTGGATCTTGGTTGCTTATATGCAAACCAAGCGTTTACCGAAGCCCGCGTGCGCTTGTGGGTGCATTCAAAAAAAAAAGGTGGTGTTTTCGGTGCGAAGTACACTGTCGGCTTAGAGAGTTGTGTAGAGAAATGTCGACGACTACGGTCAATTTGGCGGTGCTTGCAGCGTTGCGGCCTACAAAAACGTTTGACTATCACCAGGGAGCCAGCATCACGTCACTCGACTTTGACGATACGGGCCAGTACCTCATTTCGGCCGGGATCGATAAGCTGATTCAAGTGTACGATACGCACAAAGGTGCCCATCACAAAGACGTACAATCACAGAAATATGGCGCCCATTTGGCGAGGTTTACTCATCACGAAATGAACTGCTTGTATGCCCTGACACCGGTGGCCTCTAGTGGCGATGATGACCATGCGATACGGAGTCTCTCGCTTGCCGATAACCAGTACTTGCGCTACTACAAGGGCCACCGCGAGGTGGTGACAGGTATCGAAGTCAGTCCCATCCACAGCATGTTTGTGAGTGCTAGTTGGGACCGAACAGTCAATATTTGGGATACACGGACCCTGAGTCCTTCGGGAAATGTGCAGGTGGAACATATGCTGCTGCTGGTGGCCTTCGACCCTCAAGGCACGGTATTTGCGGTAGCGACGCACCCCAATAGCGAGGAAAATAGCGACGTGCACGGCACGGTTTCGTTTTACGATATTGCCAACTACGAGCGCGGTCCGTTCCTTGTCGCAAAACTTCCGGTACGCTCGCGCGAACGGTGGACCAAACTTGAATTCGCCAATAATGGCAAAACCGTACTTATCCTGACCAACTCACCCGACCATTACGTCCTCGATGCCTTCCTGGGCCAGCTTCTCACCACTGTATCTACCGAGACCCATCCACTGGCCCAACGATGGAACCCTCAGTACCCGTATTCCGCCACCAGTACGTTCCTGCCGTGCGGAAAATTCATTTTAGCGAGCACCCCCGCGAGCGAGCTCGCGGTATTTGACTTAACCGCGGTACGTACCACCGACGGCGCGCTGCACCGCGTGAAACCTGGCGACAATCCGTCGCGCCTTGCTCCGAGCTCGCTCGCTACATCGACGCAGGGCATCGCTAAATTACTCGCGTTCAACCCAAAGTTATTGACCCTCGCCACGGCTGATAACTGTGTAAGTTTATGGCAGCCTATAAAGTAAGTAGAAATGAATTGGCTTTCTTCATATAAAGTACACTTCACCAGTGCCAAACACTTTCTCAAGCACCAAGCCGCCACTCCTGTTAACTCTAAACGATTTCCAGTAACTGCTACCGACATTCGTGGTGTCGATGAAAAGGTAT
This sequence comes from Teunomyces lycoperdinae, assembly GCA_030574955.1. Classification (NCBI taxonomy): domain Eukaryota; kingdom Fungi; phylum Ascomycota; class Pichiomycetes; order Serinales; family Debaryomycetaceae; genus Teunomyces; species Teunomyces lycoperdinae. The sequence continues at coordinate 91,560 of JAJMFY010000022.1, forward strand.
ACCTCGCGATGCGCCGGCCGGGGTTCGGTACGTTTCCACGGATTATCAGCAGTCAGTTCTTGAGTCTACAGTTCATTCCAGCCCTGCACTACGCAGCATCGTACCGCAAATCGTACGTGGCATACACCTTTACCAATAAAGCCGGATACAAGCTCAACAATCGGACCCTTGAAGCGGCTCTAGCAGCATACCGTGGACGCTACCGCTCCCACAGCTACTTTTGTGAGAACCTGCATCCACTCTACACCGCATTTGGCCGTACACGGTACCGCAAGTTTGTCAAACAATGCTTGTTTGAATCCGTGCAATTGGCAAATGACCGCCAGCTGGTGGCAGGCATCTTTCGTTTCTCGTTCAGCGTAGTGCCAGTAACAGAAGCCGATCGAGAATTGATTCGTCGTGATATCCAACGAGCAGTTACGACAATTGGCAACTCCGATTTCCAGGCTCGCTTGAAATCGGTTGCTGCAGAGGCCAACCGTAACCGGAAGGAGACGGCGTTTCTTGCCCGCAATGTCACAAACTACAATACGCTACATGAATCACAATTACCGGGCTATGTGCCTAAATTTCCGTTTAAAACTTGGCCCAAGCGGGAAAAGCTGTACTAAATGAAAAAGCATCTGACTCATACTTGAGCGCATGCAACCAGATACTCAGACCAACTAGATCTCTGTTGGTATCAAAGAGAGAACGGTGACAGTCGCTACAAACGGAGTTGTGACTCTTTTTCATATCTGCAAGCATCGATTGGCGAATCTCACGAAGCTGGGCCGCTGCTGCCATGAGTGAGGAATCGTTTTTCCACTGTGTTAGCTGGAAAACGTCGATGGTTGCTGGATTGTTAACGATTTCCGGATCCACGGGGCGAAACTGGTTAAACTGTGGATGTACATCGAATATTCGCCGGTACAACTCGAGCTCGAGGTTATTGGTAGCAACATTGACTTGATGGCTTGCAAGTTCTGGAGCGCACGGATTATATGCGTAATCATTGGCGATAGCGAAGCCCATGTTGCGGAGATGGATCCGAATTTGATGCATCCGACCCGTCAATGGCCGACATCTCACAATGCTATGGTTACGTTCGGCACAGTATGCCACCCGTTCGAACACGGTGGTTGAATTTACTGGCATTTCATCGGCATTTAGCGGCTTGAGGTAGCCACCAGTTGAATTGACCGAGAAAATCGGACAATTTACCATAATCTCTCCAACGGGGAACTCGCCTGAAACTCGAGCGATGTACTCTTTGGTTAGGTCTCGCTTCTTGATGACTGTTGCATAGAGTTTTGCCGCATCTTGAGTCTTCCCCAACACTAAAATACCTGAGGTAACTTTATCTAGGCGATGGCAGGGCCAGACATTTTCCAATTTCAAGTCATGTTTGAGGATCTCCGTGACGGAGTTGTAGTAATAGTTACCGGTAGGATGAGTGGGGATCCCTGAGGGTTTATTGATTACGAGTAGCTCGTCGTCTTGGAACACGATTTCGATGCGATGAGTTTCGTCAAGTGTGTCAGGAACGCTTGGCTCGTGCATATGCTTGTTGTGAACGATGATATCGAACCGGTCGACCTTTCGTGTGTTGAGTATGGGGCCACGGACAGCAACAGGACCGCCCTTGCGTCCACTGTTGCTCATGACATAAATCGTTTCTTCGGCAATATCCTGCTCGATGAGCCCTGGTTTCTCGCCAAACTCGTAATGGTAAATGTCTACAAGCGTTCTGCCGACCCAACGGGGTTTAACGTGCGTTTTATAGAGAAAGCGGTACGCAGTTACCTTACGCAACCCGTTCTCAAAGGTATATAACATTAAGGAGAATACAATTTAAATAATTAGTTTTTTTTTTTTCAGTTGGGTAAGACATTAGCTGCCGACTGACCGATGAAATTTCCTGGTGGATCGTACTCACAAATGACGTACAAGCCCCAGCCCTGGGCACGGCAGTCCTTGTAGGCACAACCAACACTTGTGGTTGACTTCCACACAACTTGTGTAAAGTGGTCGTAGGTATTAGCAGCGCTGTAGCTATAGTCTTGACCCTCATCGTACCATGCCTGTACGGCAGATGGACCATCCGGGTAGCCGGCAGCAAGGTTTTCGCCGTATGGACCGTGAGTATGTGTCAAGGTACCCGAACAGTCGTAGTTGTTTGCGTTATTCTGGGCATATTGGTACGCAGCATCGTTCCAAGTCAAGGGTCCTGCCCCGTGCTTGGCCCGGTCGGCGTTGTGGGCAGCAAGAATCGACGAAGCAAAGTCTGAATCACCGCCTGATGTACCTTGGGATGACTGTGAAGACTGTGAAGGCTGTGGTGAGGCGTTTGCTTCTTCGACAGAAGAGGAAGGAATGTAAGCAGCAAAAACGGGGCCTTGGCTGCTGGCACCGGAGGTTGTGGCTGGTGTTGCGGCGTATGGAGCAGGAGCAGTTGGTACAGCCGTTGCGGTTGAGGTCACCACGGTCTTCTGGGACCCACCTAAACCAAAATACGCAAGCCACTTGCCAATATTGGAGCTAAGTAACGAGTCAAGATCAAAAGCAGGTGCTGCCGGTTTTGTGATTGTCGGTGACGGTACGAAACCTCCTCCTCCTTCTGGTGCTGGTGATGCTGCTACTGGTGCGTTACTCGCGGCTGGTCCATTGTTTCCAGCAGTTACATAATTTGTAGTGGTGTCTGTTAAGGTAATCACCGCACGCTTTCCATTGCCATGGACATCAGTAGTAAAGTGAGGAGGTCCAAAACGGGCCTTAATCACTTGTTCTTTTTCAGCCACTGAGGGTGTGGGATCGGATGCCTCGTCTTCGGGTGACACATACACCATCACCACTGCGGGTGCCGGGGCAGCCAAGACCGATGCAGCAAAACAAGCAGCCAAAGCAATCGTTGAGGTTTTCATAATGAATGGAAGGTGTTTGTAGCTTGCTCTATTCTTCGAGAATAGGCCCGCCATGGCTCATTATATACTGGCCAGGTTCAAATCGGTGCTACGAATTTCCTATTTGAGTAAGATACTTATTTTTTACTGACGTCTTGCCTATTTAGGAAGTAAGACCTTTCGCAGCCATCTAAAAAATCTACCATTGTGGTAATAGTTCTTTATTCAGATGTAGACTTTTCAGGCCTTGCCCTCAAATATCTCCTTTAATGTCAATGAAATTACCTCTGGAATTCCGCCCCCAGTACATCTGACCACGATCTCAAACTCTTTACCGATTTGGTCCACGTTCTTGACAATTGTCAATACACCATAGTTGGATTTCTGCGTGTGTAAGATCCCAGCACCCATGACAAGAATTCCATTTTCAGTATCGTCTGCCGTGGCATACACAACAGAAAACCCAATTCTTGATAACATTCTCACGATATTTGACGAGTTGTACCGGTGTGGAATCGATACACCAACCGTATGTTCACCCTGACTCGTGCCCAAGAGCTCACCGATCTGCAGCCACCTCTTTTTAAACTCATCCACATTACTCAACGCCGTAGAACTCAATGTCTTTAAAAGAAGAACGGGAAATTTGAGATTCAACTGGTTGAAGGATCCACCACACATAAATGTCAACGACAAGACAGGACTCTCGTTGTTCTCAACCACGTTACGAATCTTAATACCAATCTCCATCGACGTCTTGTCATGGAAACTAGAGTCAGGTAACTGAGCCAAGTTAACAAGGTAGTTGGGGTGCTCGGTATGTGTCAAGCTCTCCAAGTTTAATACCGTAAATCCTGTCATATCCGTACCAGCAGTCTTTGCAGAATTGTTAATAATAACAAATTTGAGTCTCATGTTGGAACCGTCTTTGATTACCCGATACGTGATCTTGATAAGTTGGTTCTCATAAAATATCCCGGCATCGTAATGAAGCATTCTATGATAACCAGCATACCAGTTTGGGGATAATGCAGTAGCGGGTTTTGCCTCAAATGGATTCGCCCCTTGCTCAGATTCCACTAAGTTGGTACCAGAGCCATTACCTGCAGCAGCAAACTCGTTTAACTTCTTGGCCGCCACCAATGATCTCGATCTGTTTCTGCCGACGAGGTGGCTAACACTACCAATTCTATCCATCAATGCATTTTCGGTTTTAATAAAAGCAGGAACTGGTTTTGTCGCCAATTTACCAGCATTTGCCTGTGTCGTGGCCAATTTGAGGTATTCGTACGAACGAGTCTGGATCTCCAAGTCAATTGATTGAGACTCGATCTCAAACATATCAAGAACTTCTGGAACAAATGGTTCATTGGGCGATTTGGTAATGAATTTCAAAAACGTTGTCAAAAGCATAGCTCTTGTAGTCAAGTTAACCTTAACGTATGCATCATAAAGTAACAGGAATTGGCTCTGCAAATTGAAATCCGGCAATTCGTTGAGCACAACCCCAAACTCACCCAATATAAACGCTGCGACCTTCACCAAGTTTTCTGACGTTCCACTTGGAACTGGTTGTTGAGGACCACCATTATTCGCCAGGATAGGTTTTCTTAATAGATTGATAATCAATTTACACGTCTTGGGCTGCAATTCTTCGTTGTTCACCACAATTTGTACGATTCTTTCCCAGACTTCATTACTGATGTAGCTAATTCCATTTGAATTGTATCCACCTCCAATGGAAAGCAATTTAAGCATGGTTGTGACATACCAGGTTGAATCAGTGGCGAACCGTTCTGCTAATATGGCAAATTTGATAGCCAACTCCAGTTTCAATGAAAAGTCAGCAAATGGGAAGAAGTCCAAGAGCTTATTCAAAATAGCAATGTAATTTTGGGAATTGGAAATTGTGTATAAAAGATCAAGAGCTTTTCTTTTCACTGAGATGTCCTTATCGTATAGTAAATGAAATATAATGGGCAAGTTATCATCAAATTTATCGAGCGAGGACGACAAATAATTAGCATCCAGTCTCGCCGTCAACTTGATCAATGCATCGAGGGCCAAGTATCTTGTGTTGGTCTCTGGAGAATCCAACAACGACATTAAGGCATTGATGGCTCCATTGATGGCAACAGGAGAGGCATTCAAGAATACAGCCAATGAAACAGCCAGGAATAATATAGCACTTTGAGAATTTCTGCTGGGAAGACCTTTTACAGGCTGGGTAGCATTCTTTATCGATATGGCCACTACCTGTCTCAAAGAGTTGAGGGTCTTTTCATCCAATTCTGTAAGGGAGAGTATAGGAAGGTCGTTGTTGGTGTTCAAAAAGAAGCCTTCAATCAACAGAAACAATTTGATTAAAAGCCAAGGAGCTGGCGATTTGTAGTAGTAGTATTCTTCGGGGCATCTATTCTCCACAATAATAAAGTAGAGTTTGTTGGCGATTGCAGGGATAATTGATTTGACATACTGGGGCTTTAAGTCCGTAAGATAACTGATAAGTGGAATACTAGAAACCCCCAATCCAATATCTTCGTTGTCAATTAATTGAAGCAATCTTGGTATCCAGTTGTTGTTGGTGATAATCACATCGGGGTACAATTTGATAAGGATAAAAAGTGCCAATGACGACTTTCTCTTAATCAAAGTCTCCTTGATCGGAGACGTACAGAAAGAGTACACAATATCAATCAATTCTTGCCATTGAGCTGAGTTTTCATCTGCTTCAGTGACGACTTCGATTGTTTGACGATTGACATTGAAATTAGACGATATGAACTGGATTGCCAAGCAGTTGATATCGTCATTGTCAGAATGTAAATCAGACACAAGATACGGGTGAGTTAGATCCAAAACATGATTCAAGAACTTCTTTGTTGACGGATACGTTGACTTGTTATAGTCAACAAGAATTGAAGTAGCCAAGTACCCCAACTGTTTGTCCAGGTATTTCTTGGAATTTAATAGTAAAAGCGATTCCTTCAATGCAAAGTCACTCACCTCCGTGTATCCTAATAAGTACATGTAGATCAACTTGTAAATGTACTTTCTCTTTTGGAGACTCTTGAGACCCGAGGATCCATTGAACTTGGAATGAATGCTATTGATCTCAAGGTTAATTCTTTTGTTCTCTTCCTCGATATCACGAGTACCCCTTAGATCAATAATAAACTGTGTCAAACCTTTCATTTGAGGCAGCATTTTGGGCTTGATTCTCTTTCCGATGTTACCCATAAACCTACTAACACTGTTTAGGCTCTAGCCTAGTCACGTGCTATAAATCGCGTGACTGGATAACTCAGTTGGTCATTTTTGTTGTAAGCTCGGCATGGATTTTTTTTGTTTTTTTTTTTGGTTTGTACAGTAGCACCATTTCCGAGCCGGACCTATTGTAGGCCGTGTCCTGACCGGGGTCGTGTCCTGAAAACCAAAAAAATGCGTTGGGAAATGAAAACTTTCATTGGTTAAACAACTCAAAGTTAACTTATCGACAAAACATCATCAATGTCTTCTGTTGCTAAAACCGTTGCCACTAAGTTGGATTGGGCTAAGGTCATCTCCTCTTTGGGATTGACTGGCTCCACCGCTGCTTCCTTGACTGCATTTAAGAAGAGACACGACGAAGCCAAGAAGCAAAGCCTTGCTCTTGCTGGTCAACCAACTGAAGTCGACTTTGAGCACTACAGATCTGTCTTGAAGAACACCAAGGTTATTGACGAAATTGAAAAGGCCATTAAAGGTTTCCAACCAGTTACTTTGGATGTCTCTAAGAACTTGAAGAACATTGAAATCTTTGAAGAAAAGGCCGTTGAGAACGCCAAGTTGACCGAAAAGTCTGTTGTCGAAGAAATCCAACAATTGCAAGCCACCCTCAAGGACATTGAAGGTGCCAGACCATTCGACCAATTGACTGTTGACGATGTTGCCAAGGCTAGACCAGACTTGGACGAAAAGGTCACCTACATGGTCAAGAACGGTAAGTGGGAAGTTCCAGGTTACAAAGAAAAGTTTGGTGACTTGACCGTTATGTAAGTCCACTTTCATTTACTTCTGCTATTTATGATAATAAATCGTTATGACAACGTAAATAGTTGTTTTCGTTTGTATTAAACTGTAGTCCATACCTTGTTGTCTTTGTTGAATTGAGTCGATTCTCCATCCAGATGAAGAATCACGTCGTGCTGAAGTAAATAGTTGGTCGGCAAATACGTACGGGCTCCGAGTCCTGCTCGGTCCACGAGTTGGTGACACCAATTGACATTGTATCCCTTGTCGAAATTGAGATCGAACGAAGTGACAATGACATTGCACTTGTACCTATCCTTAATAATATCGATGATCTCGCTCAACTGCTGGTACTTCTCCTTGAATCCATTTTCTTTGTAGTTCGATTTGAGTTCCCAATAGAACATCGAGAGATTATCAATTATTAGGGTATTAAGTAACAGTAAGCGGAACTCATCGGATAAAATTCCTTGCAAGCAATCAAGTAAGTCATCAAATGTCTCCACTGGATCCAATGTCACCACATTGGAATTATAACTAGAGTTATAGCAAGGAATTATAGCAACATCTGCGGTATCGAACTGTGACATGAACTGATCTCTCAACTTATTCCCATTGAACAAACAATGACACGCTTGGTTCGTAAATGTAATCCTACTTCTATTTATAGTGACATCAATGGAGTGTGCATCTAGATTGACGATAGATACCAATGGTTTTGACTTCATCTGTTGCTTATAAAGAGATCATTGGCCCTCACGCTCTATTTTTTGGGCATCTAATATGACGCATTTGACAGCCTAAAGACGCGATTTTTCCTCGCCCGTTTTCCTAGACTAGCCACTCTTTTACTACAATGAAAAATCTCTTCTGTACATTTCCCAATATACTTTGCCATTGAAAGAAGAGAGAAACAATTACTCATAAATAATCGCATTTCATGTTTGGCCTCAGCCACGCTCCCCATTCAGAAGTTAAAGATAGTCTTTTTGTCTACTGATACAGACAATCACTTCTTTATTCGCACCTATCCCAAATCGGCCGAGATTACCTAAAATAGGATTGCTAAATATGTACTACCCGGTTTAAAATTAACCGTTAGCGAAAACTCCTGTGGTTGCTACTTTCTGTACTAATAAGGAAGATTTTTTCGGAACCTGGCTTGCGAAAGATTGTATTAGCATTACCTACCTATACCTTCCGTCTTATCCACCGATTGCGCCATTTCTTTCTTTTCTCGTCACTCATTCGGATACAGTGGGTGCATAAAACATGTCTAGAATTTTCTGTGCCCTCACAGTGTAAAAAATACGATCCTGACGTTCCCGGTCCGCCTAATGAGGGTTTATTTTTTGTAAAGCAAGTGCCTGTAAAGTGTATGAACTTTCCTGTTTGCATCGATGGCGGTGCTCTTCTTACTCTATTTATATTTTATATTTGGCAGTTTTAAATTATGCTCTTAAATTTCATGTCTGCAGCGCCCTATGGATACCATCTTAAGAGTCCGGGAGGAAGAACGGGTCAGTCTACAAGTTAGAAGCCTTTCGGTGCTTGTCAAGAGTCCTCACCATCACGATTTGGAAAATGATGCAGGTGCCGGTACTCCCATTTTATCCAACATATCCTTTGATCTCGCTCCAGGCGAATTGATGGCAATTATGGGGGGTTCTGGCAGTGGGAAGACTACCTTATTGAATACCTTATCTAGCAGGCTAAATATCACAAATAAGAGCCTTTCGTTTGATGGGAGTGTATTATACTCTACCAAAGCAAATTCGCAGCATTTGAAAAGCTCCTATCTCCAACAGCAAGATACCTTTCTACATGGCCTAACCTTATTGGAGACTCTCCAGTTTCAGGCTGATTTAAGATTACCATCAAGTGTCACTCGAGACGATAAACATAGAATTATAGATATACTACTTGATGTGTTGGAATTGACTGATCTCAAACAAGAATTGGTTATGACTTTTTCCAATAAGATCAATCTTTCTGGAGGGGAACAAAGACGTTTATCATTGGCTATTCAGCTCCTCAACAAGCCATCAATCTTATTTCTAGATGAACCAACTACAGGATTGGACTCAAGTAGTTCCTTGAAAATTATAAAAATGCTCAAGAAATTAGCAAGTCCAGAATTTGGTATTACAATTATTTTATCTATCCACCAACCAAGAATTGAAATTACTTCGTTGTTTGATAAAATATGTTTGTTAACCAATGGTGGAAGAATAGTCTATTTTGGTAACTTGGTACAATCTTCCAGATATTTTCACGAGTTAAATGAAAACAATCTATTTGAAAGTATTCCCAATTCCAATCTTTTGGATTATATTATTGATTACTCAGTTAAGGATACTACTTCCAAAGAGAATGAGGCGAGAACATCAAAACAAATTGACCAAATGGTATATCACTGGAATAGTACAAACCCATTCAAGACTGAAATAGCCTACATTGCATCAAAAGAGCAATTTGAAAAGTTGATTCGACTATTTTCCAGATCAAAGGACGAGAAGATATCATTGGTGCGTGAAATATGGGTCTTGACTAGGAGAACATTTCTCTTATCACTTCGTGACAGAATGTCTTTACTTGCATTAAATGGGGGGTCTGTTGTTTTGGCTTGCATATTTGGGTGGATATTTTACAAACCAAAACACGATCTATCTGGCATTAGGTCAATAACCTCAGCTTTATATGTCATGCTCGAAGTTATTGGATTTTCCCCTATGTTCATTGAGGTTGGGAGATTATGGGCTACCGATGGTTTGAACTTTTTCAGAGAATACAAGGAAAATTATGTTAGCATTCCTGGATTCATAATATCTAGAAGATTGGGCAAGATATTTCTTGAAGATTTTCCAGTGGGTGCCATTTTTGCAATAATTACATATTTCATGTGGGGATTACGTGGAGGTGTTGGCCATTTCTTTATTTATTTTTTATTAACTGTCTTGACCTGTTTTATGGGAATGACGTTTGCTATGGTTGGGTTTGCATTTGGTCCTGATTTTCCAATCTCAACATTGTACATTAATATATTCTACCAACTTCAAAACAGTGGATCAGGATTCTTTGTCAATGCTTCAACCCTTCCCAAGTACGTGAGGTGGGTAAAGTATATTGCCTATTTTTGGTATGATTTCGGTGCCTTGGTTTCAAATCAATACTCCCATTGGGAGGGAGACTGCCCAAAATCTGATCCCGAACAATGTAAAGAATACACTGGTAATTATCAATTAAGTGTTTTAGGATATCCTGTTGGATGGATTGGAGAACCAATTGGTATCCTTATTGCCTGGTGGATTGGCTTCTACATTCTTGCACACGCTGGTCTTTACTTGAAAAGTTATGAAATGGGAGTTTCTGATGTAAAGCATAATAGAATTGGTTTCGAAGAAGAGGAGGCATCTGACACAAAAATCCGGGATGAGAAGGAGGTACATGAAAATGATGATGATAGATGGAAAACTGCCAGCAACATTGACATTACCATCAAAGACATATCCTTGAATACTGCTCCTCGGAAGTGGTTTTGGATGAAACGACAAGAACCAAAGAAATTGTTGCAAAATATCAATGCAACATTTTCCAAGAATTCATTAAATGCAATTATGGGACCATCTGGAAGTGGTAAGACAACATTATTGAAATACTTGTCGAGCCGGATTGCAAGAGGCAGTAGGTTTACATCGTCTGGTCTGATTGTTTTGAACCAAAACCAGCAGATTACCACACAAGAATTTGCCAAGATTACCTCATATGTCTCGCAATATGATGACCTCTTGATACCAACGTTAACAGTTCGTGAAACTTTATATTTTCAAGCAAGGTTAAGGGTCTCAAAGTCTGACCAAAAACATGTCACAGCAATTGTTAATTCTTTGATTCGTAAGACAGGATTGGTTGACTGTGCTGATACTCTTATCGGATCAGAGTTCTTAAAGGGTGTTTCTGGTGGAGAGAAAAGAAGAGTCTCAATTGCAATTCAGTTATTGAATAAACCAAAGATCTTGGTGCTTGATGAGCCCACATCGGGTTTGGATACCACAACAGCACATTCAATACTTGAATTGTTGAGCGATCTTGCCAGATCGAATCACACTACAATCATTCTTACTATTCACCAACCAAATACAGAAATGATTGGTCTTTTTGAAACTGTTTTGATGTTGAGTAGAGGAGGAAGGGTAGTTTACAGTGGACACATGAATCTATTTGAGTCATACTTGCTGACGATAGATTTCGCCGCTCCCTCCAACATTACTGTCACAGATCATGTTCTTGATTTAATTACGAGAAAAGAGGATGAACCTCGTTTAAGCACTGAAGCTAGAGTAAATTCATTTGTTGCAAACTGGAAGACAAAAGGGATTTCTAGTACTACCCAGTCTTCTAGTTGTGATGAAATCCAACTTGAAAAGTTTCACCGCAAACGGTCCTCTTTTGTGATTATATTAAGAACTTTGATTACTCGTCTGTATCTCAATACGCTTCGTTCTTTTGATATCTTATTTGCCAAGTTGCTTCAAACAATATTGTTAGGAGTTGCACATACTTTATTCTTTACTCCCTTGAGGCATGGGCAGGAAGGGATCAGTAACCGCTTAGGGCTTATTCAAGAAGTGTTGAATTTATACTTCGTGGGTTTTATCAACAATGTTTCCTTGTATCCTTTGGAGAGAAATGTCTTTTATCAAGAATTTTATGATGATGTTTATGGTGTTCTCGAATTTAACTTGTCATATTTGATTAATGAGTTGCCAACTGAAATTGTTCCTACTGCATTGTTTAGTATATTGGTTGTATTTGCCGTTGGTCTTCCAAGAAATGCCTCCATGTTCTTCTCGATGTTTTTCTCATCCTTTGTGGCCATTAACTGTGGTGAATCTTTGGGTATATTTGTTAATAGCATCTTTGATCATTTGGGTCTTGCAACAAACATTCTCTCAGCTATTACCATGATTGCTATTTTTATGGGAGGTACTATGTCTTTGCAATTACCTGCCTTCTTCACAGGTATTAACTGGGTCAGTCCAATGAGGTATATTGTTGGGGTTTGTGCCAAATTGGCATTTAAGGACCAAAGTTTTACATGTAAGGATGGTGTTGATTGTACTTTGACGACCGGTGCTCAGATCATCAAAGAATTTGGGTTGGATAACCCAGTTTCTGCCATGATTGGTGCCCTAGTTGCATGCCTAGTTGTTTATCGTCTGATTGCGGTCGCAGCGGTCTTCTTAAAGACCAAATACTTTTTATAAAAGATGCCATTAAAGGGTAGCTAAATAGTTGTATTAATAATTAATATCTAATATCTTAACAATCAATCAACTCAACAATATCAAGCAGGACTTGCTCGCATTGGTCACCAATGCTTTGGTCATGTAAACTGAAGTATTCACCTGAAGCACACTGGAAAAAAGTAGTAGTGTTCCCGAGTGTTAGTTGGCCATCCTTGGTAATAGACCACCCATTGGCATAAATTGTGGCATGCTGTGGAAAATCTGGTCCATCAAATTGCAATTGATGGCTACTAACAATGGAACCTATTCTTCCCTTTTCATCTCTCAAGATACCACTTGCAAGGGAAACAGATAATGGAGCAGTAGAGCTACAAGATTGGTAAATAGCCGGATACTTGGACTCTCTTTCAGTATCTCTCTTTTTGAAGCTATTGGTAAGTACTTGCTGCTGGTCAACGATTCGCTTTTGCAACTTTGCTCTAGACGCCAACTCGACATCAATAATATGCAGTGGTGAAGCAGGTTCATTCTCTTCTGCAACAATGGAATTATTAGGCAAGAAACTTAAATGGTTCTCCTCGGGCTCATTGTCGTCTTTATTTACATAAATCCCAAACTTGAAGGGAACAGTGTCAATATTACCTGGCAAGGGATCTTCTGCAGGCTTTAAAAGAGTCCAGTCATCTGTTCCAGGAGTAAAAGTGGCTCCAGTGATCGACAGAACCAATAGTGACACAGTAATCTTGGAAAAATGCATTTCTTTTTTTGTCTATAAAGTATAAAGAAAGAAATTGTAACAAAGGATGTTTCTTTTGGATTGGTTGGGATTTTTGTATTTGTGGAGTGGATGCAAAAATTGCACCCAACATGGTTTTGGAGGATCTTGTCGCTAACAAAAAAAAAAAATTGGTCCCGCCTCGCGAACCATGTATTAGCAACATTCTCATATGACAAGAAATGAATTCTTGGCAAGCATGAACTTGCATTAAACACGTTGGGACCCCGCCGCCACGTTGTCCGGTTACTAAATTCGGTATGCTTTATAATCTTGACATGTAACGTTTCAACATATTTAGCCAGAAGCGTGAGAAAGAGAAAGGGGCAGGGGAGGAACAAATATATGTGCCTGCATATAGTGCTACTACTTGGTGCTAACAAATAAAATCGATGGATTAAAAGCTTACTAACCACTCCAAGCCATGTTTAGAAGAACTTTATTCAACGCTAGACTCGTAAGTATACTGGTATATGTTCTAAGTTTGTGTCGGTAACTAATCCTCCAGCCAATTAGATCTAGTCAAAGATACATTTCGACAGAAATCAAGGATGCAATTGACCGTGCCGTGGGTTCGTCCAAGGTCGTCTTGTTCATGAAGGGAACTCCTGAGTTTCCTCAATGTGGGTTTTCTAGAGCCACCATCCAGATCTTGGGTCAACAAGGTGTTGATCCAGAAAAGTTTGCTGCCTATAACGTGTTGGAAGACCCCGAGTTGAGAGACGGGATTAAAGAATACAGCCAGTGGCCCACCATTCCTCAGTTGTATGTCAATTCTGAGTTTGTTGGTGGATGTGACATTGTTACCAGCATGGCTCAGAGCGGTGAGTTGGCTGAATTATTGGAAAGCAGCGATGCCTTGATACCCGAAGAGCTCGATGAGCCTGAATCTGCCAACGTCAAACCTGCTCAACGTTAAAAACTTTGTACATATAGAAGAATGTATACTCATGAAATTTCCTAATAATAGCATAAATAAAATTCTAAAACAAAAAAAAGGAAATGTAACTGAAGTAAAAGTATGGGTGTGATGCAGATTTATGCTGTGCTTCCCTTAGCTAGCTGATCTAGTGGATGTTAAGGTTGAGTCAGCGGGGTATGCTGGAGGTGATACCGCTTGTATTGGTGGTGAGTTTGAGTTCTTTAAGCTCCGCGATAAAGTTGATGATCTTCTTCTCGATAACAAACTAGAATCGTTCAAGTTGAGCGTAAATTTGAAGTCTCCGTTAATCCCAGAAATTATTGACGAGGATCTGGTGTTGTACTCAAAGTTTTCGTCATCATTATCACTTAAGGAGTTCGTTGAAGATAAGTCTTCGGTGGTATCGTCGCCACGAACCGATTTGTGTGACAAAGAACTATGAGACTTTATGGTGGTAGTAAGATTTGTAATCTTGTCATCCATCTCAGATTCGGGTTCAAGATCACCATCAAACGTGGGCAGAAACACATTCCTAAAATTAAGTTGTGCAAGCTGTTGAGCAGTTGGATTTGGAGTCTTTGGTATAGCTTTAAGGCCCTTAGTCTTCACAAGGAACTTTTCGGTAGAAGAACATGAGAAAGAATCATTCTCTTCTTCTTCGACATCTTCAATAAATTGAACACTCTTTGGTCCTGCTTCTTCCTCCACTTCATCTTGAACCTCATCATCATCATCTTCTTCTTCTTCTTCTTCTTCCTCGTCAACTTCTTCGTTATCGTCCTCGTCGTATCCTTCATAAAATCCACTAGTAAAACCAGTAGTGTGAATCATAGCTGGGTTATCAAACACTCTCTTGATTGCTTCCGCACGAGGAGACAACAAAGGCTCATTCCGTGTCAGAGGAGCAAGAGAAATCGCCGATTCAACATTCTCGATATGCTCAAACTCCTGCTTGCAAACTTCATATTGATGAGTCACCGTGGTGTTCTCGCCAAAGTAGTTGTTTTGATTTGACTCTCCAGTAACCCATGGATGTTGCCAAATCTCGTCAATGGTGATTCTATCATCAGGGTTGATGGTCAACATCCGGCTTATCAAGTCCTTTGCATCGAGAGAAATCTCGTCCCACCAAGGGTTAAGAAATTGAAAGTCTCCACTAACAATCTTACGGGTTAATTGGTCGGAATCATCGTCGTAGAATGGAGGAAAGCCACAATTTATCGTGTATAATAAACATCCGAGGGACCATATATCAACCGCCTTGGAATAGTAATTCTTCTTGGAAACAGAGTATTTGTTGGTGTTACAAGTAATAACTTCAGGTGCGGTATAGCCAGCTGTACCACATGGAGTCTTTAAGTTAGAATGATGAGCATATTGAGAATCGTTTTGAAGCTGCTTGGCCAAGCCAAAATCAGCCAATTTCACCACGCCAATGGTTCCACCGCCAGCGTGTTCTTCATAGATACCTTCATCAACCTTCGATTTGTCGTCGGACCTACGCAAACATCTCACAAAGTCTTCCTGTGGTCTTGGAACAAATGGGATCCTATTGAACAAAAGGTTTTCTGGTTTGATGTCTCTGTGAGCGATATTGTTGTTGTGTAAGTGTTCTATGGCCAACAATAACTGCTTGAAGACATGTCTAGATAACTGTTCGGAAAAGTAGGTGTATTCGATAATCTTGTTGAAGATTTCGCCACCGTTGCAATATTCGAGAACAAGGTAACAAAAGTGGTCTCCGTTGATCGACTGCAAGAGTTTGAGAAGGTTTTCGTGTGGAGGCAATTTCTGCATGATGGTCACCTCATTTTTGATATTGTAAAGTTGTTTTGGAGTTAGATTGGTCTTGTTAATGATTTTGATGGCAACGTATTCTTGTGTCTTGGTGTCCCAACCTTTGTACACCACCGAGAATGCACCTTCTCCAAGCACCGAGATAAGTCTAAAATTCTTGGGAAGATCGGGGTAAGTTTCGTTGAAAGTGGGGTCCAACGAGAACGCAGGAACGTTTACACTGGTCGAACTCTTGGCGCTCTTGATGCTTTTCGTGCTTTTGTGACTCTTGGTGCTGGTATTGGTTTTTGTAGGTGACACACCGTCATCGTTTAGTTTGGAAGAGTCCTGAGATACAAACAACCTCTTAAAGTTGGAAATAAATGTCATTGTTCATCGTATTTTAGGGAGGCGCCTAGTAAATAAAGAGAATATCGGGTTGCGTCTTATGGCAGCTACTATATATGATGGCCGACCAAAAGTTTATATAAATAGAATGTTGTTAGGTGAAGGAAAAAAGAATTATTTCCCCTCTTGCCTCTTTCAGTCAAGTTAATATTTAACTTATTTTTTCACTTTGCATCACAAGTAAACAATAGAAAAATATATCCGTATATTCCTTATACTGTGGGGTGATGGTGCATTTGCCCTGAAAATGCGGTTCTCGGTTGCATTCTCAAAAGGCGGAGGATCAAACCTACGTTGCACGTCACTGTCTTTTACCTTTTTCCAGGTCATTCATGCATGTATGTGGGAATTGGAAAAAGAAAGTAAGGGGATTACAACAGGATTAATTTCTACTGGTGTCCCTCTTGTGGGAATATATTCTCAATCGAGTTATTGTTGTTGTTTTGTTCGCCGTTTCCCCGATATGGTGAGATTGTTGCCGACGTAATCATACATGAAGTAATAAACTTTATTGTTGTCAGAAAATATACGTATGCAGGCACACCAATAAGAAGAACAAAGTCCGAGAATTATCCTTGCTCAGCCCGCAATTCACATGCCAGCACCCATAACCCGTGATTGATAAGCTGGCCAGCTTTGAAGTCTGAAAAGCTAAAGTTATAAATCTAGAAAGATACGGCGCGGGCTGGACCATCAGAACATCTTGTCTCAGAACCAATCTTGGTTCGAGACCCCAAGAAACTCAAGGCGCAGAAACTAAAATGTCTCAAGGCACTTTAATATATCGTGTCGCGCAGACAAAAATTGATCCTCTGATATTATAGGTCCATTGTCTTCCGAAGGAACAAACCACGTTCTAAGTGCAGCATGTCAGACCAGGTACCCAACAGAACTCCGGTCGCCAGGAAGCCGCCTGGCCTTACCTGCACAGCCGCATGGTACCCCAAAGGTTCTTATGAGGCAATAAAAGAATAATAAGTAAAGAACCAGCAGGTTGCAACCCATAATCACTGGCAAGGAAGCACTGGTGAGTACCTTCCTACCCAAAATTATGCGTATAAAAAAATTCATTAGTTATCTGGGGTATCGATTCATTAGTAACAAACCTGAATGTTCTGGTGTAAAACCTTAACAATAGTGCATCAGCAGCATTTGGAGCTGTTTCATTGTTGTTTCTGGAGCAGGTGATTTTTACCCACAACAACTACAACTATTGCCGCTACAAGAATGTGTGTCTGGCTATCACCGCAGAGATAAATGTTTATCCTCACCCGTGTGGGCTGATTGGATAATTCTGGTTGCCATGCATGCTGCGATCGGATTAATGAATACTCTATTGTTTTTAAATCCTTCTACTTTCTACGAAATTCGCTGTTGTAATGACACTGCCCTACGACAATAGTGTGAAATGACCAAATGTTTAGGAAACAATATAGTTAGGGTGATTACAGTGTGAATAAAGTTTTTTTAGTAACAGCTTCAATCCAATGCTGCATATTTGCTGGTGATGCTGGCTGATGGGATGGTAAACTTAGGCTGTAGCTACTCAATTTACTGAATAGCAATTAGGATCTACCATTTCCATTTTTGGTAATTTAATATTGCTGCTGCGGGTATACAAGTATTCGTAAGAAATTTCCCACTTCTCGATTGGGATCGCTTCTGTATATGATGTAATCTACATTGAATATAGTGTGGTGTCCTGGTTTGTACACGAACAATGTGGTGGTATTAGAACCTACTTATCTTCAGTTATATCTTTCTCGTTGAAATCTATAGTACAACTATGTCCTTTACTTCTGATACTCTTGCATACAATGCTTATACTTATAAGCGTGCAGGCGAAGAAATTGCCGTCAACCGACAAACAATTGATCTTGTGAAACAGCCAGATGGTTCGTATAATGTGGCACCCAACCATGTTTTAGTCAAAGTCCATGCTGCTGCGTTAAATCCTGTTGATTTGCTCTTACATTCGGCAGCTATCATTCCATTCATGACCAGAGATCAAGGAATTGGTCGTGATTTCTCAGGAACTGTGGTTGCTATTGGCCTGGGATCTACTCAGTTTAAGATCGGGAATAAGGTAAGCGGGCTTTATACCCATCCATTTGGCAGAGGAACTGTGGCAGAGTACGTTCTCTTTGATAGTAGGGAGGAAAACAATATTTCCACTGCGCCCGAAAACCTTACGCTAACCGAAGCTGCTTCCTGGCCCTTGGTATTTGGTACAGCATACCTTTTGACCAAGGATTTGGACTTGAAGGATAAAAAGGTCTTGGTAATTGGGGCTGCCACCTCTGTTGGCCGTTACCTTATTCTGTTGGCTAAACATTTTGGGGCAAAAGAAATCGTCGTGTCAAACTCGCCCAGAAGTAACGATATTGTACGCGAATTGGGTGCAACTTCGATCATTGATTACACTCAGAGCAAGAGCCTTATTAATCCAGTTTTGGAATCGGTCAAGGAGACAGGACAATTTGACCATGTGTTTGATTGCGTTGGTAACAGTGATCTCTTTTCACTTTCTAATGAAATATTTAAAAAGGGTGCATACTACCGGACAATCGTTGGTGACAGCCAAAATAAGTATGTTGATATTAGCTTGTTAGGAATGGTGATCAAGTACACATACTCTTTTGTTAGAAACATCAAGAGCAGGTTGGGTCTAATTTCTTATCATTACCAAAGAATTTTACTTGGTACAGAACCGTTCCTGGAAGTAGGTAAGAAGTTGATCGAAAACGGAACGGTGAAGGTTTTTGTTGACAGTGTTTATTCCTTTGATGATTTTCCAAAAGCAGTGGAAAAGTTGCAATCTGGCAAGGCAACGGGTAAAGTCGTTGTACAAGTCGAATAGCTGCAAAATCAGTTACCTCGTTTTTTCGTCGTGCGTGGTCCATTTTATAGTGTCTGTAATATTCTTTTTTTTTTTGCTTTCTTTGTGTCAGAATAGGCCATCTCAACTTTTCACAACCATCTGCAAACAGTATCACGATAAAGATGTCGCGAACTAACGTTGATTCGGGGATCTTGGATAAGTTGACTGTTGTCACTACTTCCGGCAAGAATGAAGACTTGCTTGAATTTGTTTCTAGCGACTCTCTTAGCCGAGTTTTGCACGGTTGGTCGTTCTTTGCATCTACCAATGATCATCGCCATTTCCAAGACGTATCTGTGAAATTGGCTCGAGTCACGACTAGCATCAACACAGCATTACATGATGAAGAGAAAAAGGACTTGAATTTTCAATTGCAACTTGCAAACTTGACCCCTTCAATCCTGCTGTTCTACAAGACGATCCTCACTACCCACATGAAAGTGGTGTATCGTGCATTAAACAACCACAAGCATTCACTCACCAATCCTGTATTGAGAATATTAACAAATATGATCCAATTCAAATCGGCTACGTTGGTGACGGACTTTCTCAACACATTTGATTTCTCCCTCGTCGTCTTGCCCAAGCTACTTGTGCCTTCAAAGTTTGATTTGGAAAATAGAAACACTAAGGAACGTCTTTCAATTAGAAATAACTTTATTGCATTCTGGATTGCACTCCTTTCAGCTGTCCCAAACTATCATCGTAAAGACTTATTGACTTCCAACTACAAGATCATGAACAATTTCTGGAAATATATGTTTGAGTTTGATTCGGTTGAAACTCTTTCTACAATCATTGATTTCCTTGACACCAAAATACTTAGCGAACCAAATTTCAAGAGATCAACCAAATGTAAGGTGTTGAACGAAAACTTCATGTACAAGATCCAGGCAGTTTTCAATAAAATTGGGTCAAGTACTGAACCTTTCCACCAAAAATATATCATGTTCATGAACAAGTTGGTCAGTGATGTTAAAAATGGCTTGGTTTATCCAAATGATAGATTGTGGCAAGCAGACAATGGCAGTGGTGCACCAGTCGTCATCAACAACAGAGTCTTTAAACTCAATAACAAGTTGATATATACTTTATTGACTACCTTGAAGCCATGGGAATCAACAATTCAGTTGACATACGCCGTCACCATCTTGAAAAATGCTCCAGAATTGGTGCCTCCATACATGAACTGGATGATTCAGCATGGTGGAGGGTACCACGATCCCGCTTTGAGTTCATGGTGGGTGGGACACACGTTGTTGTACTCACATATCTTGCAATTACCAATTCCAAGAGTGATTTCCAACCACTCAGCATCGTCCTTCATCTCGCAAGATATCAAGTATGACTTGAAGCTCATCCTGGAGAATATTGCATTGACTCCACTTCCTCGCGGTACACTTACCAATTGCTTGGACACCAAGAAGCCATTCATCACTCAGCTTGCATTACAAATAATCCTTTTTTCGTTGAAGAAATTGACAGCTCTTCTTGATGAGAACATTATTCCAAACAAACAAGAGCTTATCGAGTTGGTATTAGTCAACCTTCCCGAGCTCAGCACCATTATGCAAGTCTTGCAAAAGAACTCTGATCTGAAATTGATTAAATTGACGTCTCTTTCAATTATCAATTACTATGAAATTTTGCACCCATCTACTTCGGCATTGGCAGCGTCTATCTCCAAAGTTACCAGTAATAATATCAACAATATCATTAAGTCTGATCTTTCTACTTGTTCCAACTACGATTTGACATTGTTGGATATTTATTTATCTATTCAGCAGCAACAGGAACAACTGCAAGACTTAAAATGGTGGAACAAACCTTCTGACAACGGAAACTCCTTTTTCACCTGCTTGGTAAAACTTGCTGCATCTCCATCGCTTGATTCATCATTTGCTAACAAGATCTTGAATTTGGTTACCAGTTTGACGGATATTAAGTTGTTGTTCAACAAAGACTTGTTGGTGTCCCCTGTATCGGCATTGGTTCATTCAGTTAAGGGTTGTGACTCTGAAGACGATTCATTATGGGTTTTGATTGATGAATCGATCTCGAGAACTGTCCGTACTCCGTATAAATACCTCGATTCTTCACATACAAATTACTTTGATATCAGTTTGTTTGCCGTTGGATTATTTGAGCAGGCCAATTTCGCTCTTGCTAAGACTGCCAATGTTAACTTGATTAAGTGGATATTCAACTTTAGTAAATACTTGGTTGTTGTTGGTGAGCCACGGGCTGCTGTTGATAAGCTACTTAAAGGACTTTGTGAGAATAAAGAAGTCCAATCTATTGTGGAAAAGAAAAGCTTGGGTATCCAGTTTGGTCAGATTTCAGCCTCGAAAGATGATTCTTATTTGGAAATCATCGTCAATCATCCAACCTCTGAATTATCAAAAAAGGTTTCTATCTTGGAGAAGAAAAACGTTTTAAGTCACTTTGATTTAGCAGCCTTAATCTTCAGAATGTCCTTAATAGTCAACGAAACTCCCAGTGATGCCTTGGCAGTTGAGTTAGTGTCTAAATTGGGCAATTACTTATTAACGGTCTTACCAAATTCTCATATTTCAAAGTATATTTACTCGTCTAGATTCTGGCTGAAATTCATCCCGTCAATTGGTGATGCAGTATCGCCCTCCAGAAGATTTATGTGTGTGTTGCTTAATGAGGTTTTAGTTCAGTTGCCTCGTCAGTCCAATCCAGAATTTTGCAGTCTCATCATTGAACATATAACTACCACCAAGTCAATCGATCCACAGATTCAATACCTTTACTCCAACTATTTCTGGCTCTTCTCTGATAAGCAAATCAAAATGTTGGTTTCCAAATTATCTACCTCGGTTAACAAGATCGTTTTGACAGAAGTTGCTGGCGTCGCCATGAAGAGGAATATTTCTATAACAGTGGATTTCTTCACCGCCTTACTTGAAACGGAAAGCAAGCAAGTTTTGTCTGATCTAGTTGAAGCTAATTTGATTCTGTTCAGTGGCACTGAGCAAGTATTGCAAGAATTAAACAAGATTCTCCTCGACAAGGATCATCACTACTTACTAAAGAATTTTATCAACTCACCAAATGGTGCCAGAAGCGAGGTCATTGCTTACTTGATTGCTAATTCCAACGAGGTTCAAGATGAAGGTTTGCTCTGCTTTATTGGGTATTCTATCGTCTTGACCCAAGTTGAAGATGAGAAACTAAATGAGTTCTTCCAAAGAGTTAGTATGGTTGCAATTAAGCAGTTGGATAGCAATACCGATTCGATTCAATGGAAGGAATTAGTTGTCTTGTTGACCCAATCGTTGAAGTACATCCATGCTGAAGCGAAGAGTGAGCTCTTGGCCAAAATATTCAAGGCTGCTGATTCAAAGGGCTCAAAGAATTTGTTCACGCCTGAATTTGCCAACTTTATTCAAGAATATGTCAAGTCTGAATCTGATATTAATGCTGACATTACCCTGTGGGTTCACCGTTCGATGTTGTATATTACTAAGAAGTTTGCCGAATTACCGGAACTTTCAGTGAATTTTGATAATTTCTTGAAGGCTGTGCAAAATTTGGCGGTGAAGTTACCTCTGATTTCATCTTCGGTATGGAAATTGGCTCCAATTGCTATTGTTAATGCTCAGTTGGATGTCATCTTCAGTCGCAAGTGGATTCTTGAGGAGAAGTACTTGAAGTATACCAATGTATTGATCATGACCGGGCTGAAGAACATTGTTCAGTTTGAAAAATTGTTGCAAATCTTTGTTAACAACGAGGACAATATTCTCAATACTCTACCATCCGCAGAAAGAAGCAAGGCCCGGTTCTATTCGGCCTTGACTATCTCCAATTTGTTTCATCTCGACACACAAAAGAATTCAACCATTACCATGCAAGATAAGTTGGTCTCCTTTTATCTTGGGTCAACCAGAGCCGATGACTTATTGTTGAAGTCTGTTTTAATCAAGATTGAATCGCATGTAATGAAATCATGGATTGGTAAGGTTTCAAACTGGGAATTTACTGAGGAGATGAGCAATAATGAAATCGACCTTGTTGGTGAAGAACGGTTAATTCTTCGTGATAAGACACAATTTGTTGTATCATTGAGCAAGAACTTTGTTCTCAATACCATCAATGCTGCTGGAGGCAAGAGTGTGCCTGTGCCACAAGATTTGTTGGAGCATGAGAAAAAGAAGAAACCTGTTGGTGAATTATTGGACAAAATCGAAGAATTCTATCAAACAGTTGCCGTTTCTGTTGGTCAAACTTATCAGCAAAGTGTTTATGATGCTGAGTTCTTGTTGTTATTGATTCTTAACAACGAAGAGTTGGTTTCAGTTGGCCAGAACTCGGAGGAGAAGCACAAGTTTGGCCTCAAAAAGTTGATTGAATCGAGTCTCCTTCAATTCATCGTGGTCAACTTGGCCAATCCAGCAGTTCATAAGATCAGTGAAGCTCTTATTTCAGGAATGTTGTCTGTGATTGACGGTATTGAAAACTTCAAGGACAAGAACTTGTACAAGGTGTATTTGGCCAGTATTATCAATACGTTGAGAACGAGCACAAAACCGGTTCCGTACTTAGTGTGGCACATCTATGGCAGTTTGATTCCAATATTATCGAACCCGGGCCACTTTTTGTACGAGAGAAGTTTCCGGTACGTTCTTTCTAATCCGGTGATTAAGAGCAGCGATATTCCACTCTACATGAGCATTATTTTGTCTATGAGTGGAGAATCTGATACTGAGAATGACGAGTCGTATTACCGTCAAGTCGCTTGGATGCTTGAGGTATTGATTACAGGGATTCGTGAGGTTGAGGACTTGGATCTTGTCAAGTTTAAGGGAGTGTTTGAGTGGGCCATGAACTTGGCAAACTCGCCATTCATCTCTATCAAGGTCAAGACATTGATCTACAAATTGTTGTTTGTGGTTGAGAGTATCGACCAGGGTTCCGATATCTTGATCACGCGGTTTGGAGTATTATCGAGCTTAGAGCAACAGCTTGAACTGATTAGAGGGGACGAAACCGTTGTTGCTAAGCAACTTAAGATTAATTTGGAGCAGATTGTGCTTCGTTTAGGGATCGGTGCTGGTTCAAGCAAGAGAGTTATAGAATGGACCAGCGAAGATCTTCCGCATTACGTAAAACGGTTTCGCAGCTGATAAGAAAGAGACGTGAGAAAAATTGTAGGCGGCGGGGGGGGAGAGGGAAAGAGAAAAGACAAATAGAAAACCGAGGGTTTGCGCGAAACAATATAAATTTTAATCATTTATCACATATATTTATTTAATGGGTGTATGTCACACGATTGTAAGCGTATCTTTTCAGAGGTATTAACAACAGCTTGGAAAATTAGCACATTATTCTTTTGATTTGGTGTTGATCTCGATCATTTTGGCCGGCATCCACCGCAACACCGGGTTGGCGTTTGACACTGCCAGCTTATCATCAGTCGACTTCCGCCGGTGGTTTGCCAAGTACTTGGCCTTTGGTGAGAAGTGTTACGACTACACAGTTTCGATCTTGAAGATGACAGGATACTTCAAGCAAAGAAACTTGGTATTGGATTATGTTCTGAAAGAAGCTGGCCGTGTATTGAAGGAACAAACAGGCAGAGATATCAACGAGTTTAGAAAAACTGAATAGGCGAGATGCACGTATTATGATCGGACGGTTTTGTTAAAAAAAACAATGTGTAGAAACTTGACCAACAACGAGCCCAACGTGAGGATTACATACATACAATTATGTAATCACTGGCCCTTGGTCTAAATCAAGAGAAAGAAAAAAAAGTGTACCAAGATGCATAGAGTAGTTTTTTGTGATCCCACAGCTATTCTTGAAAAACGGGTACAGACATGAGCACACCTCTAGAGTTGGTGGAGTTGTTCAAAAATGCGATTGCGTTTGAGCAGCAGCAGGAAACACTTCAGACAAACGAGTACTTGACGTCGTATTCACCCAAGAAACTCGCTCGTTTGGGTCTAGCGCTTGTCAACCTTGTAGTAAACAATGTGAGAACCGGTTTGGGTGGCAAGACGTTGTTGGAGTTGCTGATCGATCCAGCAGTCAAGACAGAGGATCTGGACCTTATGCAAACCGCAGTCTTGAGAGTTGGTGATATTGTGCGCGTCGATAAACTTGCTACCACGACTGTCGCCGAGAAGAAAGCTATCGAAAACTCCTCCAACAAGAAGAAGGGAGAAAAGGAAGCTGATGATGGTTTGGATGCGGTTGTAATCAAGATCAATGCTCAATCAGTAACAGTCTCGGTTGAAGAGACAGCTACCGATGAAAAGATTCATACATTATCCAGCCTGAGAGTCTGGTTGGTTAAATTGGCCAACTCAGTCACCTACAAACGGATGATATCAACCATGAACAAGTTAGCTGAAATCCACGCCACGCATTCTAACGATATCATCAAGCTCCTTCTTGGTGAAACTTCGTACGTTCCTCGCCCTTCAACATCGGCATCTAAGATTTCCTTCTTTAACGAAGACTTAAACGAATCTCAGAAACTGGCAATAAATTTTGCCATCAATGATTCGCCCATCACAATTATCCATGGTCCTCCTGGCACCGGGAAAACGTATACGCTCGTCGAGCTTATCAAGCAATTGACATTTAACCACGGCGAACGAGTATTGGTCTGTGGACCATCGAATATTTCTGTTGATACTATCTTGGAACGGCTCTCGCCAAGTTTCAGCGGGGAAAAGAAAAAGAAGAAGGTTGTCGGTGGTAATCCAGAAAGGCTTATCAGAATCGGCCACCCTGCCCGTCTCTTGGAGAAGAACTTGCAGCATTCGCTCGATATTCTTTCGAAATCGGCGTATGGCGGCCGGGAATCCGATTCCAGAGCGATTTTGCGTGAACTTGAGCGTGAGATCAGTGAAGTTATCGGCAAGGCTAAGAAGTGCAAGCGGTACTCCGAACGACGGGCGCTCTGGGCCGAGCTCAAGGACTTAAAGAAGGATCTTCGGGTGCGAGAAAAGAAGGTAGTTCAGGAATTGGTGCGTAACTCACAAATTGTGGTGGCTACACTACATGGGTCCGGGGCATATGAGTTGACGTCAATGTATCGTGATGATCCGGGTCTCCAGTTGTTTGATACCGTGATTATCGACGAAGTGTCGCAATCAATGGAACCGCAATGTTGGATTCCGCTAATCAACCATATTGGGTTCAAGAGGTTGGTGATTGCGGGCGATAATATGCAGCTTCCACCTACGATCAAGTCACACGATGAAGCCTTGCGGTTGGACAAGCTAACGCTTCTGAGCATGGCTAACTTGGAGATTACGCTTTTTGATCGGTTGATGGAACATCATGGCGGACATCAGTACAAGAAAATGCTTGATACTCAGTATCGGATGAACCAGACGATAATGCGGTTCCCGTCTCACGAGCTTTACGAGTCGCGGCTTCGAGCCCATGAAAGTGTTGCCGATATTTCGCTTGTGGATCTCGCCGGTGTCTGTGCTACTGATGAAACCAGTCTGGTATGTATTTGGTACGATACACAGGGAGGTGATTTCCCCGAAAGAGAGCAGGAAGATGGTCTGGTTGAGTCTGTGGGATCCAAATACAACGACATGGAAGTGTTGGTGGTGATGGCCCATCTTCAAAAGTTGGTGGATCTGGGCGTGGCACCTGGTGAAATAGGGGTGATTTCACCTTACAATGCACAAGTGTCCCGATTGAAGCGTGTATTAGCGGAGCACAGAACCAGTGCTGTTGAAGTGTCTACAGTAGATGGGTTTCAAGGGCGAGAGAAAGAGGTAATTATCATATCTATGGTGCGTTCTAACGAAAAGGGCGAGGTGGGGTTCTTACGAGACCTGAGACGGATGAATGTTGCCATGACTCGTCCGAAACGTCAGCTCTGTGTTGTGGGAGATCTCGAACTTTTACAACGGAGCCAGATCGACTTTCTCCTGCGATGGGCCCGGTATGTAGAGGAAGGAAATGATTATGACGTTATCTATCCCGATTTAGGAGATTATTAGGGCGATGCTGGCACTACTAATTCCTGTTTAGGAACGGTATGTTGTCTGAAATTAACGAGCCATGCATGGAAAAACTGGGTGCAGGTCGTATAATTGCTTTTTTCTTTGTATATGCGAGTCATTTTTAATATATAGGATGGGTCAACAAAGGGGGGGCTGAATGCACGCGCTTAATTGGGACGTTCGCGACAGGGGAAGAGAATTTGTATGTAGCAGTGAGGAATCAAATACAAATACAAAAAGCATTATACGCGGTTTTAAAATGAATCATCGTAGATTTTTTTTGTTTGTTTTAGGGGCATGGGCCTGGTCCACATACCCAGATGAGATCCAACCTTACCAAGCCGATCCATATTACCATATTTTAATTCATTCTCCCTCAATACCAAGAACTGGCCCATTCAAGTGCTGGGGAACTGAAATTTTCTCTTTGTCTTGTGCCTGGTTGGGCCCAGGGCTCGTTGTTTTTTTTTGTTCCTTAAGGCGCAAAAATAAAAACACGAAACGTGTTTTTGTGTTACATTTCTTTGACTTCTAAACTCTATCGGCTAGAACCCAGGCAATTAAAGACACCTGCGGGATATAAATGGGCGCATAAATCCATCATTGTCGTTTTTCCAGTTCTTTAGTCTCCATCACTTTCATTAAATCTTGGTCACTACTCCCTTCCCCCACCACCACTTCCCAACTACTTCCATTCCTTCCTTTCCTTTTAACTGTCCCCTTGACGCTCCTTAAAAAAATGAAGTTCCTCTCCTTAACAGCTTTCATCGCCCTCGCTTCGGCTGAAATCGTCTACGTCACCCATACCAACATCGTTACTGTTTTCGGTAACGTTCCAGCTCCTTCTGCTGCTCCTGCTCCTCAAGCTGCTCCTCAAGCTGCTCCTCAAGCTGCTCCTCAAGCTGCTCCTCAAGCTGCTCCTCAAGCTGCTCCTCAAGCTGCTCCTCAAGCTGCTCCTCAAGATGAGCCAAAGGCCGCTGACGCTCCTGCTCCTGCTCCAACTTCCTCTGCCCAACCAACCACCTTGGTTGTTAAGGCTGCTGAATCCTCTGCTCCTCAAGCTGCTCCATCCGGTGGTAACACTCCAGGTGCCCAAGACAACAACTGGGCTGCTGCTATTCTCGCTGCTCACAACGAGAAGAGAGCTGCTCACCAAGCCGGTGCCTTGACTTGGGATGCTACTCTTACCGAATACGCCAAGAACTACGCCGACAAGTACGACTGTTCTGGTGGTTTGACCCACTCTGGTGGAAAGTACGGTGAAAACTTGGCCGTTGGTTTCAAAAACGGTGTTGATGCCTTGCAAGCCTGGTACGATGAAGGTGACAGCTACGACTACTCCAGCGGTAGCTTGGACCACTTTACCCAAGTTATCTGGAAGGGTACCACCAAGTTGGGCTGTGCTTACAAGGACTGTTCCGCTGAAAACTGGTCTCAGTACGTTATTTGTTCTTACGACCCTGCTGGTAATGTTGTTGGTCAAACCGCTGCCAACCTTTCTCCATGATTCGTTTAGTTCTTTTCTGTATATGAAAAAGTTTTCATAGATTGGTATCTATGCTGGGTTGGTTTTTTAAATGTATGTTGTAAGGTTTTAAACTTAAACGAGTGTAGTAAAACAATGAAACGACGTGATGGCTCGAGGATGGCATCAGGTTGGTTTCCGCAGCCCTGGTTTGACTCCGCAAAAACAATCTCAACTGTAAAATAAAATATAAAAAAAAAGTCACCGTAAACTTAGTTTTGACAATTCTTGATTGTCGCGAAAACACCGTTTAATAGAATAATTAGTTGGAGAAAATAGCGCAATTCTTTTCGGTTTCCCCGTCCCCCCCCCCTCACAAAGAGAAAGAAAAGAAGATAAGAAATTAATAGAAAATAAAATAGAACTCGGTGATTCACAATTCAAAAAAAAACTCTTCTCTTCAATATTGAAAGCACTGTTTTTGTTGGTTGTCGAATTAAAAAAAAAACCCCCGGGTTTTCTCTTTCTCTGGCATGTGTCCTCAAACCTCAATCTCAACCTCCTTGCTTTTTTTTTTTATCTTGACTCTGGGCGTCCTGCGTAGTGGCACTCTAATAAAAAACTTAGACGTTGCGATGGAGAACGTAACGGTGAAACTCACACTATGAGCGGCATGGTCCTGGGCGTCAAACAAGAACTGCAGCCACAAATATTTGTGGAAGATGGCGGCAATCTTGTGACCCTGTTGCTGCTGCTGCTGCAGCTGCTGGCTCCACGCCAAAAACGCACGACATTGGCGTGTATCCGTTGTCGCAACCGCCACATTCGTTGTCCCGGGGGAGATCCTTGCAAGAAATGCCAATTGGCAAAGACCAAATGTGAATATGTCGAGGCCGATAAGAAAATCGTGGTCTCAATGAAGTATCTTTCGAAACTCCATGACGATATCGCCCGTCTCAAGAAAGATAATGCCATCCTCAGAAACAATATCAAGGAAAGCCAGGGGACACCCGGAGCACCTTCCTCACAAGCCGACTCGTCGTTGCCACCTCCATCCCACACTATTCAACAACTGCAACTGGTTCCGGATCGTTTCCCCGAACCCATGATCACCAATTTGCCAGAACCCCCCAGCCACAATTCGCACTCCCAACACCAGGAAGTTATCCAACCGTCTTTGGATAAACATGGCCGCCTCATTCACTCAGGTACAGGTGAAAAAGTATATGTTGGCTCCTCATCAATGACTTTGTTTGGCTTGGAAATCCAGAACATGGTACCGTCGTTCGCAACATCTCCCTCTTTTTCAGAAACCCTGCAGGCGTCGCCCACATCGCCAGGAATGGGAGCTGACACCACCCCAAGGTCATACATCTCTGATAACCCAATCGATACCCTGAACAGACGCTGTGAGACCGAGATCTTGGAAAAGGAAGGCAACGCCTACAAAATCACCCTTGCCAAGACCAATACCCGGCCAGGAATGTCGATCAACTTTACCTTACCGTCTTACTCGTACGCCATGTTGTTGGTAGATACATTTATAAACTATAATGACGGCTGTTTCTACTTCTTCAACGAAGGTTTGGTCAAAAAGTTCTTGATGAACCTCTACTCTGGAAAAGCTTCCAGTAACAAAAGAATTCTCAAGCGAAACATCACCATCAACAAATCCCCTCCAACCAACGAAGACCAAATCAAGAAAGATGCCGAGGACGATACCATTCTTGAAACCATCTGGTTCTGCAAGATCTTGCTCATTTTTGCCATTGGAGAGATGTACTTGGGGATCGAGTCCGATGCCCATATCCAAACCGAAAAGAAGTCAAAGAAGAAAAAGGAAAAGAAAAACACTTTGCCAGGCTCAGGCTTCTTTTACCAGGCATCCGAATTGTTCACGGGTCTTTTTGCATCGGGTGCTATTGATAACATCACCAAAGACGGAGGAGTTGAAGTCATGTTGCTCTATGCATTCTACTTACAAGTCGCAGACTGTACCACGGCGCTGTACTTTTACTTTGGGCTTGCCTTAAGATCAACTTTGATCTTAGGATGGCACGTTGATGCAGATAAGGAAAACTTGAACCGGTTTGAGTTGGAACACCGTCGGCGCATTTGGTGGACAGTCTACATGTACGAACGGATGTTATCGTCCAAGGCCGGCTTGCCACTCAGTTTTGCCGACGACAGTGTGTCTACGGAACTTCCCTTTGACTTCAAACTGGACTTGAGTGATTTCCCCGTTGACGACAGAGACGTACGTGGGTATTACATTTTCCCATCGGCCGAGTACATCAATAACTGTGTGACCATCACGCAGATCAACGCTATCATTTTATCGTCTCTCTACACCAAACAACCCACCGTCAATATCTTACCAGTGGTGTCTGACTTGGTTCACAAGTTGATGTCGTGGAAGAACTCGTTGCCCGAGTTCTTGAAAATCGATTTCTCGGTGGAAAACTTGCGGGTTTCCCGGTTGATTGTCAACTTGATGACCGAATATTTCCAGGGAATGAATTTGGCGGTACGGCCATTATTGTTCCACTTTGCTACCAAGAAGTTGAAGGAGTTGCAGTTGCAACATAGTCCCAACAAGTATGTGGACTTGTCGAAGTTTTCCAAGAATGTACTTACGTTGTTGAATGCGTCATTCCAGGCGTCGATCAATACTATCAAGGCTATTTGGGCGTTATTCCCTGAAAATATGGTGGCGTTGTTTGGTTGGATGGACCGCGAGTACTTGTTCACTTCGGCGCTGACATTGATCTTGTTCAATGCTTCATTTGGTGTCCACGATGCCACAAAAGACCACTTGGACCATGCGCTTATAATCTTTACGCGTATGAAGAAGTTGGGCAACTATCCTGCTGCACTCAGACGGGCACAGCTTCTTAAGTTGATTCGAGTATTGGATTTCAACGGGGTAATGACCGAATTACTTGTGAAACATGATGATGAGCGTGTGGTGACTCCAAAACGCGAGTTCCCACCAAAAGAAGAAGGCGTGGGGCTGGATTCGGAGATGCTGGGTCAGACCATCAATCCACGGATGCGGAACCCCGAGTTGGACTTGGAACAGTTTATGCAGCCGGCAGAACGTCCTGAACAGTCGAGCTTTGAAACTTCCGCATTTAACGAGCCGATAAGCATGAATGTCACGATGCCAGGTAACTACAACAATACTGGTGATGTGTACACCAACTCGGACTTGGCTGGGATCGAAGGGTTTACATATATGGACGAGGAACAAAAGTTGTGGAACGAAATCACCAACGATGCTGTGTGGCTAAATGTTGCTGGAGGTAACCCAAATCAGCCTCCGTCGGTAGCTCCTGATCTTTTTAAGGAAACCCAGCATCTGCTGCAGCTACACCTGAACCCAAACTCACATCCCAACGTGGGCCACAACCACCTTGTGCCGCCGCCGCAGCAGCAGCAGCAACATCCGCTGTCGGAGCTTGAAAGTGGGCTCTTTGGCCATCTGCTTGGCGGGGGTTACAGCGATATCATCAACCACGAGTTCCAGGATATGATGGATTAACGATGTATTAGGTATAATTTATAGAAAACGAACGTGTATATTAGTATGTGAAAGAAGTAATGTTACATATGACTTGTGTTACAATCAGAAAAAGTCCATCATGGCGTTATTATTATTGGCGTTGTTGGAGTTATAGTTGTTGGTGTTCATCTGCTGCAACAACTGCTGGGGCAGGATATTCAGAGGCTCTATGGTATTGACTGTAGCGAACGACTGAGGGTTCTGAGCAAACCCGTTGGGGTTCTGGTACTGTTGCTGGTTAAAAAAGTCATGTGGAGGAACATCTTTGGGAATGGGCGAGTTTTGGTTGATGGCTTGCATGGGCATTTGTTGACGGGGTTGCTGCGGCGCTTGTTGAGCCTGGTGATGAGCTTGTTGCTGGTGTGGTGCTTGATGAGGTACCTGAAGTGGGGACTGATGAGGTACCTGGTGTGGTGCTTGTTGCTGTTGATGATCTTGCTGTTGTTGATGATGTTGCTGTTGCTGATGATGTTGCTGTTGCTGATGATGTTGCTGATGTTGTTGATGTTGCTGATGTTGCTGATGTTGCTGATGTTGCTGATGTTGTTGATGTTGTTGATGTTGTTGATGTTGTTGATGTTGTTGATGTTGTTGATGTTGTTGATGTTGTTGATGTTGTTGATGTTGTTGCTGCAGTTCCTGAAGTTGTTGTGGTAGCTGTTGCTTTCTCATTTGCTGTATCTTCAGCTTCAAGAACTGCAATGCTTCAGGATACAATTCCTGAAGCTTGGTGTATAGTTGGTTGAGCTCAGGCATATCCTGAGGAGCCGTCATCATGACTGGGAAAGTGGTCTTTTGTTGTTGTTGTTGCTGGGACTGGTCAGAATGGTACTTTTCGTTGAGATAACTCAATACCGTCAAGTTGCAATGGATTCTACGTGTACAGTTCTGATACGACTCAATCACCGACTGTCTCGTTTGTGGAGGCAACTGTTGGAGGGAAGCCTGGTTGCTGAGAATGTTGTGGTAAATATTTATGGCCTTCTTCATAAGTTGCGTGTTGATGAGCAAGAGACATGTGACTCTCTCTCGGTCAAGTTCTACCGTGCCTCGGTCTGGTAAACTCATCGGGATCGGTTTGTTGCTGGATGATGTCAAAAACCCGTTTTGGATTTTTTTTTTGGGATTCGTGCCGGCGGGGCGCCGCGCGCGCACCAGCGGGTTTTTAAAAATAGCAGTATGCTGCGGCACGGGGGTGGGTGCATGCCATCAAAATCACAATCTTTACACCACCCCTTCCCACTCATTGAAGTCAACTTTGGGCTGCAAAAACCAGAATCAGTCTCTGTTTATCAGCCAACGTTTGAGATTATCTCCATTATCGCTACTCGCTTTTCTTTTATTATTTATTACCCTGATTGTTTCATACGTCACATATATATTTTTTATATGAGGGGTTTCTATTTTTCTACAAATTTTGCAACTATTTACAAAATTCCCAAATCTTTGGAAATAACATCGAATCTCGACTTTACTGCTCTTCTCATCCCCAAAAACGTCATATCAAAC
The DNA here is from genome assembly GCA_030574955.1 of Teunomyces lycoperdinae. Classification (NCBI taxonomy): domain Eukaryota; kingdom Fungi; phylum Ascomycota; class Pichiomycetes; order Serinales; family Debaryomycetaceae; genus Teunomyces; species Teunomyces lycoperdinae. Next base: position 125,012 of record JAJMFY010000022.1, read on the forward strand.
GTTCCACGGCCTTGTGTTATAGAACGTAACCGTGAAAGATATCCAATCATCTCACGCAACGGGGTTTCGGCAACAATTACCTTTTGATTGCGCAAGTCAAGCGTATGGGAACTCTTCATGGTATAATCAGGAGGCAAATAAATCTTTTCTACTTCTTCACTTGCCCAAGTCAATGCATCGAGATTCTGCGTGGTCTCATCGTCCACAGAAGAAATGATTGCCTGGCACCGCTGTGTCAAATCATGCGACACTTCACCAACTGTATCAGAATTAACATACACCCGTGTCTCCATGTATGGCTCAAGAATACCAAATCCATTCTTGTTGGTAGCCACAAACTCACCAAGAGCTTTTCTGGTTACATCCAACAATGCCAATGGCTGCATCGTATTTTCCTCGAAGGGGAAACTCCATCCACGAATCCGCACCACAGTCGAATGGAGCTGGAGTCCAAAGATCGGCCCTCCTAACTGAAGACCAGTAAGACACCCTTGAACGAGTGTTTCTTCGAGCTCCTCAAGACTAAATTCCGATTTCCACCGGCGTTCCTCAATCACTTCAGCCATACTAGCAGGCGCTGCCGCAGGTTCCAAAATAACTATGTTATTGTCCTGCTCAAACACAATCGCACCTTCCTCTTCAGCATACGTCGATTCAGTACACTTGCCTTCAATCGAGTCCATCGTTATTTCTACGGAGACTGGACCTTCGGAATACTTAACTGAAGGGTGTCCGCTTCTGACAAACAGTTCCTTGTATGAAACCGCCACATCCCTCAATCTCACCTTCGCTTTCATATCCTTGACTAAGCGTTCCTTCACAATATCCAAGTGCAACTCACCCATACCACTCAAGACTGTCTGGCCCAAATCCTCATCAACAGAAACATGGAGCGATGGATCTTCGCGGATAAGAACCTTGACACATTCGTTCATGTAACTTTCATCTCCGGCAGTTAATGGCTCGATTCCAGAATTGAAGAGGGGAGGCGGGATCTCGATGGGGAGAAGCTCCAAATTTGATTCCAACTCTGTAAAACTCTTTTTCGTGGGGCCCACAGCAACAAGCGTGTCACCTGTAACAATATCGTCTTCGTGTCCGGTAATGACACCAATATTGCCTGAACCAATGTACTTGACGGTATCAGGTTCGTCTCCGTGCATGATAAGCAACCTCTTCATAAGAAGTTTCTTCTTGGTTCTGGTATTGATGACCGTCGTATTCGAATTGAGCTTACCACTGTAAACTCTGATAAACGTCATGACCCCCTTAGTGGCATGTGTCATTACTTTGAATGCCAATGTTACCGTCAAGTCGGGGTTGTTACCAATAACAAGCCCCTTTGAGGGATTAATGGTGGTTGGCACATCCACGTCTGTGGTTATGGTTTGACGGTTTTTTTGATGCTTAATCTTCAAGATTTTGGAGGTGGATGAACTAATTTTGGGAACAGCGATTTCTAATGGCGATGGCAAGTATGATACCACGCCGTCCATTAATGGCTGAACCCCGATGTTTTTGAATGATGATCCACAAAACACTGGAGTAAGTGTATTGGCAAGCGTTGCCTTTCTGATAGACTCATTTAACACTGAGACGGGGATTTTCATATAATCCTCGTCGTTTTCCAAGAATGCATCGATAATGGCGTCATCTTGTTCTCCCAACGACTCAACCATCGATTCACGACTCTTGTAGACCATTTCATAGAGCTCGGTGTCTGGTTTAATGTCATGAACAGATATTTCACGGCCAGTGGCATCACCCGAATCCCACTTCAATAATTTCTTGTGTAAGACATCAACAACTCCTACAAACTTGGGGTCGCCGTCTTCCATCTCAAAGTGTGGCAAGGTACATAATACAACTCTGGTGTGTAATTTCAGCACGATATCCTTGACGGTACGACTGAAACCGGCTCCTGGTCTGTCCATTTTGTTGACGTATGCGATTTTGGGGATTCCTAGGGCATCGGCCTGTTTCCATACCTTTTCTGTTTGGGCTTCTACCCCAGCAACACCATCCAAAATGGTTATAGCACCATCCAATACACGAAGCGATCTAATGACTTCAAATGTGAAATCAGCGTGTCCTGGTGTATCAATGATATTAATCTTGTGGCTGTTCCAGGGAATAGTAATGGCAGCCAGCTGAATTGTGATCCCTCTTTGCCTCTCTGAAGGAAGGTAATCGGTAACAGTATCGCCCTCGTCAACATTACCTATTCTGCTCGTCTTCCCACTGTAGTAGAGCATACGCTCGGTGGTGGTAGTTTTCCCAGCATCGATATGGGCGATGATCCCGATGTTTCGGATGTTCTTCATCGCCACTTCGTTCAAACCATACGCCACACAGGTTGTGTGGAAGGCTCTGACACCCACACGTAACTGGTACCACATAGTAATGAAGATAGTTTGTGCAGGTAACTGACAATAGCTTTGATGAGATTAAGTCCTAGGTCGGGTCCATAACATATTTCTGTTGTGGATTGGACTTACCAATAATTGGGCATGTGGTCTAGTGGTATGATTCTCGCTTAGGGTTTATCACCAGAACACTAATATGCGGGAGGTCCTGGGTTCAATTCCCAGCTTGCCCCGATTATTCTTCATTTTTTTCTTGCCTTCTCAATTTTGTTTTTCCAAGTGAATCCCGTCAATGGGTCTAAATCCGCATCTATTTTTTAACGGATTCTTGCAACTCGGAGAATTTTTTTGCGGCTCAGAAAAGTTAAAATTGGGTCTTTTTTTAGTGGTTGTTTTACATTTCAAGGACCAGTCTCTGTTTTTAACTTATAGTACCCGAGACATAATTACCATATTAATCACAAATGTAGAGTACTAATTTGAGTTTCGGACGGCGACTTCTTATTTTAAAGTAGCCGTTCTATACCCGGGATTTAGTATGTGATACCACAGATTAGTCATCTCCCCCACCATTCGCGCTAAACGGCGCCCGGCCACCGGTCTCCGGTGGTATTTAAGCTCCAAGGTTCCGCTGCAATACAATGGGCGTCAACCGGAAACAAAAAAAAGTAGTAATGTCGTCAGCTAAATCTTCCATGACGTATCGTGAAGATTTAGAGAAGAACCAACTTCCAGCCACCGCTGAGATCGAGATTGCCGAACTGGACCCCAACATCGACGGTGGGTACGGCTGGGTCATATGCTTTTGCTGCTTTTTACTCAATTTCAGTACGTGGGGGATGAACTCGGGATTTGCCGTGTTTTTTTCCTACTACCTTAACCACGACACATTCCACAATGCATCCAAAATGGACTACAGTTACATTGGCGGCATCGCGTTCGGAGTCGGGCTCTCGTTCGGGCCAGCCATCACGTTCTTGTTGGGCAAAATTGGCCTTAAACCCACAATTATTTTGGGGAATTGCCTCCAGTTTACGGGGCTCATGTTGGCCAGTTTCTCCAAACACTTGTGGCAATTGTACCTTACACAAGGCTTTATCCAGAGTTTGGGTTTGGGGGTCATCACCGTGCCGAACCTCACCCTTCTCCCACAATTTTTCAAGAAGAAACGGGTGCTCGCAGGTGGAATTGCGACCGCAGGCTCAGGAGCTGGCGGTATCATGTTCAACTTGGCGATGCAGAAAGTCATTGAGGTCAAATCCGTGTTCTGGGCCTTGCGGGTTCAGTCGATTATCGGCTTCTCACTCATCTGGGTCGCGACTTTTCTCATCAAGAGTCGCTCAGATCGCTCCCAGATTAAGTTTACACCATACGACCACCTGGTGGTGAAAACTTTCCCCTTCTGGTTGCTTGCATTTTTTATAATCACCTGTATGTTTGGTTACGTGGTGGTGCTTTACACTTTGGCACAATTTACCACTTCATTGGGATATACCGATTATGAAGGGTCCATTGTATCAGCCATGGTACAGTTGGGATCGTTGTTAGGTAGACCGGTAGTAGGAATTGTATCGGATAAGTATGGCTGTGCTACGGTTTCAGCAGTCTGTTACATTGTACTGGGGATTTTGTGTTTGGCAATGTGGATACCCGCAAGAAACTTGGCAACGATCATTGTGTTTGCTCTTATAATGGGTGCCATAATGGGTAATATCTACGGCATGATAGCTCCTGTTCTTGCTCGGACGTTTGGGATCAAGAAGATGAATGTGACATTCGGAATGCTATGGGTGCTTCTTGGTATTTCTGGACTCTTTTCTCCGGTCATTGGAGTCAAGCTCAAGTCCGGAGGAGGTGGGATCATTGATCCAACTCAGTACAAGTACTGTTCAGTGTTTGCTGGTGTATCGTTTCTTATTTGCGGGCTTTGTTTAGTGCTCTTGAGAGGATACATTAAGGCCAGAGACTTGATGCAAGAGAACAAGCTCGATTCCGACGACAGCGATTTCAGCCACATCACCGTTCCCGCATGGAGCGCTGTCACCAGCTGCTTCAAGAAAAGTCACGAGAAAACGTAAAAAAGCATTACTCTTTTATTTATTTATTTATTTATTTCTGGGTATACATAGCATTTAATCTTTTGCACAAGGTTTAATTTCAAAGAGATGCGAAAATTAATTTAAAACATCATTGCCATGAATGAAAACAATGGCCCCATCGAAGTCAAGGACGAAGTGATGGACAATAAAGAAGACGGTGAACACGTAATAAAGAACGAACCAGACTTGGTATACAATTCAAAGAGTGAACAAGTGTCGACGCTGCCACATCACGCACCACAAGTAGATCAAGAACGAGAGACCCCCGATGAACCTGCGAATAAAAAGCCCAAGATGGACCCTATAATACCCAAGCAAGAATACTACTACCAGCCACCACAACTGCAAGTACCACATACATCAGTAACAGTATCAACTACAACTTCATTACCAGCAACAACGCCAACAACAGCACCAACAACAGCAGCACCAGCACCAATGTCAGCACCAGCCGTAGTTGAGAACGTGACAAAAAAGACCCGTTTGGTGATACTTTACGATAAGCCTCGCTACTACCACATGATCATGCAATTGAGTGAGCTCAGAAGTGCACAGAACGAGACCTTGACGGTAGTAGAACTCGACCAGATCGACACAATCATTACTGATCCCATCATATCCAAGGTATCTTTTGATCTGCTTAACTTATGTATCGAGTACAGCGATCAGTTTGTTTCGAATTTAGATAAGCTTTCATCATTCATCGAAACCAACGCAGCTAAAGTACAGCTGTACGGCGATATCAGTTACCATATACACTTTGCACCAGACAAAAAGTGGAAAACTGATTACACCGAAAAGGATAAAGAAGAATACAAACGATTTCTCCGGGTACTTAAAGAGACCGTGGGCGAGAAAGTTACACAATGTTCTGTCATCAATAAGTATGATATGGAAACCGTTTATGTCACTGAACGTGCCGAACTTGCCAAACTCGGACAAGAAATCCAAGAAGACATTGGCTACTGGACGAACCTCAAGACATTGGACTACGCCGAAAGCAGTCTCAGATTTTTGCCTGGCGTAAAGTTTCCTGATTCGCTTGACGTTTTAAACATTGGGGGAGGCTATGCCCTAGAGACTCTAACTGGATTCAAGATGCCTCCCACCTTAAAAATGCTTCTTGCTTGTCAGGGAGCAGTACACACCATTGATACCATAGCATTCCCACCAACCTTGGAACGGTTAGAATTATCCGATAACAAGATTTACTTTTTAAATTACGTTGAGTTTCCGGACAAGCTCGAACACTTGGACTTATCACAGAACCGTATAGAAAGTCTTCGAGGAGTAAACTTTCCTTCGCACCTCAAATCCTTGAATCTTGGGTTTAATCCAATAGAGTCCATCAAGGGAGTAAGGTTTCCCGAAGAGTTACGTTACTTGGATATCTCCAATATCCCCAATGAATCAATGACAGGAGTCAAGTTTCCAGATTCGCTTATAGTGCTAAATTTACAGGCATCCATGACAAACACCAGGGGACTCAAATTACCTTCTTACTTGAACAAGGTAATTCTATGTGACAACGGAGTAAACAGTATTAATCCTTTAAAATTACCTAACTCGATCGAGGTACTCTACTTGAACAATAATAATATCAAGACTCTTAACAAGGTACAATTCCCAACGGGCCTTAAAGAATTATATCTTGGAGATAACATGATTACCACTCTTAAGAATGTTCAGTTCCCCTCGACTCTTGAGATCTTGGATATGGAAATGGATCCTGATTTTGACGAACATGAAAAACATATAACTACATTGAAAGATGTGATATTCCCACCAAACCTTAAGGTTCTTAAGCTTGGATACCACTCTATCAAAGCCATTGAGTCGTTGGATTTACCTTATTCACTTACATCGCTCAGTTTAGCGTACAACGAGCTCAAGACAATTCGCAACGTACGGTTTGGAAATAACCTCAAGTTCTTAGATCTCAGTGGGAACCAAGAGCTAACCAACATCGACCATTTGATGCTTCCTGAATCTTTGGCCGAGTTGCGAGTTCCGCCAGAGTTGATAAACAATTTACCTCCTTACATTGTTGAAAGGGCGAACAAGAAACAGTTGATAATAAAGCAGTCGCTCCCATTCTGATTAATTGTTTGTTTCTCTTTTCTCTCTTTTAATCTTTATGTATTAAGTAGAACTTAGAAATATATTACAGGAATATTATGCAGTGTTAAACCCCTAATCGTCCTCTTCTTCGTCAGAAGAGTCCTTGTCGTCGGCCTCCTTGCTTTCTAACAAGGCTTGCAATTCAGCATCTTCAGTAGCAGTGACGGCCTTAGGAGCCAACGTCACCTTGCATAGACCGCCCTTGGCTTCAATGGTAGAGGTTATCTTTTCAATAGCAGTTTCCAACAAAGCAATCCCTTGGTTCTTATCTAAGGCTTGGACGGAAATGACGTACAATGGAGCAGCAACCAACTTGGCCTTGACGTTCATTTGTTCGGTAGATATGTCTTCGGCAGCTTTCAAAGCTTCCTTGATGGCATCGATACCTTCGTAAGAGAAACAAGAGACTTCAACATCTGCTCTTATCTTGATTGGTTGTGGAGTCAATCTTCTCGAGATGTACAACTTCAATTCATCCAAAACATCCTTCGATGGTGGTTCAACAATGTCGAATATAGTAGGGTCAGTGATTGACAACTTGAAGGCATCGAAAGCGTGGCCGTACTTTCTGCTCAAGGGCCATCCAATGGTGCTGTACAAGGTTTCCAAGGAGATGTTAAATTTTTCAGCACAGTGTCTCAAGATCGAGTGCACGGCCTTCGACTTGTTGTATCTTTCATCACACTTTATGATATCTTCGGCAGAGACTCTTCTTTTAGACAAGTCAATGTAACCCTTTTCCTTGTCAACTCTGAGGACAACGGCAACTTCGTTTTTACCAACACGGATCAACTTTTGAATAGAACGAATACGTCTTCTGGATAATTCAGACAAAAGGACCATCCCTTCGATGTTGTCGTATTCCAACAACTTCACGTAAGCCCCCATCTCAGCGATTTCCTGGACGTTGACCATAACGACCTCGTCCACTTCGGGGTACTTGTTCTCATAGAATCTGCAGTTAGAGGAGCTCATGATTAATCACACGGGTTCTATTAAGTTGCTAGGATCTCTTTTGATTTCTGCTGAAAATTTTCAGGTCAAAAATCGCTTATGTACAATATTTGCTTATGTAAGAGCACGGTAAGAGTAGTCTTGAAAAAACAACCTGTTACTGAGAGGTTATATTACGTAACAGATTACAAGTCAGAAAAGAAAAAGTTCTGGCAAAAGGTTGCAAAATTTCCCCTGAGAGAATTCTGGTTTGTGGTTTAGCGCCGGCCATGAGAACCGTATACACCAATAATGGCGCCAGTTTTTCAATTGATTCTCGTTACCAGATCGTTTCAGTTTTAGGAAAGGGATCGTACGGCACTGTTTGTCTGGCGATAGATACATATTCGAAGGACGGCAACAAGATTGCCATTAAGAAAGTATCAAATATCTTTTCCAGAGAAGTATTGTTAAAGAGAGCCGTAAGGGAATTGAAGCTTCTAAGACACTTTAAGGGGCACAAGAATGTATGTTTTGCGTACCAAGAACTCGTTCTATTACTTTTTTCGTTGTGTTCTTCTTTACTAACAAGTACAGATAGTTGGACTTGTTGATCTTGACGTGGTCCACACAAAACCGTACGATGGATTATACTGCTTCCAGGAACTAATGGATATCGATTTGGCACGTGTGATTTATTCGGCGGTACAGTTTTCCGAGTTCCATGTCCAAAGCTTTTTTTACCAGATTGCCTGTGGACTCAAGTATATCCATTCAGCAGATGTCATTCATCGCGATCTAAAACCAGGAAACATTCTTGTCACCATCCAGGGTCATCTAAAAATCTGTGACTTTGGTCTAGCAAGAGGGATCAATCCCAAATTTATGAAACAGGTCCCCAGTCCTATTACCAACTATGTAGCGACAAGGTGGTATCGCGCTCCCGAACTAATATTTTCCAACAAGCACTATACCAAGGCAGTTGACATATGGGCAATTGGATGTATCTTGGCTGAGTTGTATGGCAGAAGACCGCTCTTCCCTGGCAAGAACCAGATGCACCAAGTCCAAGAAATCACTAAGGTCTTGGGCTCGCCGACTTTGGAAGTGATCAAAAAATTTAATTGGAAGACTACGTTACCCCCGCGTCCGCAATTCATAACACAAAATTGGCATGATCTCTACCCATTTGCTCTGGAATCCGCTCTCGAAGTAATTGACAATCTTTTGCAATGGGATCCGCTGCTGAGGTGGGATATTCGGACGGTGCTTGATCACGAATTTGTCGCTGACGTCAGAAGCGGTGATAATGAACCGGAATGCACTGTGTTTGATTTTGGGTTTGAAACTTACGTCAATGTTACTAATCTAAACACGCTTCTCGACGAGGAAGTGGAAGCTTTTAAGAAGGAGCGGGCATCAGCGGAACCAATTGTTACTGGAACGGGAAATTGAGTGGGGACGGTATCTGGGGGCAACACCACATTACCTGCAGATAGACACTACTCCCCATCTTCACATGTCCGACCAACCGAGGTGAGCAAAAGTAAGCCATAGGAGCTGAGCTAGTTAGAACTGAATCAATTGATACTACTGATCCCAAAGTGGGCTGCAAGATTCTCACTTGGTGTTACTGAGATGATATATGACAGGCGGGGAACTAATTTTTTTGATGGGTAGTTAGAGAATGTATCGGTATTTGAAAACAACGTCCGTTCCCTCCCCGAATTGGGAAGGGGCTGCACGATTTAAATGTCATGTGGAAAAAAAAAAGACGGTAGAAAACAACGAAATAATTGGCTGGTGGCGACCTCGGTTCCCAAAGTATCCCAAATGTAGTATAAATAATGGGGTAAATCCAACTCAACAAGTTTCTCCAGCTCAACAAAAAAAATCAATTGAGTAAGTTTATCCAATCATGACTATTGAAGCTAACTCAAATTTGGAAATCATTAAGTTCGTACTCGAGATCGCTGGCCAGGAGCCCGTTAACGTCCATGTCGCAGGCACTGATGAGATCAACATGAAGATTCCAGAAAACACCAAGTACAACATTACCTTGCACTTTAAGGTTAAGAACGAAACCATAAAAAACTTTAGATACAAGCAAGAAGTCCGTCGTGCTGGTATCCCATTCCGTACCAGAGAGATTGATATTGGACCAGAATTTGCTCCGCTGGACGAAGTGTACACCAAGAAATTTGACGAAGACGAAACCCCTGGTGGATGGGCTCTTAGAGCAAAGTACTCTTGTACTTCCACCTACTACGCTGGCGATGAAGAATTGAGAGTTGTTCCTTGGAGTTTAGAAATTGTCAAGAAGTAAATAGTATTTATAGTTTAACAAAATGAAGCATCTTTGGTCTTTATTTTTTACTTTCTGTATCTATCTTTTTTTATGACTGGCTATTCTGGGGTAATCGGTACTGCAGGAACGAGCGCACCATACTAAGGGGGCTGGCGGGTCGTGATTCATACTCTGTAAATACCTATGCTGATTCGTCCCGCTACACATGCTGGCTCCTGGTACTCCAGTAGTGCTTCCAAGCTTAACAAGCAACTAGAATCTTTTTTTCTTAATGTCAGCTCCGAAACCGTTGCCGGTCCCGTTTCTGGCGCCCGAATTCTCGTGGGTCCCCATGCCGGGTATGCCTATTCTGGCCAGCAGCTTGCCGAGACTTTTGCGGCATGGGACACTTCAAAAGTTAAAAGAGTGTTTATGTTGGGTCCATCACATCATGTCTACTTTCGGAATTCGGTGTTGCTTTCCGGCTACGACTATTACGCTACGCCATTCGGAGATCTTCCGGTCGACCAACAAGTAAATGAAGAGTTGGCACTGGTTACTGGCAAGGTATTTAGTTACATGAGTGAAGAAGTTGACGAAGATGAACATTCGTTCGAGATGCATGCTCCTTACATCTACCATCGAACCCACAATTTGCCGCAGGGTATACCTAAAATCGTGCCTATTCTTATTAGCGGAATGGATGACGCGTTGTGTGGAGCGGTTGTGAAGGAGTTGCTGCGTTTCCTTGCCGATGAAGAGAATCACTTTATTATTAGCAGCGACTTTTGCCATTGGGGATCACGGTTTGGGTACACCAAGTACATTTCTCGTCCTGTTTCAGCAGTTAAAGGCAGCGATTTGATAAATATTCTGCTTTCCTACAGAAAGGGACCAGAAGACTTACCAATCTACAAATCGATCGAGTTGCTTGACCGGACTGCCATGGATATTGCAGCCTCTGGTGACTATGCCGCGTGGATCAAGTACATTGTAGAGACTGGCAATACCATATGTGGCCAGAAACCAATTGCTGTTATGCTTCGCCTTCTCCAGAACAAATCACCAGGTTTTACCTGGATAGGCTACTCACAGAGCAATGCAGTGGATCACAGCTCGGAAAGCTCCGTCTCGTATGCTTCAGGGTATGCTCTAGTCACCTGACCATACGCGTACACTATATTTGGATATACATCAGATTTATTTAAATGCAGGCGAAAAATTAAATATATCCGTAACATCCCCAAGCATTCTGTTTCCTATATAATAAACCTATTACATAAATAAAGGCCCTACAACAAGAGCGTCGAATTTTTTTTTTGGCCCCCATATCTTGATATTTTGCTGGTCAAAGGGTTGTAAGAATCTTCTAGACCAAAAGCCTTATCTCCCGGTTTCCCAAATGAGTGATTCCAAGATCTTTGTCAAAGCCAAGTCGGCCGAGCTTCGCGCCGAACTCGAACAGGCCCATAAGAAATCGAAGCCCCAAAGCCGGGTCAAGGTCGTACTCAAGAAAGTCGTGGCAAACATTATTCTCAACAACAATGAATTGATTCATCTAATGCCTGATATCATCTCGCTCATGAAGATCGACGACTTGGAGATCAGGAAAATGTGTTTCCACTATATATCAACCTACGCCCACTTGAACTCCCAGGAAGCTAGTGAAGCCATACCGTTCTTTGTTCGTTTCCAGGACGAAAGATCTCCCATGCTCAGACACTTGGCACTTCGAGCACTCTCTTCCGTGTCCAACAGTGACTACGTCGAAACTACTTTCAACTGTATTAGACGCGCCCTTCAAGACAAAGATCCCCAAGTGAGAAAGTCAGCAGCGTTTGCCGTATCTAAACTCTACCAGCATGATCCTCAACGCACAGAACATGAACATCTTATTGACGAATTGAATGAACTATTGTACGACACGAACCAAGTTGTCGTTTCGAATGCCTTGGCTGCCCTTAGTTACATAACCGAACAGAGCAAAACGTTGACATTGACGGTTGACAAGGCTCATTCCTTGACCCTTATTTCCCACTTGAGCTTTACCAATGAATGGTGCCAGATATACATTTTGAACTCGTTGATGTCATACGTTCCACAGGCTACGAACGAAGCATTGGATTTAATTGAAGCATGCATCCCTTCATTGCAGCACGAGAACTCATCTGTGGTGTTAAATGCTATCAAAATCATCATTTATTACAGCAACTACGTTAAAAATCCCGCTCTCGTCATCCCTACATTACCAAAGCGTCTTGGAACTTCGTTGGTTTCTCTATTGTCAAAACCAGCAGAAATTCAATTCCTTGCACTCAGAAATGTTATTCTCCTTCTACTTGGAAGAAAAGATTTATTGCAAATCGACATAGAGATGTTCTTTTGCCGTTATGATGACCCCATTTATGTCAAGGACACCAAACTTGAGATTATCTATCTTCTTGCCAACGAACAGAATGTCTATAGCGTGTTGCGCGAATTGGAAGAATACGCCACTGAAGTGGATGTTTCCATGGCCAGAAAGGCAGTCCGTGCGTTTGGGAACTTGGCTGTCAAGCTTTCGCGAGCTGCAGACGAATGTGTTTCTGTCTTGTGTGGATTAATTTCTCACGGTATTTCCTACATTGTTCAGGAAGCAGTGGTGGTAATCAAAAACGTTTTGAGAAAGTATCCGGGTAGATTCAACTTTGCTATTGAGGAATTGGTTGCCCACTACCGTTTGATCGATGAACCAGATTCCAAGACAGCCATGATTTGGATTTTGGGCCAGTTCGCAGATATAATTCCCAACACGGACAGAATACTTGAAGAATACGCAGAATCTTCGAAGGAAGACCCTATCGAAGTCCAATTGGCCATGTTGACAGCAACGACTAAGTTTTACTTGAAGAATCCTCAACAGGGTGAACAGTCGATGTTAAAGGTCTTGAAGTGGGCCACAGAAGAACTGGACAACCCTGATATCAGAGACCGTGGTTTCATGTACTGGAGGCTTTTAACCTCACCACAAGCAAACGGTGAAGGGGGTGAATTCCAAGAAACTACAAAGAACATTCTTCTCAATCCAAACCCTATAATTTCAGCTGAAAATGACAATATTGATCCAAACATCCTCGAGGAACTTGAGCTTAATATTGGAACATTAGCATCCATTTATTTGAAACCTATTCAACACGTTTTTCGTTTGGCAAACAGAAAATCATTGCCTTACAGTCCAGCATTACAAGAAAGACGAATCAACCCACCGTCTACTACAGACCTGGAGGACTTACCAGGGACAGGCAGTTCCTACCATTCAAACTCATCTGACGTCTCTAGAAACGGCTCACACGGCTCCCGTCGTCTTTCACAAGTTCCACGTAAGGCATCGCATGACTCCAACTTCTCCAACACCAACAGTGATGACAGAAAGGAAGATTTCCCTAAGAAGGATAGTTTTGCTCGACGGCTTACCAGAAAGGCGTCAGTTTCTTTACTCAGCAGAAAGGGGAACAAATACTAGCGTCACTCCGGTTCTCTTTTGATAATGGTTAATGGGCGGGTTATCTTTCTCAGTGTTAAGATTTGAATATCTGGGGAAAACTTAACCTGAGGTGCAGCCAGAAGAATTGTTTCGACCTTGATTTCAGGCATGTTCAACTCAGGCCCATCTTGAACCTGTTCGTTAACTTTATCTAGATCAAGACCAATCAAGGACGCCAATATAACTATTGCAGCTGGCTTAGACATAACCTCCAGTCTTTCCAGACAGAAACTTCCTGTGACACACTGAGGACAACCCCACTCACACTCACATTGCGAAACTCGAGTATAAGTTGTGTACAAAATCTCATCGATGTGTTCGAAAGTCTTTGCAGCAAACCCAGTCCCGGTGGGTCCACCTTTGGCATCGTGGAACAACAAACGTCCAGGCCGTTTACGCGATGATTGTCTCTTAGCAAATTCCTTTTCTGGAGCCTTGCATTCCGTCATGAGTTCACCTTCTCCCACACTTGAAGTGAAGCGAACGTTTGGGTTAGTTGTTGCACCTCCATTTATATATAACGGTAATATATTCATAATTGCATGTTGTGCTGCATGAATACCACCTGCTGGAGACAAGTTTTTCACTTTGATAAGCTCCAATGCCATGTTAGGAATATCTATCCAAAAACCTTTGGATAGTAAAATTACTGGAGGATTGTCGACTTCGACAGCATCCATTATTTCCGACCTTCTATTCACTTTGAAGAAACCAAAAACGACTATCTTGGTTTGAATATATCCAAAAAATACCGGTATGTCACTAGGTGATTCAAGATTTGGAGGATGCAACTGTTTGACGTACTCAATCTCGATCGGATCCTTATCTGTGAAATCACGTTGCAGAGTTGTCCAGTCAACATTGACTCTTTCAACTTTGGCATACTTTTCATTCGCATTAAACTCTTTGACAAGATAAGGTTGGCCCTGGTGCAAGAATATTCCCCCTTCGTATAGTGTAAAACTAGTTCTCAGAGCTTCTACTTCTTCTATAATCACGTTTTTACCCTTTGTAATATCCACCACGGCAAAGGTATCCTCCTCAACGGCTCGAATCGATACGTGATCCGCAGGCCACGGTAGAAACTTAGGACTTGTTCTATATTCCCCCTTAACATCCTTGTACAATCTTTCACGGCAGAGTTTGGTGAAAGTGTTTTCCTTTAGAGCAGATTTGTCGGACGCAAACCATTGGATATCTTGGATCAAATCAATTGGCCATTCATAAGCGGCACACTGTAGATGCATTTCCATAATAAGCTGATTAGATCCTAAATCCATGAGTCCTCCAACGCACAAATCTTCATATGACAGTTTATCTATTAGTTCATCCAGATGTTCAATGTAATACTGGTCAATTGGTCCGGGACCACCAATAAATATAAGCAAACTACCGCATGAATCTTTTCCTCTACCAGCACGGCCTGCCTGCTGGTGGAAGTTTGCTTTCAGCATGGGAAATCCACATGTAATGACGATATCTAGGTCCGCCAAATCAATACCCAATTCCAATGCATTGGTAGCCACGATTCCTCTCAATTGGCCAGAGAACATCTTTTCTTCAATAACTCTTCGATCAGACTTTGAATATCCGCCTCTATACGCCATAATATCAGTTTCACGTAGCTTGGTCTTTTGGTCTTTGATTTGGCTTCTAATTTCCTTCATCATTAATTCACAAACAACTCTTATGGGACAAAAGGTAATAACTTTGATCGAGGGGAATGTTTCTAATAAATAAACCATAACCTTGGCCAGTTCTCCTATAATGCTTTCTCTTGGGATGAAAGGGTTATTGATTTCTAATTCCTTATTGGCTTCTCGACCCCTTTTATTCATCAACGGAGGAGGAGTCCATACAACAAGGCGTTTCTCCGAACAGGGACTGCCATCATTTGAAACATGTAATACCTTTTCATTCCTTGGAATTCCACAAACCGTTCGAAAATGGGATTCAGGGTCCAGAATGGTTGCTGAACATGAGATGAAAGATAAGTTGTAGTTGCAAAGCTTCGCGGCAAGTCTCATTAACCGAGACATCACATACGAAACATGAATTCCAAACGTTCCTTTGTATATATGCAATTCATCTACAACGACGTATTTCAAGCACAGGAGAAAATCGTGCCACGAAGAATCATGGTGATCATGGTTAGGCAAAATTGACGCATGGATAGCATCAGGATTGGTAAAGATTATATCTGCATAATTCCGAATGTATGCTCTTGAGTTCGATGGGGTATCGCCATCGTAAGTATCGATATTAATCCGTCTAACAGTATTGCACGGCAAGTAGTTGATGAAGTTTTGAAGGTGTCTCTTTTGATCCTGTGCAAGTGCCTTGGTGGGGAATATAAATATTGCTGTGGTCATTCGCTTGGTAATACCGTTATTAATATTCCAGACAATGTCATTAATGATTGGAAGCTGGTATATAAGAGACTTGCCTGAACTGGTGGAAGTACTGACAATTACGTGTTCCTTCTCTTGACCAAATAACAACAGCTCTAAGGCTTCTGCCTGGTGTGAATATAGTCCATCTTTCAATGAAATGTTCTTGTGAGCCAAAAGAGCTTGCTCTATCTCGGGATGTATGATGTTCTCCATTTCGGGTAATGCCTTTCTTGTCGCATGTTGCTTGGGAGTAAGAGTTTTGATATCGACAATTTGATTCTTGTAGAACAGGTCATCTTTCAAAGCCCCTATCATCGAATCCAACGTTGGTTTTGACAGAGAGGAAGAATGGGCTTGCAGAGAAAGCAAATCATCGATGGGATCAACCAAATTGGGTGGCAACGGTATTTTGTGTTTAATTTCTTCTTCCAATTTCTTCATGGCAGAGCTGTCTACCAATTCCAGAGATTGAAACTTGTCCAAGTATTGTTGAATGGCTGCTTTAAACCGCGTGTTTCTTCTCGTTATCATCTGGCTGAGCTGGGCTTGAGACAACGGCTGCACACTAAAATCTTTGGATGAGAGAAAGAAATCCAGTTCTCTCAGATCCTCCTTTAACTTTGTCCTCTTCCTTCCCTTTACTACTGCTCCAATGCTGTGAATTTTGGTATCCCTGAAATCGAATACGAGAATTTGGGTGGAAACGCGTGTTTTATGATGGAGCTCTTCGTAAACGTTATCGGCGTTCGACTGCGATTGATTGAATCCTGAATGCAGACGAAAATTCTCAACAAACGAAAGCATCAACTGGTTTTCATCGAAGTACTCAAAGACCACATCTCCAGGTGGGAGAAGGTACTTGATGATGGCGAGATCATTGACAGTGATGGTGGAACTAAGTTTCTGGATCAATTCAAAACTGGGAATTGTTGATCGCGAATGGGTTGATAAAAATGTAAGATGGGTATTGACGGCCACAAATATCTTGTAGAGCCGCAGGAACGAACCTGGCCATTCCATTCTCAAGAAGAGCAGAAGGGCACAATTTGATCGCACCTGAAATTATTTTTGCAATTTTGTTTCGGTTCCAGGGGAGCAAGGCCATGGGCTCGCAACTGCGTCAGCTACTACAAACTATATAAAACTTCGTAGCAACTAAATTATTGAAGCAAACAAGCAATGTTTGATAAACTCAAGCTCAAGTCGAAATCAGATGCTCCTCAAGCTGCACCTGCCGCTACTCCCGGTCAGCCACCAAGTGCCCGTCAGATTTACCAGTCAAGAAAGAACTTTGGGGTAAATATTGGTTCTTGCTTCGTGTTGGAAAAGTGGATCTTCCACGATTTGTTTTCCGAAGGTGGCGAATGTGAGTTGGATGCCGTCCAGAATCTTACTAAGAAGCATGGAGTTGATGGTGCCAGAGAAAAATTCGAGGATCATTGGTCAAATTTCTTAATTGATGACGATTGGCAATGGCTCCAGGACCACGACGTGACCTCAATTAGAGTGCCATTGGGTTATTGGGAAATTGATGGTGGTAAATTCACCAAAGACACACAGTTTAGTGGTTATGCTGCCGTGTATGCTAATGCTTGGAGCATCTTTAAGCAAAAGTTTGTCGAAGAGGCATTGAAACGCCAGATTTCGGTCTTGGTCGATATCCATGGACTTCCAGGAGGTGCCAATGGGTCCGATCATAGTGGGGAAAAGGCAGGTGGAGACGCTAAATTCTGGTCAGACGAATCGGCACAGCTCCAGATCCTCGATTTATTAAGTTTCATAGCCCAGGACCTCAATAGGTACGACAATATTGCTGGGATCCAGATCGTCAATGAATCTGAATTCTCGAATGATGCGAAGAAACAGCAAAGATACTACGGTGCTGCAATCAGTCTGATTCGGGAGAAGGACCTGTCGATTCCAGTAATTATTAGTGACGGTTGGTGGACCGATCAATGGATCAAATGGGTTCAGCTGCAACAGAGTCCCACAACTTCACTTGGTGTGGTAGTCGACCATCACTGCTACCGCTGTTTTGATGATAAGGATAAGTCCAAACTGCCCCAGAAAATTACCCAGGATTTAGAGAAAGATTTATTGACCAATCTTACTTCCGATGCCCAGGGGGTTGATATTATGGTTGGTGAGTATTCTTGTGTGCTTGACGGAGATTCATGGGGCAAAGATGGTGCAGATTCCCAACGTGACCAGCTTGTCATTGAATATGGGAATAAGCAAGTGGAGTACTTTAACGAACGGGCAAAATTCGGATCGTATTTCTGGACCTTCAAGTTCCAATCAGGAAACGGTGGAGAATGGGATTTCAAGACCATGGTTAACAAAGGGGCTATCAAGCATCCGTTCTCCATTAAGGGGAAGAGTATTCCTGATAAGGCCAAATTTGAGGAGAAGTTGAACCTGGCACTTGAATCGCACAAGAATTACTGGGACAATGCTGATCCAAATGAGAACTACGAACATGATCGGTTTAAGGAAGGGTTTACCACTGCATGGGCAGATGCTGCGCACTTTGCAGAGCTCAATGGGTCCGTTTTGGGACGTGTTGGTGCGTGGAAACTGGCTCGTATACTGGAACATTTAAATTCCAGAGGCACAAGTAAGCATGTTTGGGAATGGGAGCTGGGATTTGACCAGGGGTTGTCTGAGTTCCAGAACAGCTTTTAGTTTATGTATGTTTGCCCTTTTTTCATTCTTTAGTTTTTTTTTACTTTTTAGATTCATTTCGCAGCCAAATTCGACAAATCTCTCCAAATTAAATCGGGGTTGTGTACATAACAATAAATTAGAGGCAAAATTATAATCCAACTGACCAAGACCTTACAATAGGCAGCATGAAATCCCCGCTTGAGCTCAACAGCATTGCCAGCCAGATTCAACAGGTTTTGGCAGCTGCAGGAGATGCCAAAGTTCTCAACTATCAGCTCTCACTCCTTGAGCTCTTTGCGTATGAAGTCAAACGCGAGGACCAACATGGCCAATGTGACTACGAGTTGGCATACGTAAGTTATGTGGTGGCCACGTTGTTCCCACGAATCGATAATGAACTCTCCAAGGAAATCTTGGCCACATTGATAAAGAAGAAACCTTCGTTTGAGAAGATCAAGCTGCGGTTGGTCGCCTTGAACCAAGAGCAGCCAACCTCGATAATTGTGGATCCACTCGTGTCACGGTTCCAGTCCTTAACTGCTTCTACAGCGGCTCTATCTCCAGTTCATGAAAGCGACGATCTTGACTCCTTGGCTCGCATTGAGTACGTTACGCCAACGCAGCTTTACCAAATCATCAAGGAGCGCAAGGTTCTCCTCATAGACTACCGTTCTTCCAAGGAATATAACCACAATCATATCAACCACAGCGATGTGGTAAACATAGAACCATCTATTGTCAGTTCACTCATGAGCTCGAACAAAGACATTACAGACCAGGACTTGGAGGCTAAGCTCAGACTCCATCTAAGCACAGATCAATTCACAAAGTTCCAAAATAGATTCAAGTACGACTTAGTCGTAATCTACAATTTGCGTTTCGGCCACCAGGGAGATGAGGATAGACTCAATAATCTCAAGCATGTATTGACTGACGACAACCAACTGTCTCTCCCGTCGCATACTCCCTTTAGGGATCTCATCAATCTCATCATGTACAAAAATAAGTACATTAGTTCCAAGCTTCTGAGATCGCCAGTTTATTTGGCAGGAGGTGTATTTCAATGGCACAAGACTTATGGTGATACTTCTATCCAACGTTCATTATCGCTGCCTTCATTTCCACGTCCCGAAGCATCTCTTGGCCGCAACACGTCGATTTCAACACCCCGTCGTTCAGTAGACAACCAATCCCCGGCATACCTAAAGAACTTTGGCGAGTATTTAGCCACAGCAAAGTCCACAGACAGTACTCCGGTGTCGAATCAATTTGCACCTTCAACCAATGGCAATGCTGTACAGCAAAACAATTATTCTCAACTTCAACAACATCAGCCTAATCAGCAAGCACTTCCTCTTCAGCAACAAATTCGTTCACAGCTGCAACTGCAAAAGTTACCACTTTCCCCACTCTTCAACGTACTTCCCAACCAGTCTAGCAAGGGTACTACCTTACTGGAACCAGCATCAACTGGAGTTCTGCCAGTTAAATTTCTAGAACAGTACACCACAGGTTTGGTGAACTTAGGAAACTCCTGTTATATGAACTGTGTCGTCCAGTGTTTGGGGGCAACACCCCAATTGACCAAGTTTTTCTTCCCAAATCTTGCCAACACAAGCCTTTCGTCGTTATCCCAGTCTTATAGACAACACATCAATGTCAACAACAGGTTGGGATCCAAGGGAATATTGACCACGAATTTTGTGGGACTTTTGGCCAACATGTTTAATAGTAACGGTAAGGTTTTCAGTCCTGGAGATTTCAAAAAGGTGGTGGGGTCACTTTCACCAGGTAAGCAGTTTGCGTCGTTTGATCAACAGGATTGTATCGAATTTCTCAACTTTTTATTAGATGGGCTTCATGAGGACTTGAATCAGATGGTAGTCTCGAACCCAAAGGAAAAGCAGGAAATCATGGAATTGTCCCCAGAAGAAGAGAAAATCAGAGAAGTGTTACCAGTACGTCTAGCATCTACCGTAGAGTGGGAACGGTACCTCAAGCTCAACTTTTCTATTGTTGTTGACTACTTCCAAGGGCAGTACTTGTCGCATTTAAAGTGCTTGGAGTGCGGACTCACATCTACGACGTTTAATGCATTCAGTATTTTATCATTGCCTATACCAGAGAGACTAAGCTCGGTCCAACAAGTTCTGTTGGATGAGTGTCTCAAAGAATTTACCACAACAGAACTTCTTGACGACAATAACAAGTGGCATTGTCCCAGATGCAAGCGGTTTACAAAGTCAACCAAGAAAATCACCATCACTAGATTACCACAGGTGCTTATTATACACTTCAAGCGGTTCAAAATCTCGAGTAACGGCTACTTCCATAAGCTTGAGACGTTTGTCCGGTATCCTGTGAACGAAGTGTTGGATCTCACGTCGTACTGGCCTGGTGTTGGCACGTCGTTAAACGACGCCAAGCCGATGTCGCAAGAACAGGAACAAGCACTCTTATCGAAGTTCCCCACGAGAAACCAGTCACCACCGTTCCACTACCGGTTGTACGGAGTTGCCAACCATTTTGGGAATTTGAGCACGGGTCACTATACGTCGTACGTGCATAAAAAGAGTGACTCGAAGAAGAAGAGGGAGTGGTGTTACTTTGACGATTCCAAGGTGTCGTTCAACGTTTCCACCAGCCAGGTGATGAACAAGAATGCGTACTGCTTGTTCTTTGAACGGATATAGTTGAAGTAGTTAGAATTCAACAGCAGAAGTCTCATTTGGATCTTGAGTTTTGTCCTTTTCGGTAACTCTAATACGTGGATGGTTATCGATGACCCCACGGCTCATTCCGACCCATAACCAGTCGGCTTTATCCTCGGTATTTATGCTGATTTCGCCCTTGAAACCTTCGACAAAACTACGGTCATTGACAGTGATGTTGGTGGTGAAGTTGATGAACTCGTTAAAGATGGAGATTGAGGACCAGAACTGGAGTTTCCGCAAACACGCTACCACGAGACTAGTTACTTGGCCTCCGTTGAGACAATGCACATACACTGGAGCAAACTTATTGTGGATCATGTAGTCCAACGCAGCAAGAATGGTGGTATATCCCATGGGGACACCACGCTTTTTCCCCTTACCCGATTGGCTGCATGGAAGATGTATAAGGGTGATGTTGTGCAACAAGCAGAAGTCGTAGAGGAGCGAATCGGTTTCAATTGAAATGGGTTCCGGAGTCAACGAGATTATTGTTTTGAGCTGTAACGTCGCCAAAAACTGGAAATTGATCTCTCGTGGATACGCTCCACGATAAAGTTTCGCATATACCGTCGAGAACCGAAGCGGAGGTGTAAGTGATGCCGGTACAACCATAGAACCGAACAGTAAATGATTAATCGATTAACTCCAATCTTTTTTTTTTTCTCTTCGTATATATTATTATTATTAGTTTTTCTAGTGCGAATAGTACAAATGTCTAGCCTAGCTTAGGCTTCTTACAGTCGTCAACGTTGGTGGCCAAGACATCTTCAATGCTCCATCTTGGTGCTTGTCCCGGTATCTTAGAGCCTCCAGCAATACCACTGCTGAATTTCAAGTAGATCAAGTCGCCAATCTCGTTGAATTTCTGCAAACAGTAGTCCAAATCTTCCTTGGTCAAAGCAGCACTCACGCACAATCTCGCCCGAGCTGAAATCAAGGGGGTGGCTGGGTAACTGACAATAACAACAGCAATCTTCATATCGTACAACATTCTCGACAAAGCAGGCATCTTGGCTGGAAGGAACAACAATAATGGAATAACAGGCGAATCGTCGGCACCATACACAATGAAACCCAATTTCTTCAATCCCAAACGCAAGTATCTCGAGTTGAAAGCAATTCTCTTCAATCTCTCACTACCTTCACCAGGGTTTAACTTTCCATCTATGACCTTCAACGACGAGATGATCTGACCCAATACTGGTGGTGGAACACCCTCAGAATAACTGTTTGTAATGTAACTAATTCTAATCTTGTCAATGATGGCCTTGTCTGCAGCAAAGTAACCACCTGTAGCACCAAACGATTTGGTAAAAGTACCCATCAACAAGTCGACCCGGGAAGGATCGACCGAAAAATAGTCACAAATACCTTTACCTTGAGGACCAAGAGCTCCAATCGAGTGGGCTTCATCAACAAATAAGTAGCATTTGTACTTTTCCTTAAGGGCAACCAATTCTGGAAGGTTACACATGTTACCTTCCATAGAATAGAGACCTTCAACAGCAATGATAATTTTCTTCCAAGGACGATGAGTCTTTGGCTGACCTTGAGCAATTTGATTACGAATCAATTTTTCCAAGTCCTTCATGTCGTTATGTTTAAACACCTTGACCGAAGCACCTGAAAGTCTGATCCCGAATCTGATAGAGGCATGGTTCAATTCGTCACTAATAACCAAAGTCTTAGAATCGGCAAGCGACGAGAACAAGTTGGCATTGGTACCATAACCCTGAGACACAATGATCGCGTCTTCCTTACCGACAAACTCGGCGGTGACACGTTCACATTCTTTATGAAGGTCGGTGGTTCCGGCAATACTACGAGGCGAACAGGACGACGTGCCGTAGTTCTCGACGCACTGGAGAGCGTAGTCAGTACAAATACCCTTTGATTGAGCAAAACCCAAGTAGTTGTAGGAGGAAAGGTTCAAGCATTCGTTGGAAGTTCCGTCGTAGAGGTATTCGGTGTTGCTGTTTCTGAACCGGTTAAAACACTTGATAAAACGGCCTGGTGCACCGTGGATAGGTCTGGCAAAGCAGTCATCGATTCTGGATTTCAACCGACGAACATAGAACGACTCAAAGCCGTCGTACCACGGAGCGTACCCGTCTTTTTCCATCAAGTAATCGTATTCGTTAGGCTTAAAGACTTTACCAAAAAAGTCTCTGATGTGTCCTATTATAATAAGGATAAGGTAACTTATGTATGTAGCAATGTAGATAATGTATGGGGGCTCGTCATCGATCGGGGTAGGGAGCGGCTCGCCAACCGGATGTTTGGAAACATAGAGGTGATCCGGGCTGGTGAGGCGGCCAAACTCAAGGTCTGCCTGGATATCTTCCGACCTGAGATCTTCCGGAGCGTTGGGGATGGAAGCAGTAAGCATTGTGGTGTTTGAAGAAGGGGGAATGCCAACGCTGGCCGTGGGGTTCAACGGTAGTTTGCAAAGAGCGAGAGAAAGTATACAAAAATATAACGAGAACAAACTGCGAATAAATTTTTGGCGTCGCGTAGCCAAAAGTTCCGGTATGCGCACGTCTGTGTGATTGTTTTTTTTTTTTTTTCTCTTCTTTTCTTCCCAATTTTCCCGCAGCGCATCATACAACGAGCGATTAATCGAAGGGCCCTGAAGGAACCTCCGGCTGGGAATAAAGAAGAAAAAAAAATAGGAGAAGCTGAGGAAATTGGAGAGAATAATGAGCGCACAATAATAAAAAAAAAAGGAAAGAAAAAAAAAAGAGAATGGAGATGTGGACAAAATAGATCCGTTGCCTGGATCCCTAATTGGTACAATCCCACAGCACCAAAAGCATAAATGTTTAATTTAACTTGGCTTTGGATGGAAGAAGTGTCTTTCTTTTTATTCTATTTTCATTCTTTTATTTAATTTTATTTAATTTTTATTTTTTTTTATTTGATTTTTGTTCTTTCCAGTAGTATTGTGACTTACGTTACCTTCTTGACCTCGTGTAAACTGTACTGAGTTGTAGGGCCTCGCTTCAAGCGTAAAACATAGTCTACTTGAGGTACTTCCCAGTCGATATGGCCAATGGTCAATACAGTTGAGTTCAATTCAGCCACCAAATCATGGCACCTGATCATCAACGCCTCGTCGTCCATAGTTGAAAAAGCTTCATCTAAAATAAGAAGCGGCGGATTTTTGATCACTGCACGAAGGAACAAAGCTAGTTTCTGGTGTGAAACACTGAGGTCAAAGAACCGAGTCTCACCGTGCTGTTGTAAGACATCGCCAAACTGCGCTAAAACCCGTTTACCAAACGTATCGACTTGATCGCACCGGCCGCGAAACATGAAATTAGAATTACCAACGTCACGCACCAAACCGTTCAATATGACTTCATTCATCGTTCTAGACAGAGGCACAAGAGCATGGAGTTCCGGTGACGATATGCCAATGGCGTTGTTCACGTCAAAAAAAGTGACTCCGCTGCCGGTCTTGCGCACCGTTCCGTCGATCGCGACCACCGACCGCCATGACTGCGGATGATCGGCGGTGATGAAAGAAAGAAGCGTAGTTTTGCCAGTCCCGTTGTCACCAATGATTCTCCACTTTGATCCGCGGGGAATACGCCATTTGAAGTCGTCAAAGATCGTCACATCGCGATACTGAACCGCCGCATGGCTGAATTCAATATGAATATCGCCCGTTAACTGGTCGTTTTGAATGGGAACTTCTTCAGAACCGCTAGTAACATGGCTGAAGTGGATTGCCTGGGCTTCTCTCTCAAGCTCAGCAAGCTGGTTCTCGATCTCGTAACGGTTTCCCTGAACCCGGACGCCTTCAGCATCGACATAAGCTACGTTATCGATCCAGTCAGGGATGCTGTCCTGAACACGAAGCCCAAGCACTACACTGACACCGAGATCGTTGCTGACCTTACGCAACAGGTCCAGCACAAGAACAGTGGCGTCTGGATCCAATCCCAAAAACGCATCGTCAATGAGAAGTAAGCTGGGACGATTGATCAACGCCTTGGCGATTCGTGCCCGGCGCATCTGGCCGTTACTGAGCGAATTGATCCACTTGTGCTTCAAGTGAGTGAGATCGAACAACTCCAAAAGCAGCATCACGTACTCCTTGTCTGCCGTGTGTGTGGCATTGTAGTTATTGGCGCCCACGACGTAATTTTCCACCGAGTTGATGTCGTCCAGCATTTCAAGCTCGCCCTTGTACGACCGGCTCTCGTACCGCGCCGACATGTACACCTTATCCAAGCCGGAACTCTCCTGGAAGTTGAGAAACGCAATGCGATGGTACCTCTTTGTTGCGGCTACCAGGGGATAAGTACGCGAAAGTTCGGGCAGACAGAGGTGCTTTCCGGCAAGAACTGCGAGAAACTGGCTCTTGTGGGGCCCGACAATGGCCCAGCGGGCCTGATTTGGCGACTGGTGGATCGAGAAGTCAATTGGCTGAGCAAAGAGCGGCTGCGAGCGTGTATCGGCGCGGAAAAGTGCCTGTTTGATCCTCACCAAGCAATGGAACGTTCGTGATGATGGATACATGAGTCACTGGGGAAAATAAAATTCTATGCAGAAAAAGATTAAATAAATTGATTCAATAAAGATTAAATTATTGAAGCGTATTGTAGTAGAAGTAGACAAATAAGGTCATTGTAAATTAAATTGGCCGATTGAAGTAAAGTTGAAAAGTAGATTAAATTGATCAAACTTTAGTAATTGAAGATGAATGGCAGATTCAAAAGTTGAAGTCAAAGATTCAATTGTAGTGGTGTTATATTAAAAGATGCATTGTTCATGCAAGTGAGTTGGAATTTGTTTTAATGAAAAAGTGCTGCTGCTGCTGCTGCTGATGATGATGATGATGATGATGATGATGGGTTGAAAATTGAGTTTGTGTGTGGGTGTGTGGGTGTGTGGGTGTGGGGACACTCTGCTTGTTCTTTTTTTTTTTCGCAGTTTCATTCCGGGGAAAATCCCCTGTACGAACACAGTAATTACGTGTCAGAATGGAATACGTAGACCCCGTCGTGGTGGAGGCCGAAGTTGCTTCAAGTGAACATGAGGAACAGAACGCGACGCAGGACCAGATTCATCGGCTAGAAAGCGAGATTGAACGGGCGTTTTCTGCCGTTGAGAACCGCGTGCAGGGCTGGACGCACAACGTGGACATCGAGGAACAGCGCAAACAGCTCGGAGAACAGTTGGCGGGGCTCAAAAACAACATTAACGGGCCTCGAGTGAGAGAGAACTTAGCAGCGGTTGAGAAACAGTTTAAGAAACTCGATGTCGATCTGTTCAAGCAACTGGCCAACAGTGCATTGGATAGTTTGGACCTGAAGCTTGAGCAGGTCGAGATCCAGGCTGGTAAGTACGTGAGTCAATTCACCTCTTTTTTCAGTAGCATGGTCAGTGTGGCACCACAGCAAGCTGAGGACGAAGAAAAGAAGGAAGTGTTGTTCACACGCGACGACCGGGCGAACTACGGGACGTCGCGCTATGACCAGGACTTGTACGCCTTGCACACCAGTAAGGAACGGTACCAAGAAAAAGTTGACGGAGAAGATAAGTTTGATGCTGATTCAAAGACAGACGAAATTGCCGAATTGTTGAAGCAGTACTCGGCACTTGAGCGGGTGATGAACGAGTTGGTGCCGGTGGATATCGCTTACAATGTGTTTTGGGCGCGCTACTTTGCAGCAGAACATACCCTTAAACAAAACGAGGATAAACGTAAAGAGTTGAAGGAATCTCCAGATGATGACGATGAAGAAGAATTTACATGGGATGATGAAGACGAAGCTGAACTGGAAGCATAAATATTTAGCTTTGTTTTGTTTTGTTTTGTTTGTTTTGTTTCTAATTATATATTGACTCTATTATCTCTCAAGTAAATTAATCCCACATTAGCAAAAATTGTGAGTTCGCACTTTAAAAATTTACCCATCTATGAACATCGAACCGGTGCAATCCTCTGGGTACAAGGCCAGTCTGCGGAAACAAAACTTTTACCACGATTTGTATAAGCCAAAGGTAAAGCGGAGCAACGCAAACCACGCGATGCCCGCCACAAACCACTCCCAGCCCGCATCGCCAGTTCCTTCCCCCACCCGCCGGGTCTGGGTCAAAAAACCCACCGGCACACCCACCACCCTTGTGGTGCATCGTGAGGATATTGTCGATGACCTCAAGCTGGCAATCGTCCTCAAATTTCCCACCACACTCGCACGTACCCACGATCCCGCCGACATACTTCTCCAGTTAGACCTTCTGACCCTCCAGCAGGCCAATATCACCAAGGCTTCCAAGGACAAACTGCTGATAACAAGCTTGGAGCCTGACCAAAACGTGTTTGCAGTGTTGGACACGTATTACCCACTGGGAATGGCGATGCTGGAAGCATTGATCATCCACGTCTCGCCCTACGTACCGCCACAACCCGAGGATCAACCGCCACAACAACCGCCACCAGAAACGCTTCAAAATAAGTTCTACCAGCCAAAACCACAGTACACTTACCTGACAACACCATATAAGGATTTGTCGGTTTCTCCGTCCTCTACAAAGTCTCCCATAAACACCACTCATCGTAACCGGCCGGTGCTGCCAGCACCACAATCACTGGAAGCAGAAGCAAGCCAGGCAGTGTTGTTGTTGCCAAAAAACTTTTCGTTGACCGGTGGAGTTGATCCCAAAAAACGGCTTTCTGTTGATCAGGCGTTTAGCAAACGGCCCGAGATTAAAAGTCCCGCACCAGAATCACACAATTTGACGAATATTGGAGTGGGAATTGCTCCCAGTAAAGAACACAACTTCGGACCTAACGCAACCTTACCGATCTTAGAAATTGGTAACTTGGATCCCGAGCATGATAACAAAAAGAGTGCCGATATTACACTTCTGGCGTCGCCTTCTCCTCCAGTGAATTCACGGCAGCAGCAGCAATTACACTCGCCTTCCGAAAAACCAGAAGACGGTTTGGGCCAGCTCTTGAAAAAAGATAAGAAAGATGACAACAAAGAGAAGAAGAAGAAAAAGCTACCCAAGAGCACTACCGAGAAGGTGTTGCCATCGATCTCCGTGCTTGTGGTTGAAGATAATGCCATTAACCAGGCAATTTTGGGGGCATTTTTACGGAAACATAAGATTCACTACAAGATCGCCAAGAACGGTCAAGAAGCTATTGATAAGTGGCGCCAAGGTGGATTTCATTTGGTTCTAATGG
The DNA here is from genome assembly GCA_030574955.1 of Teunomyces lycoperdinae. NCBI lineage: Eukaryota > Fungi > Ascomycota > Pichiomycetes > Serinales > Debaryomycetaceae > Teunomyces > Teunomyces lycoperdinae. Next base: position 153,322 of record JAJMFY010000022.1, read on the forward strand.
ATATTCAGTTACCGGTAAAGAGTGGAATTGAAGCTACAAAAGAGATTAGACATCTCGAAAAGATTAATCGTATCGGGGTGTTTGCCCAGAACGAATTCTACAACTCACCCGATTTGCTCCGTGACGAAGAGAAGTTAGATCTCAACGTTTTCCGGTCTCCTGTGATTATCGTGGCGTTAACAGCGTCTTCGAACTCGTCGGTGGACAAAACTAATGCCTTGATGGCGGGATGTAATGATTACTTGACCAAACCAGTGAATTTGGTGTGGCTCCAAAACAAAATTACGGAATGGGGATGCATGCAGGCGCTTATCGACTTTGATGGCTGGAAAGATAAACGAGTCAAGGCCGAAGGTAACAACAAGAAGTGACGAATTGGTCGTGCCGAGCCCAAATTCTAATAAATCAGTAAAAATCACCCCGACGAACAAAAAGAAAATAAAAAGCGTTGCGCTACTTGTCCCTTGTTTGTTACCCACGAGAATCAATGGCTGAAGTAATACCACTTGAAATCATCGACAAGTCGATCGGACACCGGATCAGGGTGCTCATGACGAGTGAGAAAGAGTTTACCGGAAAGTTGGTTGGATTTGATGACTTTGTCAACATGGTCTTGGAAGACGTAGAGGAATCAAACTGCGAAGGAAAGAAGAAGAAAATGTTGTTGAACGGTGGCCAAGTCGCCATGATTCTTCCATTATCGGAATAGATTACTTACCATCACGTTTATTGGACTGGTTTCATCTATTTGTATTGTATATTAATATCATATCTTATAACCGTACATTTGCACACTAAAACTCTTTTGTCAAGTTAACAAAAAAGCGTGAATATTCTTGCTGGTTCCAGCCTGCACACAGAAAGAATAGACATTTATAGCCGCCACCGCCACAAAGTTCGATATATTCCCATTCGTTTATAACTTAACCCTGCTGCATTTCCATGAAGCTTACTATTTCTATCGAGTCCTCAAGTCAGATATTATCGGTAGATATCCCGTCTTCGCTCTCTATCGAAGACTTCAAGGCGTATCTCCACGCTGAAACCAACGTGATTCCAGAAAAACAGGTGCTCAAATATAACGGCATTACTGTTGTGGGTGAAACTTTGGCAGATATTGGTGCTGCTGATGGTGATATAATTGTTCTTTCTGAGTTATCGTCGGCACTGTCATTTTCAGCTGTTTCTGATAACCAGTTAGACAACCAGATCGAATTTGCTCGTCAACAATTCCTCAATGACCCAGAAAAATGTAACCACTTGCGGAATTCCATGCCAGATATTCACCGTGCGCTTTCAGATCCTGCTCGATTCAAAGAATTGATGCTCCAATTTGCTTCAGCTCAAGGTTCTGGATACGGCACTTCACAACAACAGGCCGAACTTACACGACTCTATCAAAATCCCGACGACCCTGAATCCCAAGCAAAAATCTTGGAATTGATCCATCAGCAACAGATCGATGAAAACATGCAGTTGGCATACGAGATTACCCCGGAAAGTTTTGCATCCGTCACGATGTTATACATTGACATTGTGGTCAATGGCCACAAAGTCCAGGCGTTTGTCGATTCAGGTGCCCAAATAACTACCATCTCAAACAGATTGGCAGAAGAATGTGGCATTTCTCGTTTGATCGACACACGTTATAAGGGTAATGTTCGAGGCGTGGGGTCACAAGACATACTGGGAAAAATCCACTCGGTTCCTATAAGTATTGGTGATTCTAAGATCGAACTCCCATGTTCGTTTACTGTTCTTGATACAGATGTTGATTTACTCTTTGGTTTAGATATGTTGAGACGGCACAAGTGTGTGATTGATTTAGAAAGAGACGTTTTGGTGGTGGGAAATCATATTGAGACAAAGTTTTTGCCTGAATCGGAAATTAACAATAGCAGGATCTTTGGTAAGGACGGTTCAGCACAAATTTTGGGTGGTCCGGGTGGTCCTTCGGGATTAGGAGGTAATATATTTACCGAAACAGTGAATTTAAAGAACACTTCTACGAGAAAACCTATTTCTGCTGCTGGTGAAGCAGCAGCAAAGAGACAGAATGTGGGAGCTAGCTCTGCTTCCTCTGCTCCGACTACATCTGTTTATACACCACTGGAGTCCGATATCACCAAGTTGCTTGATTTGGGGTTCTCTCGACCAGAAGCTATTACTGCATTAAAACAGACTAATGGTAACGTTGACATGGCAGCATCTTTATTATTTCAATAGAAAAGAGAAAGCAACATGAATTATTAGAACTGGGTTTTGAAGAATGCCCGGTAAGGAAACTTGCTGCCTTCTGTATCGATTAGAGCAACGTCCCCTTCATCCAATTTGAAGTCGTAGATCTCGAGTGCTTGTTTGATGCGTTCCTTTTGGGAAGAAATGGTGATGGGAAGTACACCTTTTTGCACCGTGTAACGTAACAAGATCTGTGCTTGGGTTCTGTTGTACTTTTCAGCCAAATTCGGGAGGGTTTGCTGCAACGGATGCGTTTCACCGTCGCTGGTGATTCGAAACAATGGGGTTAATGGACCGTAGCCCTGAATAAGAATATTATTATCCTTAGCAAATTGTAAGATTCCCGGTGATTGATTCTGGAGGTACGGATGAAACTCGATCTGATTGACTACTGGAAGGGCTCCATTTTCGTTTTCACTAATGGCTATCACTTGTTTGAGATGATCCACAGTAAAGTTTGATCCGCCAATGTATCTCACCTTTCCCAGTTTCTGAATGGCTACAAGTTCTTTCCATAAGCTGGATAAATCGTAGTTTGATGTTTCTCGGGAGAAAAATGGATGGTGGATCAAAAGAAGGTCCAAGTACTCGATATTGAGTTCTGCTAGCGCTTGTTCAACAAAGTCTGAAGGGGTAAATGAAATTTTCTTCATTAGCGTAGAAAATGCCTGGTACTTGGTGGCTACCCAGAGATCCTCGCGGTCTACCCCCGATTGCGCAATTGCTTGTCCCACCTCTGGTTGAGTGGTGTACACCTCGGCAGTGTCGATATTGTTGTAACCAATCTGGATTGAGTACAGAAGACTGTCGATGATTTGGTTGTGGATTGCCGTGTTTTCTGGATCACCACGTTTGCTCAGTTTCCATGCCGTTCCAGAACCCGTGCCAATAGTAAGTGCCTTGCCTGATTTAGTAGTTAATACCATAATTACCCAAAAAAAAAAGGCACAGTTTTCGGTAAAGCTTATTTATATAATACCCGAGACTGTGGCGGTGGGGGATGGAGGGGTGATTATTATGGCTACATTAATTAAGCACAATAGATAAGGTGTAATATTGAAAAAGGTTACTTTTACACATAAGGTTTGAAAGCACCGTCGAACTCAAAGCCTCTGTATGGGAACGAGTTACCAACTTCTATGATCTTGTCAACGTCATGTTGCTCTAAGGCAAAGTTTACAACATCCAAACTTTTCTTAATTCTTTCTTTCTTCGAAGAAGTAGTGATAGGAAGAATTCCGTTCTGGTACGTCCATCTCAACAAAATTTGCGCGTCGGTCTTGTTATATTTCGCAGCCAATTCCTTCAACAAGGCTGGTAATGGATGGTCAACATCTTTACCGTCCTTCTGAACTCTAAATAGAGGAGTGAGAGGACCGTATGCCTCGATCAAAATGCCCTGTATACGTGAAAATTCCACAATGTCCTTAGTTTGGTTCTGCAAGTAGGGATGGTACTCTATTTGGTTGACCTTTGGGTAGAATTCCTTATTTTCTTCACCAACCTTGTTAATAATCGTTTCTATGTGCGGAATAGCAAAGTTGGAGACCCCGATCTCAAGAACTTTGCCAGATTTCTTAGCGTCGATGAAATGTTGCCACGTTGACTCAATGGTTTCGCCCAACGACTCTTCCTCGCGATAGAAAGGAGAATGAATAAGCAACAAGTCAATGTAATCCGTACCGAGTTCCTTCAATGCCTTGTCAACAAAAACCAGAGCATCCTTGGAAAAGGATGGGTGGCCTGGTGCACCAAGGAAGTACTTGGTGGTAATGAACAAATCTTCTCTCTTGATCCCGCTTTTCTTGACGGCTTCACCGACTTCAGGGTGAGTGGTGTAAATCTCAGCAGTGTCAATGTGATTGAAACCATTATCCAACGATAATTGGATTTGATCAACCAATTCGCCGACCAACGTTCCCTTTTCTTCATTTGGTCTGCCCTTTTTCAACCATTGCCATTTAGTACCGGTACCAGTACCCAAAGTAATTGGCTTGTTGGACTTAGTGGTGAAATTGTGAACTAAAGAAACGGTTGAAGTCATAGCTATGTGATAATGTTACAAGAAAGTTAAATTTTCGGAGCATAATCGATAGCATTTTATACTAATGAGGTTCGTGCCGATAACCGCTTTATCGCGCACACAATACCGTTTTGCGGTTAGATTACTAATTGTGGTGCATTAATTTATCGTGGCTGCTAACTATACACAGAAATAAAGACAAAATGCTCAGGTATCTTCTTCATGAATGATAATTTGTGCAACTATGGCAAGGAATGGTGCATATCATTAACGAACTCATTGTTTCAATCCTGTGTAGTTGGTACTATAATTGCAGGTAATGAAGATAATGTATTTCGCGGAGTTCTACGGTTCTTGCTGTCTGTCTTTACTGACTTGGTTTTAAGAGTTTCTTCGATTACCTCGGTAGCCACTTCGGGAAAAACTATACAGCGATGCTGTGTTGTTGTTTTTTTTGTATTCTTCAGTGGCCTTTTAGAAAATCAATTACATTCAATGAGTAATAAGTTAGAAGGATCTCATACTTTCTAGGTTACAATTTCCTAAGGACCATTAATTAGTTCATAAATGTCGTGGTCAGACAAGAGATGAAATCTCTTGTGTTGGATGGTGCCGCGCGTGTGCCTGCAAATGGCATATTTTTCATTGTTTTATGCAAGAAAAACGAAGGAGAATCAACTCAAGAAGAGTTCTTTTAGCATTGTTCTTAGTAGTAAAGTAAGCTTGAATCTCGAGAGAATCTAGTTGGGTGTTGGTTACTTTCCTCTGGTAACAAAATATTGTTAGATTGAAGCACAATTCTGTAAGGAAAAAAATAATACATATCTCTCACTTTCTTGCTTCTCTTTTGATGTTCACTGGCTGGAGACTATTAAACACCAATGGCTTTTCCCATTATCTGGTGTGTCTATATATTTATCTTTATAGATGTTTCATTCATAATTATAATGTCATTTTGTGTGGAAGACTTGGCATGGTCTGTTAGGCTTTTTGCTAAACTTTCCACAAAATTAAACGCATTTCTTTCTAGTCGTCTTAATCAATTGTTACTTTTACCTCACGGTTTGTGTTCTATAGCAACTTGGTACAAACTAAAGTTGACGAATAAGAATGTTTGCACCCAACTTTTGTGGTTGCATTCATTTTTTTTTTTTGCTTGCCCGATTGAGCATTGCGATGTTGCCGCTTGAAATAAAATGCTTTTACAATCATGTACGAGTCTGTATGTACAATTATATTGCTATTAGATTAACTCAAACCATTCAAACCTTCTTCTTCTTCTTCGGCAGTGGCTCTCTTCTTCAATACCAAAGGCTTGCCGGTGATTCTAAAGTATAAATCCTTGACGTCATCGGTCATTGATTCAAAATGAGACGAAGCATCGTAACTCTTGGAAATAAAAATACCATCAGTAGTACCTTCAGTCTGTGGCTCGTACAACTCAGCAATGCCCATCAAAGTATCTTCTCTCTCTCCCAATAACTTGAAGGCTGGCTCAAGTTCAACATGTGGAGCGTTGGTTTCAATGATGGTAGACACAATGGCCAAGTAGTAGCCCTTTGGAACAACACAGTGAACACTCGAAAGAACAGTCACGTAGATATCGTGTTTACGGCCGACTTGGTTCTGAGGAATAATTAACTGAAGTGAGTCCAAGTCATTGGTACCGGCAACTGGGTGATTCAAGATACACATGGCTCTAATGACCTTAGCACCGGTCTTTTTCACCTTTTCAGGGAAGTAGGTTGGGTCAGCAATGACAATTGGGGCCTTGGAAGTACCTTCCTTAGTGACAACACCAGCAAACTTCTTGTTTTCGCCTTCTCCTTCGTACAAGACTTCATCGATTGGAGTGTCCAACATGTAAGTACCTCCGTAAATAGCCGACAATCTGGCAAAACCTTGGGGCAATTCTCCCAAACCGTAAAGTGGGTAGATGTAAGGAGATTTGCCGTATTTGGCAACTGACTGGACGTACAATAAGATTCTTTCGTAGGTAGGACGCGCGACTTCGTTCAAGTAATCATCGGTGGACCACAAGGCCATGGCGTGGCCGATAAAGTCCTTGGTTCCGTTTTCCAAGCCAAAATGGGTGTAGATTTCGTTCATGGTGTTCCGGTCCAAGTCGAATCCTTGGTGAGTCGAAGTCTTTTCTTCGTCGTAGTCGGCGATAAACTTTAAGAAGTTCTTCATTCTACGCTTTTCAAAGATTCCCATCAAAGATGAACGGACGGCTTCCATTTCATTGGAAGGTACCTTAGCGATCCGGCCATTACGGTAGACGTAACTTCCACCGATCTGTTTAAACTCCATGTAACGGGTCACGTCAGTATGGACCAAGATGTTGGTCAATTCACCGTTGGCCATTAAGAATTTGGGGATCAAGTCGACGCACCAGTCACGGTCTCTGCTACCGTTGTAGTCAGGCTTTTGAGCAGCTGGTTTGAATTTGGAGTATAATTGGGTCAAGTTCAACGAAGCCGATTCTCCTCCGTAGAAGTCCTGGCGGTCAATGTGCAACACTTTCTTGCCCTCAACCGAAAGCAATCCAGAAAGAATGCACTCGGTTAAACCTGTGCCTAATACAATGACATCGTAGTTTTCGTCCATCTTTTTTTTTCTTTTTACCTTAAGTATCAGTGGTTGATGTTGTTGTAGATTGCCAGTGAAAACAAACGCCCAATCAAAACGAATTCGTCTCCTAAAGGTCCGAATATTCTGGAGACAGCGATCTGCCGCCTTTTTATTTTATGGGCGCGCGCGCAGGGTGAGGATCGTCACGTTTTTTGTGTGCTTTAGCATGTTTTTGCTTTGAGTTAAGTGCGATTTTCCAGACGTTATTTTGGGTGCGAAAATTTACCCGCTGCATTACAGGGTTTTTATTGACATCTTATTGGCTAATGAATTATACAACGTTATGGAATCCTTCCTTGCCTCTTTGCAATCCCTTCTTGACAATGGCAGAAATTTCCTGGGGATCAGAAGTGATTTTGGTAAAGTTTTCATAACCATCTTCCGTAATCAACAAGTCGTCTTCAATCCGAACACCACCAATGTACCAGTACTTGTCCAACACATCATGGTTGATGTACTTGACCTGGTCAGGGTTTTTCAACGTATCTTCAAGAAGGAACGGAGAAAAGTAAATACCCGGTTCGTCGGTCAAAACCATACCCTTCTGAAGAGGTCTTCTCAAACGTAAGTACTGAAGCAAAGGATCAGGATCGTTATAGTTGGCATTGCCACCGACATCGTGAGTGTCCATTCCCAACAAGTGACCCAAGCCGTGAGGGAAGAAACGAGCACTTATCTTCGATTCAAACAACTCCTCAGCGGAGTACTCGCTCTTAAAAATTCCAAGACGAAGGAACTCGTCGATCAACACACGGTGTGCCGTCAAGTGGAGCTCTTCCCAGCTGGCACCAGGCTTGATCATTGCCATGGTGGTCAGCTGCATCTTCAACACAGCTTGGTAAATCTCCAAGTGTTCCTTGGTCCAGTCACCATTGATTGGGAAACATCTCGTCACATCAGCAGCGTAGCATTCCCATTCAGCACCTGCGTCGATCAACACCGATTTCTTGGTCTCAGGAATCGAATCATCGTTCTTGATATAATGGAGAGTCGAGCAGTTTGGCCCAGAACAGCAGACTGGGTCGTATGCCTGGTGCTTAGACCCTTGTCTTAATGCATGGTAGGTGAATTCAGCGTGTATGTGCGTTTCTTCGGTTTCAATTGGAACTGCAGACATCACAGCCAAGTGGCAGTTGTCGGTGATCTTGGCAGCCCAACGCATCAACTCGATTTCGTACTCATCCTTGATCAAACGGGCCTCGTCCAATGCAGTGAAAAAGTCGGTGTTTCCCTCCACAAGTGCACTGGCATACTTACGGTTGAACTGGTTGATATCGGTGGTGTATGCTTTAGCTGGCAAGTCGCCGCTGAGTGCCGTAACGTACTTGACTTCATCGACATCAAACTTCGCAAGGGCTTGTTCCAAGGTGAGAGGGAGACCCGACCACATCACATCCTCGTAGTCAATTTCTGGCAAGTACAATGTCAACTTGCCGTTCTTGTAGAGCACATGGGAACCGGGAATCAGACATCCGGACAAATAGAAGAAGTACCGGTTCTGTCTCATAGGCTGGGTTTGGTCGCAGTACGGATGGAGTACGAGGTCTTCACCGGAAACAAAGAAATCATAAGGAAATCTGGCATGCACTCTTTGAGCATGGCTTTTGGCAGGATATTTCTTTCCTTGTAAAGATGGAGGTCCAGACATGATTGAGTTATTGAAGTGATTGTGGAGTCGTACATTTAGAAATTCCTGTGGGAAAAAATTTTAGAGTTGTCCGGGTAGCTTGGGTATTCGAAATTTTGCAACCGGTTATTGACGGCTAGAGGAGTGGGATGCCAAGCCTGAGGTTGTAATAAAAAGAATGTGTGCTTTGAATTACTCTTTGTAATGTTTCTGATATCAGTCGTAGTACATTTTCCCATACTTGTTTGTTGGTGATGGAATTCAGTTTGCTGATGTCGAACTAGATAGTATCTTCCTCCCCATAATACTGTTAACACCAGAAATTGGATTTTTTTTTTGTCGCAGCTGCTTTGACCTTTTTTTTTTGTCAAATTCTTGTCAGTTCTTGTCGCAGTTTGTCGTGGCATGTCGCTTGTCGCTGATTCCTAATTTTGTCTATTGCCACTAGAATCTCAACACCAAACCCACAAATGGAAGGATTACAAAGATTGATTGGTGCTGGTGCCGGCTTGGGTGGTGGAGCTCATCCACAGAGCGACGGTCCTGCTATTGACAACGCTGAAACCGTGTACATATCGTCGTTGGCGCTTTTGAAGATGTTGAAACATGGGCGTGCTGGGGTTCCTATGGAAGTCATGGGGTTAATGTTGGGTGAATTTGTCGACGAATTCACGATCCACGTTGTAGATGTGTTTGCCATGCCTCAATCTGGTACTGGTGTTTCTGTGGAAGCCGTGGACGATGTTTTCCAGACAAAAATGATGGATATGTTGAGACAGACGGGGCGCGACCAAATGGTGGTTGGATGGTACCACTCGCATCCAGGTTTCGGATGTTGGTTGTCGTCGGTTGATGTCAATACGCAGATGAGTTTTGAACAATTGAACAAGCGTGCTGTGGCTGTGGTGATTGATCCGATCCAGTCTGTGAAAGGTAAAGTTGTGATCGATGCCTTCAGAACCATTGATACCACGGCGTTGATGATGGGCCAGGAGCCTCGTCAGACCACCTCGAATGTCGGTCACTTGAACAAGCCATCGATCCAGGCCCTTATCCACGGTCTTAACCGTCACTACTACTCGCTCAACATCGACTATCACAAGACGTCGAACGAAACCAATATGTTGTTGAACTTGCACAAGAAGAACTGGCAATCGGGCTTGGAGTTGGGTGACTACAACCACCGTGAGCATGAGAGCTTGGAGAACACCGAGCAGATGGTCAAGATCGCCAAGTTGTACAACACACGGGTCCAGGAAGAACAAGAGTTACTGGAAGACCAGTTGAAGACAAGATATGTCGGAAAACAAGATCCAAAGAAGCATTTGTCAGACACAGCAGAGAAATTGATCGAAGATAACGTAACCACGTTGTTGACTGGTAACGTCAACGCATTAGCTATAAAGTAAAGTAATACTATATTAAAAATGACAAAATAAACAAAAAATTGATTAGACAAACATCGCGAAAACACTATTAAAACGATGGAGCCAGTGATGGTCAAACGGCGAAAAGTAGACCTGCTGAACCAATCAGACTCGAGTATTGAAGAACTGGAACCAACCCACAGCTCCTCCTCAAAATCGCTTTACCTCGAAACCATCAATCGCCGCGATCTCGACTTCGATTTCGATAAGGTTTGTCTGGTAACGCTCTCCACCGTCAACGTTTACTGCTGTTTGGTATGCGGCCGCTACTTTCTGGGCCGTGCAGTGTCGTCTCCCGCATACCTCCATGCCCTCAACACCGACCATCATGTATATTTACACTTGCAAAACAAGACATTCTACGTTCTTCCTGAAAACTATCAACTAGACGCTGATATCCTGGCTTCGTTGAATGATATCGTGTTATACTTGGATCCACCATACAAAAAGGGAGAGCTTGTCACTACAGGCTACGATTTGAATCGTGATTCGTACGCTACAGGTTACATTGGACTCAATAAAGTGATGGATCCCGCCAATGTCGTGCTTCAAGCATTGCTCCATATCGCACCCATACGCGACTTTTACCTTCTGTTATCGTACAAAAATGACTTGAAGGAAGCCATTGAGCGTCAGTCACCGCTTAACACCCTGTTCGGGATGCTTGCACGCCGCCTTTGGTCGCCATATCTCTTTCGCGCACATGTTTCGCCCCACGACTTGCTCAAATTGGTTCCAACGACCCTCAGCACCCCAAAACAAGTACTTGTATGGCTTGTGAATCAACTCCACGCGCAGCTTGCCAAATCCGTCAAGAAATCCCCGTTCAAAGCGGTTCAAGGAACGGTGGAAGTCACTACTACACCTTTGGTGGAACGTGAATCCAACAACAAAATCGAGTTTGTGACTTCGCTGGAACAAGCAGCAAAGAAACAGACTCTGAAGTTTTGGTTTCTCACTGTCGATGTTCCTCCCTCGCCATTGTTTTCCGAAGAATCCAAGATCCAGGAAGTTTTGCTTGTTGATTTATTGGCGAAATACGACGGCACAACCGCCACTCAAACCACCAGTACCGAACTCAAAACATTCCGCATCCAGAAGTTACCACAATTCTTATTTATACACATTGACCGTGGACTCGAGACTGTCGGCCTGAAACTTAACCCGGCCGTGGTGAAATTCCCACGAGAATTGGACATGGCTCCGTATTCTGACGATCAGAAACGAACCAAGTACACATTGCATTCGCTCATCAAAAATCACCGTGGTGAATGGTCAATTAACTTGCCACAGGGCGAGAAATGGGTCACAATTACTGATCTTACCATCACCGAGTGTCAGGACGAACTAATGTTTTTAGACGAAAGCTACATACAAGTATGGACCCAGAGCTAGTATTGGGCAGCTACAGCACGATATTGTCGTACCAAGTCAGGGGATTGGATTACTGCTTGGCCAAGTTTGGTTTCAGGCACCAAATCCGCGATGGTCACTACGAAAGCCAGGACCTTTAACTGGACAATCTTGTTGGAATTTTGAGCAAGCAATGCAAGTTCACGCTTGAAACTAGTTAGCAGCAGCTCGTAATGCAGCTGTAAGGCCTGTTTGTGTGTAAAAAGACGGTCGATGCCTGTATCCAACAATTCGGGATGTCTCACTCGAAACCCGTTCCAATTCGGTATTTCGTGGTAGAGCTGAAGGATTGTGAGTCTGTTGTGGAAGGAATTAGCGGCTATTTCGCTGCTGGTCTTGAAAATGGTGTTGATGGTGGCTGTGGATAAGTCTTCGTTGAGGAGACACAAGATCCATAAGTCCAGCCACTTTGTATCGATCAAATCGTTAATCACAAGATCTTCCTTTGATTCAAAGTTGTTGGTGGCAATGCTGTGGTTGATGTAAAGGCCCAGTTGGATCTTACGGGACTCGTGGCCGTTATCCTCGATAAGAATTGGAAGCTGACGGTCGGGCGACAGAAAGTAAGAGAGAGTCACCAAAGCGTGGTTTGATTTGTTAGTGCTTTGTTCTCGAGGCAACTTGAGGTTATTCTTGTGTGCCAATACCAATGCCTGACCATACGACACGGGATCAGTGGGTACGTATCTGCCGTTGCTCAACACAACATTGTGTATTCCGAGCAGAAATGTTTCTGGAGAACTCTCGCCTTCAAAGTGGTACTTGCTGGCCTCGATTGCCGCTGTATTTTCAGGAGTTGAGTTTTCCACAGCTGGAAACGTCACAAGAGGAAACGTCTCAAAGAGCTTACGTATTGGAGCCGGAACAATCATTGCTTTGGTAAAAAGAGGTTAAGTAATTTGGAGATGTATAAAACATACGTGGTAAGGACACGACTATGGCTTACAGTAAGTTTCTTTTAGAAATGAATCACCGGTTCTTAAAGTTGTTTCTGTACTTGTACTTATAGTTATTTGTAGTGCTTATAGTTGTTTCTGTACATCTTTATTGTTATTTTATTTCATTGTGATTAGTTTTCTTCCAACGTAATTGTACATTATTGCGCTAACTAATCATTCTGCTTCAGCATTGTAGCGGAACAACGTGAGTCAAGAAGTAAGTTATTTCCGTATCATCAGCTTCTTACAAATCATCTTCAGCCACCAAGTCGATGGACATATCCTGCCACGAATCACCGCCAAATTTGCACTGGCTATCACCGACCTCAGTGAATCCAATCTTCTCGTAGAATGGAACCAATTCCTTGTGTGCCAAGAGAGAAATCTTGTCTCCCAAGTCCTGGTTGGATAATTTTTGGATGTAGTCATGAAGAAGTAACGTGCCCAAGTTCTTTCCCTGCCATTCAGGGACAACCACCACCGAGTGGATCCCGATAAAACGTGAGTTTTCGTGGTGACCTGCTTTGGGATTTTCTGGGGTGGGAATATCCATATCATCTTCGGTGATGGCTTGGCCGGCGATCTTGGTGGCAAGAATGTGGCCAATCAAGGTTTCTTTGGTGACGGAGCTTTTGACTGGAAGTTCGTCCAAGTCTTCCTTGGTTTCTTCCTCCAGATTCAGCTTTAACTTGGTGGCAACCTCAGGAAGATTCACAGCATTGTACTTGTACTCGTAGTCACGGATAAATATCCCGGAACAAAGCTCGGGACACGTCGTGAGTCTATACTTGAACTTCTCTGGAGTGCAACGTTCGCCAGGATTGGCAAACCCTTTGCCTTCAACCTCCACACACTGTTCAAGGTCTTCTATTGTCAACGGGCGGATCGAGAGATTGGGTGGAAAGTCTGACATCAGAATTCGTGGGTTGTTATGTTTGAATTCGATGGTTTCGCGTGAGTAATTTTAAATCTAATCGACGTTACAGAAAAAGTGACTTTTGTCCCAAAATTAAATAAATAAATCAAAAAAAAAAAAATTGGTTCCAGGGTTCGGAACTAAATAGGGAATTAAAATACAATTAAACATAGCTTATCTTGTAACAACTATTCCAATTCTACCGCTTCCTCTCCGGTCTCTCGTAATAAACTCTGTCCGACTTCCCATAAATGAACGATGTTGTCGTCAGCAACACTGGCTAACGTCCAATCCTGGTACGGACACCAACTCAAGTCGCTCACAGCACCAGTATGACCCGCATGCATCATGAAAAGTTCAGGACATCCGTCTTCCGCATCCTCCTGCTGCTGCTCCTCACCTATCTTGAATAAATCCCAGATAATCAACCGTCTATCCTGTGATCCAGAAGCAATGATCCCATCTTTGTGAGGAGAAAACTCTAAGCTAGTAATACTATCGGAATGGCCCATCATCGTATGAAGTAAGCCGTTCGTCCTCTCCTGTTCGCTGCTCATCCGTCTCATATCCAAAAGCCACAAGTTCGAGCTCGCCCCACCAGCTACAATTAAATTCCGTGAAAATGGCGAAAATGATACGGAATTGATCCCGTTCGATTCACTATTGTAGTACTTGAGACACGGACCTTGGGTCCGCACATCGTATATGAACAAGTGCTTGTCGTCAGAAACAGAACCAAACAAGTTCTCATCGAAATGGTGCCACTTTGCATCATTAACAATGTCACCATGACTCTTGTCGCTGAAAATCCGTTTGGAAGTAATGGTATCTGAAATAGCCACACTCTTATCGTCTGAGGACAGCAACAACTGGCCTTGCTTGTATGTATTCCACGCTAAACCGTATCCGTTGGCTTCATGTGGTGTGAGCTGCTGGTACGCTTTTTTCGAATCGTCCTTCAACGAATACAAGTCAATCTGACCCTCTCCATTAATAGTAGCCACCACACTCGAGTCCTGCGGCATGTAGCGGGCACGGTTGATTTCAAAACTGTTCTCGTACTTATTGGTTATCCGGATCCGACTATTTGCCTTATTGGATCCAGTACTGTTCTTTCCTGGTATCTGTGTGGTTGCTACTTTCAAGTAGTTGTTGTCTTCACCACTGGTGTGTGTTCCTAGTAACAATTTGGCATCGATGACTCCGTTAGCTTCGGAGTGTTCTGGAAGCCACTGCACGGTCAATGAGGGCCATGTCAACGCAGTTTCACTCACAAACTCGTACATGTACCGACAATTCTTTCTCCATAGCTGGTACTCTTCTTTTATCGTGAGCTCAGCATTGGGATCCTGCTGTATTTCCGACATGATTATCTACTAACGACTGGCTACGCGGTTTTGAGATGTGTATATCCATTGACTGATTATCGCGATGGTCGTGCGTTAGCTAATTATACAAAGTTCCAAACCTTTTTTTTCTTTTTATATAAATATTTCTATTTCTCTATTTTTGTTGTTCTTGCAGCCGTTTTCTATCAAACGGTAAAATTAAGTGTGCGATCGTCTTCGTCGAGTTCCAAGTAATCTCTCAGACGCAGCAATGACCGTTCGTTGATTTCGTAGTTATCAATGACTTTCAAGGCATCGGTAATATGAAGAAAGTAAGGAGCATCAATACTTTCAATCACGTCGGTGATATCAACCAGCTCATCAATATCCATTGGTGCTGACTCATCGTAATCGGAATTGAATTTCAGACTTTGCTGAATCTCAGTAATACTGCGTTGACGCTTTCTTCTGTGTTCAAGACGGGTCTGAATCTCAAAGTACTGAAGCTTCTTCAAGTCCTCCACCAAGATATCGACGATTCCGCAGTCGCGGAGTCTCTGGCGGAGCTTGGCACCTTTATGAACTCGAACAAAAATCGACCGGATATCACGTTTCACGTAGCCCTGGAGCAAGCCCAAAAGTATATGTGCTGCCAGTGAATCAATTTCGGTCATGCCATGAAAATCAAAAATAATGTAATTTGTCATTGACGCAGCACGACTTCTCTTGCTGGCTGGGTGGGCCCGAGTGGATCCGTACATCTCAACTCTCATGAGCCGGCTGCAAAGATCACTACAGTTAGTAAACGTCAACGGTTCGGGGATCTTGATGATCAAACATCCTTCTATCTCCTCCAATACCTGTGTGTTTAATTTGGCAAAGTTGTCGTCAGAAAAGAAATCCACACTCATGCTATTACGGTACCTTACCTTCTCGCCCTGTGCCAAAGACGAGAGCCTTTCAGCTGGATTCTCAATTCCGTACTGATGGGCAATATGAAGAAACTTGGAATCAGCTTGTTCCATGGTATAACTGGTGATATCTGCATCCAAAAAGTTGTTTGAACCTGGGTACCGGCCCAAGATCTGGATCCTCGATGCTGCTGAATGCTTAATGACTCTAATCAACGAATATATGAGCCCGACACCAATTCCGGCCTCCATGGAGAAAAATACTGTGGTCAACACAGTGACTGCGTAGGTAATAATCTCATTATATCCGCGAGCAAGATAGTGAAAGTACATCTCGTAGGGGGCTTCTTCAATCAAAGATATCCCTATCACCGCCGTCACCACACTTAGCATACAGTTTGGAACAAAGTACAAGTAGTCCAACAAGCACCACACGGTAAACAAGGTGCAGAACCCCATAATAGCTCCCAGCATCGTAGTTTTCGCCGAAATTGCATTGATTTTACTTCTGCCATAACCTCCAAACGCTGGAAGTGCACCAAAGGTGGATGCAACCAAGTTGATAAATCCCAATGCCACTAACTCACGGTTAGACGAGATTGGTAAGTCGTATGTCGAACCAAGCGATTTGGAAGCGGTCGTTGACTCAAAGAAGCCCAACATGGCACAAATAAAACCTGAGGTGCCGAATTGCTTGATTAACGGCCACATGCGTATCGAAACCGGATTATACATCTTGAATCCATCATCACTCTGGACTCTACCAATAACATCGATACCCTGTAGGTCCCAGCGGTACTGCGAACAAAGGTATGTGGCTGAACCGACAACTATAAGAATCTCAGGAATGAACACTGTCTTCTTTGCCCACGGACTTTGATGTTTTGATGCGTATTTCTTGAAGATCCGGGCCCCCATGATCAATACAAACCCCGTCAAACTAATTTTAAAACTGAGGGGATTGTACTGGTCGTAATGGTACCATAAAAATCTAAGTTTATCGAAGGGTGAGTGAATATCCATCTGGTCTGGGTCCTTGATGATCTGTTTCTGTAAATCTTCCAAACCAAGCCCCACTATCACGGCGTTAATCAACATTACGGTCCCTACCCCTGAAATAAACCCCTTCAATAACGAGGAACTCAACACATTATCCAAGAAACCGAACCGACCCAAACCAAAGCCTAATAAACTCGCACCACTGACAAATGTTATGGCCACGACGTATTCCATCGGATCCAAGTTCTTCTTTTGGGCGTGATGAAGAAGTGGTTCAACTGCCTGTCCTACAACCAATGAGATGGGGCCCTCGGGACCTACCACCATTTGTGGAACACTGCCAAAAATCATGTAAATCAATGGAGAAATACCCAATGAGTAGAGAGCTGAAACAACAGGAACCTTAGCAAGAGATGTGGCATAACTGAGTGATAGTGGGAGTTGGAAAAATACAAGTGTAAGTCCTCCTATCAAGTCACCCACAAAGAATGAGCCGCAGTACTGGTGGATCCACGATAAGCAGGGTAAATAGTAGGGCAAGATTTCATTCCATTCGAGAGCCTCAATCTTTTCGGTTGCTGTGGGCATGTAGTCATGAATTATACTGCCATTTGTACCTGATTCTTGTTCATTAATATAGTTCAAGCTGCTTGGTGTGGGGCACATGGGCAGGCTGCGGTAAACGATCGATTCGGTATCGGAACCATCGCCACGGTGGTGAATTTCAGAACTTAAATTGGACCGGTGATAGACCCGTGACAGTTGGTAATCCTGGTCCAAGCAACGGTCTATCAATGGCTGGCGCTCGTTGATCACACGATGAGCTGAGATGTGTCTAATGGATGGAGAAGGAGACGCAAGCCGCCTGGCGGAAAGGGCCAGGCTATCACGTGACTGTGTCCTAGGCTGCCTCTGTGACATCTCTGTGATGTGTTGTGCTGTGCTGGCAACTAAAACTGAACGAACCCCACACGCACACACCTGTTTAATGTTGTGGTAAAAGAATTCAAATTGGCTTCTTCTTGGACCAAGTGTGTGAGTTTACAGAAATTACCGCAACTTAGTGTAGTTCTTATCTGCAGGTGTATTAATAAAGGTTCGGCAGATAAAAATTTTATTTTATACCAAGAAAGTAACGGTGCACCGGAACCGGAGATCGTGATTTTCACGTGATTCTTTTTTTTTTTTTTTTTTTTTTTTGGAGGGAGAGAGAGAAAGAGAGATTTTGTCAATCTGTAAGATTATTCTTGTATATATCGGAATTGATACATTGACATTACGAATGTTTGTGGCTAGAAGACAGCTTTCCTTTTCCGCAAGAAGATGGAACACGCTTGCGTTCATTGAGTCTGCTGGCAGCACGATCACGCCGGCGTCATTATCGACGGTGAGCGCTGCAGTCCAAATTGGCAAACCCGTAGTCGGCGTTGTCGTGGGCCCTGATGGAGAAAAGATTCTGGAAGAAGCGGCCAAGATTACTGGCTTATCGAAGTTGATTGTGGTTAAAGGCAATCAGTACGAACACTACTTGGCTGAAGAAATTACACCAATGGTCAAGGAGATCTTGGAATCAGGTGGATACACGCATTTTGTCACTCCAGCAAGTGCAGTTGGTAAATCGTTGTTGCCTCGTACTGGTGCGTTATTGGATGTGCAGCCAGTTTCCGATATTGTCAAGGTTGAGGATTCTACAACGTTTGTGAGGCCAATCTATGCCGGCAATGCTTTGGCGACCGTGAAGTCCAACGACAAGTTCGTGTTGGCGCTGGTGAGAGGCTCGGCGTTCGAAGCTGCTGCTATTGGTGATACTTCAGTGGCCGTGGAAGAATTTGTGGCCCTGACAGAGTCTGGAAACCGTACACATTTTGTTTCAGAAGACTTGGTGACGTCAGACAGACCCGAATTGTCGTCGGCACAACGTGTGATCTCAGGTGGCCGTGGGTTAAAGAATAAAGAAACGTTCGAGCTGTTGATCGAGCCGCTTGCCACAAAGCTCAATGCAGCTGTGGGTGCCTCACGTGCTGCTGTTGATGCTGGTTTCTGCGATAACTCGTTACAGGTGGGTCAAACCGGTAAGATTGTTGCCCCAGACTTGTATGTCGCGGTGGGGATTTCGGGTGCGATCCAACATTTGGCGGGTATGAAAGACGCCAAAACTATTGTGGCGATCAACAAAGATGAAGAGGCTCCGATTTTCAACGTTGCTGACATCGGATTGGTTGCAGATTTGAATGAAGCGGTACCAGAACTCACCAAACAGATCTCCTAAAAAAAAAAAACAATTTCACATGAAAGAAGTAAGTAGAGAAAACGAAACGAAACGAGTTACGTTACTTGTAAATTAACTGTTTCTCCTGCATGTAGTCCATCCCTATACGGACAAGCAAAAAAAAATAGGCGTAGACGATAGCTTGTCATTCAGACACGAATAATGTCCGAGCTTCCGCCGCCCAACATCGACGAAGAAATGCTTTCCAGTTCTCTGTCTTCCTCGTTTGTGCCTGTAGAGGCTGAAGATGCCATTCAGGTCATTAACGAGTCCAAACAATTCAATCAAGACCTTTTAAAGTACATCAACCGGGCGTCTACTACGAGTATCGGCAACAACTACCATGTGATCTCGGTGTTTGGGCTGCAGAGTACCGGGAAATCAACGTTGTTAAACTCGTTATTTAATACCAACTTCGATGTCATGGACGAATCCAGACGCCAGCAGACCACCAAAGGTATTTGGTTGGCCAACTCGCCCCTCGTTTCAACCACAACACACCAGCAAACGCGTGATTCCAACCACATCTTTGTCATGGACGTAGAAGGAACAGACGGAAGAGAACGAGGTGAAGATCAGGATTTCGAACGTAAAGCAGCTCTTTTTGCGTTATCGACATCTGAAATCCTCATCATCAACTTATGGCAAACCCAAGTGGGACTCTACCACGGAGCAAATATGGGCTTGTTACGCACAGTTTTTGAAGTCAATTTGTCCCTCTTTGGCAAGGCTAAGTTGGAGGGCAGCAACGACCATAAAGTCTTGTTACTTATCGTCATTCGTGACCACGTTGGAACCCCTAAAGAAAGC
Organism: Teunomyces lycoperdinae; assembly: GCA_030574955.1. Taxonomy (NCBI): domain Eukaryota; kingdom Fungi; phylum Ascomycota; class Pichiomycetes; order Serinales; family Debaryomycetaceae; genus Teunomyces; species Teunomyces lycoperdinae. The sequence continues at coordinate 172,855 of JAJMFY010000022.1, forward strand.
TTGGCCGAAACTTTAACCACCGATCTCAAAAAGATGTGGGCCGATCTCAAGAAACCAGCGGAACTCGACCATCTTGCGTTCTCTGACTTTTTTGATATTGATTTCCATGCTCTTCCACACAAGGTTTTCCAGTATAACGAGTTCGTGGAAGGGGTTGCGGCGTTGGGAGACCGCTTGGTGGTGACCAAGGATCTATTCAAGCCCAATTACCACCACAATATCCCCATTGACGGCTGGACAATGTATGCTGAGACTTGCTGGAACCAGATTGATTCCAACAAGGACTTAGACTTGCCTACACAACAGATCTTGGTGGCCCAATTCCGGTGTGACGAAATCTTGAAACTGGTTTTCGACGAATTTGAGGCCAAGTATACCGATTTGAAACAGCAAAATCAACCTCCCACTACAGATTACGAGCAGTTGGGCTTATTGTTTACCGACTTGAAGCATGACACGTTGGAAAACTATGACATTTCGGCTTCTAGATACAATGAATCCATATATTTACAGAGAAGAAAGACGTTGGAGGCCAAGTTGGTATCTGCTATCAAGACCTTGTTTGATGGTCACTTCCAAGCATTGGTTGACGACTCGTTGGCTGCGTTCAGCAAAGGATTGGCTAAATTAAAGGGCAAAAACTTTGCTGTTGCCAGTAAGGAAATGTCGCACGAGTTGCGTTCCAAGGTAGAGCTGAGTATGCGTCATCTCTCGTTGGAGGGTGCTATTGTGTACCTGAGCGAGTCATTGGAAGAACAAGTGGACCAGTTGGTGGGGAAGCAGCAACAATTTGAACTCAACAAGATTATTGAAAAGGCATTGAAGAAGGTAAACACCGGAGTAACTAAAGCCATTCAGTTTGAGTTGAATGAAGCAAACCCCAACATGTGGGATATTGTGTTGCGCAAGTTCAAGCTACTTGTAGATGAAGAAGCGTTGTCCAAGTATACTGTAGATGGCACAGTTGACTTTGGACTTGGATCCACCAAAGAGGAAACTGCCAAGAGAATGGCTGAGTTTGAGTTCAAGGCATGGAAGTGTTTCCACGAAGTGATACACCGTCTTATCACCAAGGATACGGTTATCAAATTGTTGTTGGATCGTTTTGACGATAAGTTCCGCTATGACGACAATGGATTACCACGACTTTTTCAGAACGACCATGAAGTTGGTACACACTATGAAAAGGCCAAAACGCATGCTACTTCTGTGTTAAAGCTTTTGACCATTGCCCGGCTACAGGACGGTAGCGAGATTTTGCCTGAAAAGGATATATTTAGCCGCAAGTTGCAGCAGGAGTACGAAGCAGAACAGGAAGAAAGTGATGAAGATAGTGACGACGAGGACGATGAGGATGAAGGAGGAAATCAGGGATTTGCAGAGATCATTACGGAGGCCGAACATGCGGAAATTCTTGTGAAGTTCAAGCGGGAGACCGATGCCAAGTACCTTGAGGCGAAGCGGTCGATTATCCAGCATGTTACGTCGATTCCGTACTATATTTACGTGATTATTGTTATTTTGGGGTGGAACGAGTTTGTGGCGGTGATGCGCAACCCGTTCTTCTTTACATTGATGTTGCTTGCCGGAGGAGCGGTCTACGTGTTGTACTCGATGAACATGTTGAAGCCGGCGATTGGCGTAGCCCAACGGTTAGCGGGTGAATTGGTGGTAATTGCCAAAGAGAAGTTAAGAGAAGTTATTGTGGACGACAGTGGTGCCCATGCACGTAACTTGGACAAGATCCGCCAGAGGGACGAGATTGAGCTTGAGACGATGAATAGTTAGCAAAGTACCAGGAAAAATGTATGTTGAGCTACATGATTGGAGTTTTTAAAAGAGTAGGTCAAGAAAAACAATGAATAAGGCAAAATACAACTAGTAGACGTTGCAATGCGATTTAGAAAAATTTAGAGGTTGCACAGTATTGTTGAACATATACCTGTAGCAAAGTTACTATAGAAAAACTATTGTAGAAGGGACAGAAAAAAAAATGTGTTGCAGAAACCTTTGCCAAATGGGGCATTCTGTGGTTGTAGAATCGTGTGCGTGGTAAAATGTGCCTGAAGCTGCGTTGTAATTGTTCGTGGCTCCTTTTATACTGTAGTAGTTGGTGGCTGGCAGAGGAAAAGTGTAACATGCAATCATGTGACAGTTTTTTTGGTTTTCGGTGCATAGTGTTTGGGGGGGATGCCGTGGGGCGAAATAAGTACTGGAGCAGGTGACGGTAGGGAGGGGCGGGGGGAGGGGGCTGCGTTGTGGGGCTGCGTTTTCGGTGGGGTGCCTTTTTTTTTTGTGCTGCCCTCACGTTATCGCTTGGGGAGGGTTGCAGTTTCCTTCAGTAGAGACCAAGGAAAAATATGGAGCTGGGTTACAGGATTTGCGATGCAACCTTGCAATTTCGAGGTTACATTTTTTGCCCCGATCGGTTTCATCTCTTCAGTCACGATACAGAATTTAGACACAAATACATATACATATAAATATATATATATTTAGACGTGCCCCGGTTGGATGTAAAACCACGATATAATACCCTTTGATATATAGCAGGCCAGTACATACTCCTGCAACAATTATTCTCTTTCTGGCCTTAGGACCTTGATTTCCCCACCTCAACTCACCCATTCACATATATAACTCATAAACATTATTCAGACGATGCTTCACTCGCTCATTCCAGAGATGTTACCGCAAAAGGTACCGCCTCTCAACACGATGTCACCTCGGCCGCTTTCCTCAGAAAGCCCATCTCCCGACTCCGCCACAGCCACAGCACTCGCAGCCGCCGTGGCAGAGTTCTCCACCAACGTCGCTCCCTCGACCATCTCCAGACTGGCCAACGATCTCTTTGAAGACTTCAACGATGCCTTGACCAATAACTCCAAGATCACCATGCTTCCCAACTACAACATATCGCCCACAGGAGAAGAACACGGTGAGTTCTTGTGTATCGATTTGGGTGGTTCGACGCTTCGTGTCGCTGTGGTGCGTATTGACCCGCCAGCTCCCAACGACAAGGCCACCGACCGCTCACCTCGTTTGCATGTGGTGACCGAGAACAAGTGGTCCATCAATGACGATTTCAAGACGATCAACTGGGCGTTTTTCCAGTTTATCGCCGCCAAAATCGCCGAAACCTTGAACAGCCAGTCTGTTCTCAATCCCTCCTCTCTCATTTCTGCCGGAATTACGTGGTCTTTCCCATTAAAAACCACCTCACACAACCTGGGACGCATTGTCCATGTATCCAAGGGATACACCATTGGGCCTGACATCTACGACCGTGATCTCAAAGAGATCTTGGAAAAAGTTATGCTTGACGACCACCAGATGACTGTCGACGTCAAGATCATCTTGAACGACTCGTTGGCGGTGTACTCTGCCGGTACATTCTTGGATAAACATATGAGATTGGCACTCGTGTTGGGAACCGGGCTCAACATGTGCTGCTCATTATCGTCAGAATCAGCATCTATCCACCGCGATAAAGTCTTGATACACAACCAGGGCGACAAGGTGTTGTACAACACTGAGCTTTCGCTCTTTGGGGACCGTATGTTACCCCTCGTGGCCACCAAGTACGATAATATCATCGACAACCGGTTTCTCAACTTCAAGTTCCATTTCCGGTGCTTCATGACAACCGATCCGCACACCAACTCGATTTTGCAGCCTACTGAGCTTATGACCTCGGGCCGGTACTTGCTGGAACTTACCCGTTTGGTGCTCTGTGACTTGATTCGGGCTGGAGAGATTTTTCAGGACGTGAAGGACTTGAAGCTGATCTTGCACCATCCCTACGACGGGTTTGTGGGCGAAACGATGTGCTTTGTTAGCGAAACCCACGACTACGATGCTGTTGTGGCCAAGTTGGTCAATACTTATGGCTGGCAGAGCAGCGAAATAAGAGCTGCTGACATGGTGGCCCTTAAAGAGGTGGTGGACTGCATTCTTGACCGTGGTGCTTGGATAGTAGCGGTCACAATTGTATCTTTCCTCAAGTTATTGGCATTTCACAATTCGGAACCATTTGAGTCGAGCGTGGTCAAAATTGGCTACGTGGGCTCAGTTCTCGAGTACTTCCATGGTTACCGTGCCATGATCAAGGAATATGTTAATAGCAATGAGGAAGTACAAAAAATGGGCATTTCCATAGACTTTAAGTTGATCGAACACAGTTCCATTATAGGGGCTGCAATCGGAGCTGCTTACTATACATAATACAAAAAATAAAATCGCTTATATAATTTACGATAAACGATCTAGACAATCCAACTATCCGAAATGTAAGTGTACTTATATGGATAAATGCCAAATCTTACTATATTTTGGTAACTATGTGACTCCTAAGTTGGGTTATTGATTTCTCTTCTTGTTGTGGGTTATTCGATTTTATGATACATATCTATCAAAGACTATAACTTGCTCTTCAAGCCGGCAGCAGCGTTGTCACAGACAATCAAGACGTTAGCGTGGTCCTGTAAGTACGACGAAGGGTATTTTGCGTCGTTTTTGGTGCCGTTGATGGTCTTGTCCAAGGCAAACTGTTTGTTTTCGCCCAACACAATCAACGCAACTTCGTCTGAGTTGTCCAAGATGGTGGAAATACCAACGGACAAGGCGGATTTCGGCACTTTTGACAAGTCGTTGTTAAAGAACCGGGAGTTGGCTTGGATGGTTGATTCAACCAACGTGACTTCTCTGGTGATAGAGTCGCGGGTTGAGCCAGCTTCATTGAAGGCAAGATGACCCTCAGGGCCGATACCACCGAGGAACAAGTGGATTCTGCCAAAACTCTTGATGGTACGTTCGTATTCCTGGCATTCACGGTTGACGTCGGTGGTTAAGCCGTTAAGAATATGGATGTTTTTGCGGGGAATGTCGATGTGGTTGAAGAATTTGTTGTACATGAAGTAGTGGTACGATTGGTCGTTCAGAGGAGACAAACCCAAGTACTCGTCCATGTTGAATGTGACGACATTCTTGAACGAAATACGCCCCTGTTTGTATGCCCGGATTAAATGCGCGTAGATTCCCTCTGGAGATGAGCCGGTGGGGAGACCCAAGACAAAGGGGCGCGATTCCGTAGGACCAAAAGCAAGAATTTTGCTAATGATGTGTTCGGCCAAGTACGCAGAAGCGTCTTGTGATGAGGAGAACGTGACTTGTTTCATGGCTTTAGGCTTCAATACCTTCATTCTTCTCAGCCTTCAAGCGCCACGCACCTTATATATGGAAATCTGGGGAGCTTTTTTTTTAATTATAATTTTTATTTTTATTTTTATTTTTTCTTAGGGGGTGGAGTGGTCGCTCTTTTGTCGGCATCGAGGTTCCATGTAACGCGGTTGCACCGGGGAAAAATGTAACGTGGTTGGGGGTTGCAATTTTCAGGGGATGACCGATTAACCGTAAGCGACGGAACCTCGTCCTATAATATATATTATATATATATATGACGATGGGCGTATGATTGAAAGTCCACAGCTACCCGGAATTACCTACCAACAAATGTACACTCAATTCACCAACGGACATCTCATCGATAACGGACAGGTCTACCGTCTCACCGATCTTTACGTGAACAACCGTACCCAAAAGATCTGTAATGCCCCAGAAAACCCCCGCGAAATCTCACAGGTCATCGACTTACAGGGCCAATACTTGGCTCCTGGCTTCATCGATATCCAGAACAATGGGATCTATGGCCTCAACTTCTCTAACTTGAACGCCGGCTCGTCCGATGAAGAAGTTCGCATGTTCCAACAGTTCTACAAAGACGCCATGACCAAGTACTTGGGCACCGGAGTCACTGCGATGTGTCCCACAGTCACCTCTAACTTCCCTAAAGTTTACCAAAAAGTATTGCCATTCTACAAGAAGTCAAGACTCAATACCCAGACAGACTCCCTTGGTGCACACTGTGAAGGACCTTTTATCAACTTGAAAAAGAAGGGTTGTCATCCCGTGGAAACCTTTGTCGATGCCCACGACGGTTCTTCTAAATTGTATGAGGTTTACGGCGGAGAAGACAACTTGCTTGAGAACGTGTGTATCTTGACTGCTGCTCCCGAGATCGAAGGTGTACTTGACCTCATTCCTGCCATCAAGCAGCACAATATCGTTTACTCCATCGGTCACACCATGGCTGACTACGAAACTGGAGTCAAGGCAGTTGAGCGTGGCTGCACCATGATCACACATTTGTACAACGCCATGCCACAGCCACACCACCGTGATGCCGGTGTTGTCGGCTTAATTGCTGCTCCTTCGGTCCACGAAACACCATACTACGGTTTGATCTGTGATGGGGTTCATGTCGACCCTTCAATGGCTTCAATTGCTTACCGGGCCCACCCAGACAAGTGTGTGTTGGTTACCGATGCCATGCACTTGATTGGCTTGCCTGATGGTACCTACAAGTGGGACAGCCAGTACATAACCAAGACTGGCGACAGATTATACTTGGAGGGCACCGATACTTTGGCCGGTGCTGCCACCACTTTGCCAGAATGTATCAGAAACTTGATGCACTGGACGGGCATTTCTTTGGCTGAGGCAGTCAAGACCGTCACCAACAACCCAGCCATGTCGGTTGGCGTGCAGCACGAGCGTGGGTTCTTAGACATTGGCTGTGATGCCGACTTTGTGGTGTTGAACGAAAACGGTTATGTCCAGAACGTCTACAAATTGGGCAACAAAGTGCGGTCTTCGGATGCTGCTTTGCAGGAAGAGAGCGCCGCAGCCAGCGACAAGTTGATGGCTGTGTTATGATTGACTTTCATTTCTGGAGCTGGTTTTCGCTCGTGTAATTTAGAATACCTTTTTCTCATGTGCAAGTGGTCCTATATTTGTCTGCTCTGTCACCTAGTTGTATCGCAACCCCAATAGAATATCTCGAAATATGTCAAACTCTGTAGCATAGAGAACGGCTGCAATTTTTTTTCCATTATCAGTATTTCCTAAATGGGACATGCGCGCCACGGGAGATGTACAACGCAGCACTTGCCTTACTAATGGTCTGGTAATTTTAGTTTTTTTCTTTTTTTTTGCAGTTAGTATTGCGCCGTGCCACCAAAATAATTTTGGACACGATTTGCTGTAATTTGTAGCACCCCAGCTGTCTTTCCAGGGAGTTGTGTGGGTGATATACCCGGTGGTGTCGCGCATAGTTTGACAGATTCAGTTCAATGTCCGGTCGTAACTCTCCCCTCCTAATTAAAAAGATGGGGAAAAGGGTGCAGGTGTCGGGATTAGAAATGCACAGGCAAATTCCCATAAATAATTGCGCATATGCCTGCTATTCCTCCTACGTAATGTGAACATTCGAACCTGTATCCACGGGTATTCATGCTGACAAATATTACTGATTCACCAAGAAAAATAGACTTGGGTGCGAATAAAATGCAGCCACGGCTGGAGCCAAGGACAATCTTTTTTTGGACAACTGCTCGATTTTCCAGATGCGAACCACATCACCATGAGATACACCCACTGAGAATGACACCAGGATATCGTAGTAACCTCCGCATACCTTCGTCTTAGCTGAAAATTCTCTCCTAGTATTGTATTTGTAAGCATTTGTCATGTATGCATGAGGTTGTTTGGGTAAGTATTACAATATGTAGGTCGCCGGGAATAAACCACTCTTTATTTCCGAAACCGTTTCTGTACCCCAATACCAAATGATATAAAATTAATCCCATACCACTAGGTACCCTTTTTTTCTCAACATATTGACAGAGCATCTATACAATGCTAAGCAACGCATCTTCCTCATCCACAAAAATGAGTGAGGGATCATACACACAGAAACACGAGAATGGTGAAAATAATGAACCAAATGCGTTTCAACCCGCTCAGGAAGAAGCCATAAGTATTCCCTTTGAAAACGACATTGAAGTCAGATCACTCGTAGATGAGGAACTCACTAGGCGACTAACTGCAAAGCTGCTTGTTTCAGAATTAAATACAGAAGCCAATGACACCGATGAACCCATGCCGCCAATGGGTGGAGGTCGACCATATCCACCAGCCTTGCCTGATAGGTCACCATATATGGTCGCCTTCGATGGTCCTGATGATCCACTTCACCCGTACAATTATTCCGTAATAAGGAAGTGTTTGAATTTGTTCTCCGTTGGTTTTGCAGCTTTCAATGTCACCTTTAGTTCAGCTATCTTTTCTCAGGCAAATCCTGACTTCATGAGAATTTTTCACGTTGGCCAAGAGGTCGCTACATTGGGTACTTCACTCTATGTATTAGGTTTCGCCACCGGTCCCATGATATTCGGTCCTTTGTCAGAGTTGTATGGAAGAAGAATCATGTTTTTGATATCTACTTTTGGTCATATGGTATTCTCTTTTGGTACTGCGACTGGTAAGGATCTCCAAACAATTCTCTTGTGTCGGTTCTTCAGTGGATTTATTGGTTCGGCAGCTTTAGTGATTTCACCAGCCGCCTGCTCAGACCTCTTCACTCTCAAGGGCAGAAGTCTGATGGTGGCATTGGTTGCAATGTTAATCTTTGCAGGTCCTTCTATTGCTCCAGTTATTGGAGGATTCATTGTAAAAAATCATTCTATGGGATGGAGATGGACATCGTACATTGTGGGAATTCTATATGTAGTTAGTTTTGCTCTGGTGGTGTTCCTTTTGGATGAAACTCATCATCCAATTATCTTGGCCAGAAAGGCAGAAATGTTGAGAAGAAGAACCGGGAACTGGGGTATTTCAGCTCCCTTGGATGAAGTTAGACTTGATTTGAAGGACATCTTCCAAAAATACTTGTCAAGGCCAATGTATATGTTGGTGACGGAACCCATCATTATTTTTGTCACCATCTTCCAATCCTTCATTTATGGTATGCTTTACTTGTTCTTGACCGCCATCCCATTTATATTCGCCAAGAACTACCATTTCAAACCTGGAGTAGTGGAATTGCCTTATCTTTCGATGTTGGTGGGGATTATACTTGGATGTTCAGCTATAGTCGTGTTCAATCTTCGGTTGCAGCGTATTAGTGTTGCAAAGGGAAAAAAGGTTAATCCTGAAGACAAGATTCCCCCAATGATGGTGGGAGGTATTATGTTTGCAGTGGGTTTGTTCTGGTTGGGATGGACTGGTGATTACCCCAAGCAAATCCACTGGATTGTACCAACAATTGCTGTATCTTTTGTTGGTTGTGGGTTGATTCTTGTATTTGTGCCGTGCTTATCATATATTGTCGATTGTTATGTTACATTTGCAGCATCAGTGCTCTCTGGTAATACTTTGATGAGATCGGTTGCGGGCGCCGTTTTCCCACTTTTTGCCCGCCAGATGTTCAACGCCTTAACAGTGAAGTGGGCATGTACGTTATTGGGGTGTTTTGCTGTGCTCTTGGTTCCTGTTCCCTTTTTATTCTACAAGTATGGGAAGAATTACCGCTTACGGTCGAAATTTGCCTTTGACTTTTAAGTGTACTCAATTCGTCTAGCTTCTTGCGGCTTGGATTCTATATTTAGCAATATACGAACATCAGGGCACTAAAAAGACAGAAAATAAAGTTCAGCCCCAAAACCGTTCCAAATATTATGCGATTATAAATCAATTGCTAAGCCCTTGGGGGCGCCAGTAGATCCCCTGGTTTGGAGTATAAGACTGATATTTCGCCAGTACTACTGTAGAAATGTATGATTTTTTATTTAATATAGCATGATGAACAAATATGTTTATTATGGGTACGACCTTGTTGTGAATGCCAGTCACACCTTGTCATCTACCATAGTTAATCTCAGTCAGAACTCTAACGTCAAGGTAGCCCTGCGCTTAGTGGTCTCCAAATGGAGTATCTTTGTGTTGGCCATCTTGATAAATTTTAGCCAAACAATTGTCTTCTACACCCTCCCTCACCATCAGGTCAGATATCTCAACCCAAACGTAATTGTCCTAGCCGTTGAGATCCCTATATTTATTAGTTTAATTATTGGACAATATGTTCGAAAGGTATCCAAATTTAAAAACAGCATCAGAATCTTACACTTAGTAAGTCAGGAACTACTATGGCTCGCCTTGTTTGCTTTGATTGTGGTAAAGGTGGTCTTTCTTGTTTCCGGAGGAGTTAACGATCCATTGAACTTTGGTTCTCCTCTTGTAAACAAAGTTCATCTCACTTCAGCTGAACGAATCGGCATTCTTATAGTTCAGGTGTTTTCTGTCTTTTGTGACTTGATTCTTGTGGTATTCTTCAGAGTCCTGAAGGACAAGTTAGCGGTACTGTTATTCATTCTTTCACAATGTGTTTGTTTCGTTTTAGGAGTTGTCAAATTATTTCTCTGCATAAATCGCGAGAGTATTAACGGCAATTACACTGCAGTTATCTTCTTTTTCGTTCTAACAGAAAGCTTTATCGTTGCAGGAACCTTTTTAGGATTATGTTTCACACTTGTCTTACGTGATAAAAACAGACTTTCAAGTATAATCAAGAATCTCGTTTTTCTGATCTATGTCTGCTACGTTTTCCTCGTAGTGGTTGAGATATCCAAATTGATCTTGAGTATCAATTACAATGTACTTAAAGGGATAGACTTGTTCAGAAACCTTGCTATTTTATTTGGGATAACCATTCTTGTTGAAATTGCCTCGTTGTTCGTTGTCTCGATTGTGAATTCAACCCCCCCTACTAAATTCTCCGTGGAACCATTGATCTTGAAAGAACTCTCTCAATCTCAAAAGGAAGCATTTGCAAGACTCATCGATTGCAATCCGAAAGCTAATCCTGGTGTGAATGGAGCAGAGGTGTTATCTCTCATGGAAGCGTACTCCTCGGCTACTCTAGAGGATGTCAATTTCGTTGTTTTGCGCGTATTTAAGCCCAGTGAGACCAATTCGGATGGTGACGAGTTTCTTTATGGGAAGAACAAGGCTTGGAAACACTTGGACGACGAATCAAATTTATTCCTTAAAGATGAAAAAGGTACTGTAACTGAAGAGGTCATTCAAATGTTGAAGCCAATGTCAAAGAACCAAAGAAAACGATTGCAAAAGAAAGCCCTGGCCAAGAAAGGGAAGAATTCAATTACGTTTCCACTAAATGAAATCAATAACGATATGGAATTTGAAGAAGAAAAGAGATTTTACTCCAAATTGAAGTCTACGGAGGCATTAGTTCTTCTAACTCAGGTTAAGAACTATGAGCTTACAAGTACTATGAATGGATTATTTGGTAGAATTCTTTCCAAGTTATTTGGTAAGAACTCATTCATTAAGCTTCTTTGTATTAATCTAGGGTTGGTAGGCTTTCATTGGCCCTTCAGAAGATCAACCTTCTATTGCAACTCTACAAATCATCCAGTTGCAAGAAGTGCAGTAGTCATGAGGTCTATTAGTCTGTGGAATGGTTCAAGGCCTCGGTCTGAAAGGTGCACAGTCTTGCTTGATCCAACATTTAGTGGAGACTGGTCCGCAAGGGCGATGCCTTTTGCTGGATGGACTAACACGCTTATTCCAGCGTCGAACATCATTGATTTACGCCCACACAAAAAAAGATCTGCTGCAGAGTACTTCAAAGCCGTCAAGTATCGTACTCAATCGGAATCATTCTTCCGTGCGGGAGGTGAAGTCATTGAAGAACATGAGTTCACAAGGGAATTGTGTGAAGTTGCAATGTCCTTGTGGAAGAATATTGCAGTTTCACATAAAGAGAACGGATACTCGTCATACCTTGCTAACCCAACTGCAGAATTTGTTGAAACCTTGGGTACAGTTGCCAATGAGAACAACCAGAGATCTCTTCTCTTCTTAAAAGTGGACAGAAAAATTATTGCTTCATGTATACTCTTCCGTCTTGGAAATACTATTACTTCTGATATCCAAGGGCTTGATCATGACATTGGTCGTCAGTATAAAGCTTATTTTGTTATGATGGAAGCTGTTGTAAAAATAGCGATCAGTGAAAAGAAAGACTATGTTGACTTTGGACCAACCACTGATAAGCCAAAGAAAGACATTGGATGCCAATCCTTGCCCCTCGTTGGAGGATTGCATCTGTCGTCATTTATTATATCACCAGCAATCAAACTTGCCGCAAAAGGAGTTAAGGTATAAACTTCCCTTGGAGCTAAGAAACGAGAAATCTATATCTACGAAATGAAATGACTTGCAACGAAGTATAAAATCTAGTCACCATGTAGGTAGATACAACATATTCAGATCCCCAGGCCCAGACGCTTGAGTAGTGTACATAATCACAAAAAAGTAGGAGTTTTGTAAGAATTGCTGGTGTGATAATGATACCCGCGAGATTCGAACTCGCGCCTCCGAAGAGACCAGGACCTTACCCTGGCGCCTTAGACCAACTCGGCCAGAGTACCCAATTCCTGCATAACCATATTCTTTAGATGAATATGTAAGAGTTACCAGAAGTCTTTTGTTTAATATATAATTATGTAAAGAAGTCAACAGCGTACCGCTTAATAAAAGATAAAGAAAATAAGGGTTTAATCTGTATGACTCACAGGACGGTAAGTTTAAGGGTTGGTTAGTTCCGAAAAAGTTGGTAATGATTAATTCAAAATTGGATAAATTGTTCTGAAATCTATTTATTTTGAACGTTTTTCCAGACAATTGTGTTGAGAAGCATTACAAAAAGAATTTAGCAAAATACCGAAAGTCAAGTAATTTAACCGTATGTAATTATCTACTGTGAGTATCCTTACTGTGATACAACTAATTTTGTTTGCAGTTAGTTGACAAATCATTCAGTTAATGTATTTCAGAAATATTGAGGGGTTACAACGTGACTTCAGCACCCGAACCGCAGCACATTGTTACAACCTGGCTATAACGATTCCAATTTTATTTGTTTTTCCTACCCAATATATGCGCAACTGTTACATATCGTGGTGCTGAAAAGAAATTAAGTGCTCCGAGTGCAGCACACAATTAATTTAGTGGCAAACAACTAATTGCTAATGATACATAATTCGATTTGGTTTTTTTTCATCTTCTTAAACTACTATCTACAGAAGACAAGTACAAATTTTTATAAGCTTAATCGAGATGAGAGCAAAAAATATCAATAACATATCAAACCTATCATTACTTACACTATGTTATAGTAACTTATTCATGTAAGCAATAATAATCCGCTTTAAATTTAGATCTGTTTTATTGAATATAGCTTAGAGCAAGCCAGTATATCAAGTTAATCCGTGATAGTTTAGTGGCTAGAATTACCGCTTGTCGCGTGGTAGACCGGGGTTCAATTCCCCGTCGCGGAGAACAAGTAATGCGCAAATGGTTTAGTGGTAAAATCCAACGTTGCCATCGTTGGGCCCCCGGTTCGATTCCGGGTTTGCGCAATTTTTTGTTGATAAAATACTTGTCTAATAACCTTGCTCAGTTTTAAGGGAGATAATTTTGGATGAAATCTGCATTGTGTGTGTAAGGCAAATCAGCCAACTATTCATAATTGATTATATGCATACTCTACATTACAGTAGATAACAGTAGATCACTAAATACTAGTTTTTGTTAAACATTTTGGAAGTCCAATTAGGTAATCAGGCAGTCTGAAGAATATAACGAGACTTCACTGAATAAAATGCAAATGGTCCAAGAACTAAACCTTGATATAAGGTTATGTACAATATGTATGCTAGTGTAACATATAGGACATGAGAACAATTAGAGAATTAAGGGCCGATAACCGAACCGAAGAACAACTATATAAGAGGAGCTCTATATTTCTAAGTTTCTAGGCTAATTAATGATAAAAATAATCAATGAAGGTAAAATGGGACACGTAATATATCCTAGAGATGTGCTGCCTTTTTACAGAAACGCACATGATACATGCCAACAGTATCCATTTGCCAGGACTTTTTTTTCTCGTCTGTATTTTTCTCGTCTGTGACACGTTTGGCATAATAAATAGGCAATAAGGTAATTACAAGGAACACACTCTTTTCCTACATCTTCCTATTATTGGTTATTCGAAGCGCAAACAGGAATTAACAGTAGCATATTTTTTGGGAGAAGAGGAATACTCAGTTTATTTCATCACTTTATGAATTTGGCTAAGAATCTTTCGTAATTTTTAATTCGGGGATTGTTCTGGTACTGGTTTATTTACGAGGGGCATAGTACAAAAAAGAAATAATTTCTTTTTACGTTACATTATTCCTTCAAATTATTTCAGCCCAGGTTAAAGCCCAATGAGGTAACACATCAGTTTAAGGCGGCCAGTATTCAGTAATAATACCCCCTTCAATGCGGATTTAAAATGGAGTATAACGCTTGAGTGACTTAGCGAGCTCAAAAAACCTAATTGACATAGATGTTCCTTTCTCTTCACAATTTTTTTTACCATTGTCTTGAATTCAAAAATTCAATAGCATATTGTCTTAAGATCGACTATAGTCAATTTCATATTGTAGGCCATGTAAGAAAACGTTCCCCCAGCTACAACCTGAACGCGATTTTTCTGTGAGGTTACATCAACCATTTTATCCTGCATGACTCAGAAAGGAACGAACTACTTCAGTTATTAACGGAAAAAAAGGTGAGCCCCGAAATGAGATGCATTAGCTGATCAAACTATTCTACCGAACGAATACTTCTTCTAGTAATGCCAAGTTTGAGCCTTCTTCAAGTATACCCAAGAATGTCTAAAAATTTAGCCGATGTCTTTTTTGCTACTAAAAAGATTGGAAAATAATTAAAGGTATTCAGAGGTTTCAGAAATAATGGATTTCGTTACTACTTGCTTGCCAAACTACAATACTGCAAATGTGAATTGACTAAGGCCCCATTTATCTATAATACCAAATCGTTAATATGATCGCTTAACTAACTACTACTATCTAAATTTTTTTTTGGGTGCTGACAGCTACTTTAAGCTAGAGCTCTGTCCAAATCTTGATAATACAACAAAGTGGTGTAAAGACGGATACAAAAAATATTAAGTTTGGATGGTACATCGTCATGTTTAAACGAACAGTGTTTTTAAATTCACGAAATCTATGTCGTAGTGTGGCCCACTAGTAGAGATTTTCTTCAGAGAAGCCGGAAAAATTAGCCCACAAGTGAATGCACCAGGAAAACTCAAAAGGTTGTATATAATTAAGACGATTCCTATATGTTAGAGAGTTTAGGAATTGTTCTAGAATATTACTAAGGATGCTACTATCAAAGTTTCTAATATTGCTAGCTGGCTGCCAGTTTGCGGTCAGTAAGCAATTAACAGGAATATTCACTGATCTCGAATCCTATACACTAACATCCAATCAATTTAGTTATTATGCTGTACTAGATTGGGAAATTAATGGCTCTAAGGTTAATCCAGGTGATACCTTCACTTTGACCATGCCTTGTACTTTTCGTGTCGATAGTACCTCAGATACTATTCCATTAAGTGTTGGACCTACCGATTTTGCAACCTGTAAAATCTCAAATGGTGAGGTTATTACAAGCTCTTCAGAATTACAATGTACTATTTCTGATACCGTTAACTCAGGAATTAGCGTTACTGGGAGTGTAAGAATCCCAGTGATTCCTAATAGAGGTCTTTCTGGTTCTGAGAATGATTTACATTGTGCAAAATACTATAAAAGTGGTAACAACGTTATTAAATTCTATGATGGATCTCGTGAACTTAGTACTATTGCAGTTATGGAGACTACTCCCAGTGATGTAAAACTGTATCCATATGCTAGAAGAGTTGATTCTTTGAATGATATCACGTTTTACTTTAGAGGTGTCTTATGCCCTACTGGTTATGTTTCTGCTAAGATTGGTGTACAGGCTCTTACTGGTACATTAGATTGTGACAAGGTTCATTTTGGGATATCAAATAAATTTAACGACTTCAACTTTCCTGAAAACTTCGTTCCATTCCCTTATCAAGGTAGTTGCACAAGTTCTGGATTTGTTGCTAACTTTACTAATATCCCGGAAGGCTATCAACCATTTATTGATTTTGATGCTACATTCGTTGATGGGGTCGTGATGAAAACTACTTTTGTGAATCAATATCAATGTGTTGGCAGCACTATGACAAAAAGACCCAATTTAGTTGTGTCTTGGGGAGAGGCTGATAAAATTGATGGTCCTGGCTCTAATGGTGGTGGGGTTGTGAAAATCGTCACATCAACTTATACAGGTTCTACTACTGAAGTTACAACTCTTCCATTTGAGTCTGCTTCGGTTTACACAAAGACAATAGCAGTTCTTGTTCCCATTCCTACCGTTACTAAAACTAGTACTTGGACAGGAGAAGGAACTAGTTTATCAACAATCTCAGCTACACCTGGTGACACAGCCACGGTTATAGTCGAAATCCCGATCCCTACCGTAACGGTTACCAAAACTTGGACAGGGTCATATCTAACTACCACGACTGTTCCCGCTTTGCCAGGAGACACCGCGATTGTGATAGTTGAAGTAACCGAGATGCATTCTACAGAATACACCACTACATTCTGGTCCATCCAATCCGATGGTATCCCAGGACGCGAGAGTGGTATCGTTGACGTTATTACCGACGAGAATGGCCAATGGACGACATCCACTTCATTGTTCCCAAACCCACATTCAACGACGTACACCACTACGTTCACGACAACCAACAAGAATGGAGAGACGGAAGTTGATAGTGGAGTGGTTGATATTGTAACTGATGGCAATGGAATATGGACCACACATACGTCGTTATTCCCCAACCCATCGTCGACGCATTACACCACG
>JAJMFY010000023.1:0-153762 GCA_030574955.1 Teunomyces lycoperdinae
GAAAGATGGTAACACAATCAGGGATCATGGCCTACAATGTAACTCAACAACGTCTTTCTTTTATTGTGATTGGTGCTGGTCTTATAGGACCTCGGCACGCAGCTCATATTGCCAGTAGAAGTGATTGCGAGCTTTTTGCAATCGTCGATCACCTGGCAAAGGGCCCCAGTGTGGCCGCAGAGTTTGATACCCGGCTCTTCACCAACTTGGAGTCCTTATTTGAATACTGTGACGCTCACTACCTTGAGTATCCAACTGCAGCAGTGGTAGCCACTCCCAACCATACCCATGTAGCCATGGGTATGAAGTTGGCTGCGAAAGGTATCCATATTTTGATGGAGAAGCCGTTGGCACCCAGCGCCTCTCAGTGCAAGACTTTGATTCTGTACTGTAACAGTAAAGGTGTCTTGCTTCTTGTTGGGCATCATCGTCGTTTTAATCCTTATATCATTGCTACAAAAGATAATCTCCACCATTTGGGCCAGTTGGTTGCTGTCCAAGGCACCTGGACATTGTGCAAACCTCCATCTTACTTTGAAGAAAAGAAATGGCGCTCCTCAGTTGAAAGTGGTGGAGGTACTTTGCTTATCAACTTGATCCATGACTTAGACTTGCTTCAGTATCTCTTGGGACCAGTGGAAAAGGTGTATGCCGAGCTCTTGATGCGACAACGGGTTAAAAATGGGCCGGATCCCGATAAACTTGTTGATGAAGGAGCTGTTCTTACTCTACGTTTTGAAAATGGGTGCTGCGGCACATTTCTCTGCTCAGATAATGTCACATCTCCGTTTCTGTTTGAAGCAGGCACAGGAGAGAATCCCACCGTGCCGTTTGACGACTCGGTGGCTGGCTTTTATCGAATCTTTGGCAGCCACGGCACGCTCTCGGTACCTGATCTCAAACTCTATCATCAGGAACGTTCAGGAGTCAACAACAGCATGACGGAAAACGCAGGCGATTTACGGTCATGGCTCAAACCGGTGGAATGTCATCAGATCAAAATGAATCACGAACAACCGGTGATGACACAACTTCCATCTCCCTCTCCATCTCCCAACATCAAAACTAGTCCCATCCACAATATGCTGGTGGCGAAACCCAAGCCATTTGATCTTCAGTTGGACCATTTTGTCAATCTTATCACCGGAGGTGAACATCATATCAAATGTAGTGGAGATGATGCGCTCCGTGCACTTCTCTGTATCGATGCTGTGATGGAATCGATCAAGACAGGCGTGCCGCACTATGTTCAGAAGCCCGCAGATATTGACTTGGATGTTGATCTCTACGGCGAATATTAGCAGCGATTGTTTATACAAACTATGAATGTAAAATTAAATCCCAAAATATATCAAAAGAGCAAAAGCTACATCGTCATCATTCAAAACTTTAAAAATATAATTATAAATATCAACTAGGTTGTCAAAAATTAGACTTGGAAAACATCTTTCAAGAAGGTTTCTTCTTCGGCGGTATGCATAGCCTTGGAACCAGCAGCAACCGAGGCAGAAGGATCACGACCGGCATAACGCAAGTTCAATCCCTTGTGGTTTTCGGTCTGTTCCAAGGTGGTTTCTATACGTGGGGCAACAAACGAGAATGCACCCATGTTCAATGGTTCTTCTTGACACCAAACCAAGTCTTGGGCAGCTGGGTAAGAGTCCAAGGTGTCACGCAATTGAGCGTATGGGAATGGGTGCAATTGTTCCACCTTGATGAAGGCAGTGTCCTTGTTTTCAAGAGCAGCACGTTGTTTGTGTAAGGCGGTGTAGACTTGACCAGAACATAAGACAACACGTTTTATTTCTTCCTTAGCAGCAATAGACTTGCCAACTTCAACATCATCGATGATCCATTGGAAGTGAGATTCGCCAGTGAACTCAGACAAGTCGGATCTGGCCAATGGGTGACGTAACAACGACTTGGAGAAGAAAAGAATCAAAGGCTTTCTGAACTGTCTGTGCATTTGACGACGCAACAAGTGGAACAAGTTAGCTGGAGTGGTTGGGTAAGCAACTTGCATGTTACAGTCCTGGTGTTGACGTTCTAACTTTTCTGGAGTAGGGAAGTAACGTTGGTCTTCGTTACACATCTGCAAGTATCTTTCAAGTCTACCAGAAGAGTGCTCTGGACCTTGACCATCGTAACCGTGAGGCAACGACACAACCAAACCGGAACGTTGCTTCCACTTGGATTCACCGGCAGCAATGAACTGATCGATGATGACTTGAGCAGTGTTGGCAAAGTCACCGAATTGGGCTTCCCATTGGACCAAAGCATCTGGAGAGGTCAAAGAGTAACCGTATTCGAAACCCAAAATACCGTATTCGGACAACGAAGAGTTGGAGATATCAAAGGTACCTTGGTCTTCCGACAAGTGTCTCAATGGAGTGTAGGTTTGTTCGGAAGTTTGGTCATGCAAGACAGCGTGACGTTGAGAGAAAGTACCTCTTTCAACATCTTGACCAGAAACTCTGACGTGGTAACCTTCCAAAGCCAAAGAGCCAAAGGCCAAAGCTTCACCAGTAGCCCAGTCGATACCTTCACCGGTTTCGACGGTCTTCTTTCTGGTGTTCAAGATACGCTTCAAGTTTCTGTGGATTTCAAAACCTTCTGGGGCTTCGGAAATGGTACTACCAATCTTCTTCAAGACGTCAGCGTCAACTGCAGTTGGTAAGTGAGGCAACACTTCGGTGGCCAATTCCTTTGGAGACTTAAAGTCTTCCCAAGGAGTGGTCAACCATTCTCTCGAGGTTGGTTGGTATTCCTTCGATTTGTTGAAGGATTCTTCCAACATTCCCCAAACCCACTTCTTGTGTTCTTCGACATCTTCGGCAGTGAAGGTGCCTTCTTCAACCAACTGGGTGCTGTACTTTTCCAATACCGACTTCTTTTCAGCAATCTTCTTGTACATCAATGGTTGAGTGAAAGAAGGTTGATCGGTTTCGTTGTGACCGTGCTTACGGTAACCAACGACATCAATAATGACATCGGAGTGGAAGGTAGCTCTCCACTCAGCAGCCAAGTTGAAGACAAAGATACTGGCTTCGACATCATCCGCGTTAACGTGGAAGATAGGAGCGTTGATACTCTTAGCAATGTCGGATGGGTACAATGTCGATCTGGCAAATCTAGGGTCGGTGGTGAAGCCAATCTGGTTGTTGACAATGATGTGGACAGTACCACCGGTGGAGTAAGATGGCAAGTTGGAGAAACCCATGGTTTCGTAGACAATACCTTGACCGGCAAAAGCGGCATCACCGTGCAACAAGATGGACATAGCCTTGTCAAAGGCACCGACATCGCCCTTGTATTGTTGGATGGCTCTGGTCTTACCCAAAACAACACCATCTTCAGCTTCCAAGTGCGAAGGGTTGGCAACAAGCGACAAGTTGACGTGCTTACCAGAAGTGGTTGGTCTGGCGTAGTTCATACCCAAGTGGTACTTGACATCACCAGAACCTTCGTCGAATTCCTTGGAACCAGTGAATTCAGAGAAGATCGATTCATTTGGTTTACGAACCACGTTGGACAACATGTTCAATCTACCTCTGTGTGGCATACCGATAACGACATCTTCAACACCGTATTCGACCGAGGTGTCGATCATGGCTTTCATACCTGGAACGACGGCTTCGGCGCCTTCCAAACCGAATCTCTTGTCGTTAGGGAACTTTGTGGACAAGAACAGTTCGAAAGAACAAGACCAGATCAAACGATCCAAGATCTGTCTCTTTTGGTCGGCAGAGTACTTGAATGGAGTTGGGATTTCGATTCTTTCTCTCAACCAGTCACATTGTTCCTTGGAAGGAATGTGGATGTATTCGACACCGTACGAGGAGCAGTACAAAGCCTCACACTTGGCGATAATTTCCTTCAAGGTTAAGGTCTTGTTGCCGGATTCAGCAAATCTAGGTAAGATACCAGGACCCAAGGTAATTTGTTTGTTGAGGTCGGCCTCGGTGAAGCCGTAATGTTCCAAGGTCAATTCCTTAGGAACGTTGGAGTTGTCACCGTAGGAGATGCCCAATGGATCGATCTTGGCCTTTTGATGGCCTCTGACTTGGTAGGCACGGACCAACAACTGGACCTTCAAGTGGGTGACGACATCTTCGCTCATTGGAGCGCCGTGGCCCGGCACGAAGCCAGGGGCACCGCCGGCAGGTGTAGGAACCAAGGTTGGTGGAGCGGCATAGGCCTGGGAGGCAGGGATATCGTCACGTTCAATATTCTTGAACCAGGCATTCCACGAAGAATGGACGCTGGAAGGATCTTTTCTCCAGGCATCATACATCTCGTCGATGTATGCGGAACTGGCGCCGTTAGAGAACGTGTCGGAGCCTGTCAGGTATAAGCGGAGCGGGGCATAGGCCGAACGGAGTGCTCTGGCCTGGGCCCTCAATGTGTGTGTGCGGGGGACAGCACTTTTGAAAGCTCTAAGCATGGTGGGTTGTAAGTGAGGACGAAAAAAACGGCGGGTGTGAGTTATATTTATTTATATAAATTTTATTGGTGAGAAAAGAAAAGGTTCGACAAAAATATACGCAGTGCCCGAAACAACATTTGGCTGAGCAGAGCACAGAGAAAGTGGGGGAAAGCGGTACAACCAACGGGTTGAAAACCGTGAAACTGTATCTACAGATGTTATCTAACCATTGTTTTGGCAAGATGAACCAAAATGCTGGAAAAAAAATTACTCTGCTATTCCAATGGGCCCCGCCCCGCCGTTAATGTCTAGTCCTGGTAGGTAAAAGGTGGAAAGTGTTCCTGTCTATGTCGCGAATCGTTGCTCCGATGACCCCGGGTTGGCTCGCGGCGAACTTTTGCGGCAATTATTCGGCCCCGGGAACCAAAAAAAAAAAACCTCGCTCTGTTTTGGGTTACCCTGGTTATGGTCACTCACCGGCTTCTGATCTCGGATATGGCCAGGGTCTTCGGTGGGAGTGATATTTGTTTGCCTTATTTTTTTTTTCTTGTTTGATCTTTCTACCATGAGAAATGAAATCTTTTAATATTTGTATTGTTATCTACTATAAATTGCTTTGCTTCTGTTGCCAGCTCTTTTCCTTTACTTTTTTTTCCTTTTCTTTTTCTTTTTTGGCCTGTTCTCTAATCGGTCTCCGTAGATCCCCGAGCGTATGGATTCCTCTAAATACACACTTCTAGAAAATGGTACCCCACAGTTACATTCTGAAATACTCGTTCGATTACTTTGTTCATTCCACTATATACATCTGAGTGGTGGTGGAGGCATCCAACATACAATGGCTTAAAGGAACTCCTTGGTTTTTCTTCTGAATGCATTGCAGTCCCGTAACCACTGTCTGTAGTCTTTCAACGAGTAGATCTTTTCGCCGTAGTAGTCTGGAACTCGGTTTGAAAAGCTCTGGGTCAGTGGATCAACCCTGTTGGTCTTGATCTTCTGCAAAAATACCCGGTCCTTCGCAATAAACGATTTAAGAACCGCACGGTTTCTCATATTAAATATCGCCTCGCCCAAGAACGGACCCAAAAGGTATCCCAAAAACCCACCAAGGACTACAGCACCACCCATAATCGTGATGGAATCTAATCCCATGATTCTCTTTTCCAAATCCACCTCGATGTTGCCCAAGTAACTCAATGTCATGAACCCACCTGTGAGACCAGTGAACACCGACGCAATCATGTTGATGCGATGCATATCTTTCTTAAGCCCAAGGTACTGGGGCCAGTTAAGACTCTTGGTGCTTGATGATGTCGAGTTGAATCTCACGCGTCTCATTCCAGCTCTCAAGCCGCTTCTGTACAAACCTAGCATAAACATATTGGTCGTTTGTAAGTTGAAGAATGAAAGATTTTTCAAATCATACGGTCCTGCAGAAAACCTTAACCACCAAACTCCGACACCAATACCTCAACACAAATCCAGTTCGAAATTTACAAGGTTCCTTGTAAGACCCGGAACAAAGAAAAAGATGATACTTGGACGTATGTTATCTTCAATTAATGATACATTTTATAGTAAGGTTTTTCAAAAAAGAATTGTTGTGGTAAAAAAATTAATTACTTTCAGTTTATCAGTTTAATTACATTTCTAGAATCTACTAGTTTTTTTGTACAAATATAGAAAAATACCAAAAAACATTCTACAAGATCGCTTCAAAATCAAGATTGGAGTTCTTCTGCACCAAATTTCATAGATTTCTCAATCTCCTTCACACTTTTAAATCTTCACCAATCATATCTATTGCTGGCCTTCTGCGAGAACTCTACAGAGATTGCCAGCGTCGGCGGGTTTTTTTTCTGTCGTTCTCATGGCTTGGGTTTCCTGCAGGACCTAAAATTTTTCTGAACAAATTATAAACAATCTCCTTCAACTTATCTTAAACCGAAGCGTGCTGTGGAAGAACATTTCCGCCATATTACACGAAAAAGGGACATACACGGTAATATCCATAACAGTACAAATAAATACTGTCTCCGGATCTCCACGATAGAAACAAGTGGATCTTCTAAACCGCCCCTCGACACTCGCACACATTATTAAGACAAGCACACACGCCATGAACACGAACGGTAATGGCTTTGTGTACAAGTCAGCTACACCAGCTCCAGCTCCAGAAGAACCAGTGGAATTTCCAACGAACAAGTACCAGCTTAATGAGCTTCTTGACACGTACTACAAGCTCTTGAAGGCAGCCAACACCCAAGATAAACAATCTTCTGAATTGAACGGATACGCCAATGGCGCACCAAAGGACATTGCTGATGCCAGTACTATTCAAAGAACAAAGATAGAAACGATCTTGTACCAAATATCCCAGGCACAGAAGGACTTTGTCCACCAAGAACAAGAATTCACCGAAGAAATCTTGGCTCAAACTCCAGAAAATGCCGAGTTCGACCTCGATTTGTTTGGAAAGCAGCTTGCAGGACTTCAGTTGTTGTCAAAGGACTTTGACTTACCGGAATCGCTTCAATCTACTTTAGAGGGCCACGATTCTGGTTCACAAAAGGACTATTCGGTGCAAGATATATACGACCACTTGGCTTCGTTTAAGGAAACTGACTTTGAACAACGTGCCCGTGCTGCTGGTTTCCATGTACCGGCTACCAAAAAGTTGGAGGCATTATCTGCACCATTGGGCTCATTCTACGCTGAAAAGACGGTCGCCAACAAAGTCGCTAACCAGATAAAAGAATTGGAAAATTTACCAGCCAACTTGGGTACTTTTGCAGAAGATGTGGAAATCGATGACTTGAAGATCAAGGCTCTTATCGAGTTAAAGTCGTTGCGTTTGTTAAGCAAACAAAAACAGGTCAAACACAACATTATTGTCAACGACGCCAGCCAAACCAAATACAACGTGGAGTCGTTGAAGGATCATCCTCTTAGTCTCCAAGAAAAGCGTTCATTTAACATCAGACCCAAAGTACCAATTACGAATCCTCACTTGTTAGCCAAGCAGTTGGAGGAATTGAAGAAGTTGGAAGCATCGAAGTTGGAACACCAAGTGCGGGTGGCCAAGATAGAACAAATTTTAGAGAGTTCTTCTATGATACATGCTACGAAGGCCACAAGACACTCATACAGAACTAATACTTTGGTCAAGCAAATCAACAATTACCATCAAAATACCGAAAAGGAAGAATCCAAGAAGTTGGAGAGAACAGCCAAGCAGAGATTGCAAGCTTTGAAAGCCAACGATGAAGAAGCGTACATCAAGTTATTGGACCAAACTAAGGATCATAGAATTACGCATCTTTTGAAACAGACAAATCAGTTCTTGGATACTTTGGCTCAACAGGTCAGAGCTCAACAAGCCGAACATGATATCGTGGCCGATAATGACGCGAAGAAAGACGCCAAGGGAGATTCAATGGATGAATTACGTGAAAAGATCGACTACTATCAGGTTGCACACAGCATCAAGGAAGAAGTTACCGAACAACCCTCTATTCTTGTTGGCGGTAAGTTGAAAGAATACCAACTCAAGGGTTTGCAGTGGATGGTTTCGTTATACAACAATAAATTGAACGGTATCTTAGCCGACGAGATGGGTTTGGGTAAGACCATTCAATCCATTTCTTTGGTGACATATTTAATAGAAAAGAAGCACGAAGACAAGTTCTTGGTGATTGTGCCACTTTCCACTATTACCAATTGGACGTTAGAATTTGAGAAGTGGGCTCCTTCTGTCAAGGTTATTGTCTATAAGGGCTCGCCACAACAAAGAAAATCGTTGCAGTTTGACATTAGAGTGGGTAACTTCCAGGTTATGTTGACAACATACGAATACGTTATCCGTGAGAGACCATTGTTGGCCAAGTTCAATTACTCACATATGATCATCGATGAAGGTCACAGAATGAAGAACACCACCTCGAAGTTGTCTATCACATTAAAACAATACTACAAGACGAAAAATAGATTGATTCTTACCGGTACTCCACTTCAGAACAACTTGCCGGAATTGTGGGCACTTTTGAACTTCGTCTTACCTCGTATCTTTAACTCGGTGAAATCGTTCGATGAATGGTTCAACACACCATTTGCAAACACTGGATCACAAGAAAAGATTGACTTGACCGAAGAAGAGTCGTTGTTGGTCATCCGGAGATTACATAAGGTTTTAAGACCGTTCCTTTTGAGAAGATTGAAGAAGGATGTGGAAAAGGACTTGCCTGACAAGGTCGAAAAGGTGTTGAAGTGTAACTTATCCGGGTTGCAGTACATCTTGTACCAGCAGATGTTGACGCATAACGCGTTGTTTGTTGGAGCTGAAGTTGGTGGTGCAAAGTCCGGTATCAAGGGTTTGAACAACAAGATCATGCAATTGAGAAAGATTTGTAATCACCCATTTGTATTTGAAGAAGTCGAAGCGGTGCTTAACTCTTCCAAATTGACCAATGATTTGATTTGGCGTGTCAGTGGTAAGTTTGAGTTGTTAGACCGTGTCTTGCCCAAGTTCAAGGCTTCCGGCCACAGAGTTCTTATGTTCTTCCAGATGACTCAAGTGATGGATATCATGGAAGATTTCTTGAGATGGCGGGACATGAAGTACTTGCGTTTGGACGGTAGTACGAAGGCTGAAGACAGACAGGATATGTTAAAGGTCTTTAATGCGCCAAACTCCGATTACTTCTGTTTCTTGTTGTCGACAAGAGCTGGTGGTTTGGGTCTTAACTTGCAAACTGCCGATACCGTTATTATCTTTGATACTGATTGGAACCCTCACCAGGATTTACAGGCTCAGGACAGAGCGCATCGTATTGGTCAGAAGAACGAAGTGAGAATCTTGAGATTGATCACCAACGATTCGGTGGAAGAAGTTATTTTGGAAAGAGCCCACCGTAAGTTAGAGATTGATGGTAAGGTCATTCAGGCAGGTAAGTTCGATAACAAGTCAACTGCAGAGGAACAAGAAGCATTCTTGAAGCGGTTGTTGGAGGCAGAATCCAGCAGAGATAACAATGAAGAGAATGACGAAGTTGATGAGGAAGAGCTTAACGAGATCTTAGCACGTAACGAAGATGAAAAGGTGTTGTTTGCCCAGATGGATGCCGAAAGAAAGGCTACACTTGACAAGGGCTTCAAGAGCCGTTTAATCGAGGAGTCCGAATTGCCTGCGGTTTTCACTGAAGATATCTCACATCACTTTGAGAAGGATACAAAGGAATTGACCAAGAAGCGTGAAAAGAAGAGGGTCAAGTATGATGATGGTTTGACTGAAGAGCAGTGGCTTATGGCAGTTGATGATGATAACGATACAATCGAGGATGCGATTAGACGGAACGAAGAGCGGATCATCAAACGGAAAAAACGTGTTGCCGCTCGTAAGGGTGTTCCTGTCGATGATGTCACTGATGGAGAGATTGATGTAGATGATGACGACGACGACGAAGAAGAAGAAGAAGACGAGCGGGAATCAAAGAGACAAAAGGTTGATGAAGGACCTGACGAAGCAGAAGGATTTGTGGACCGTTGTAATGCTGTGTTAGAAGAACTTGGTCAGCTTAAGGCCGAAGATGGTCATGATCAAATCGAAATCTTCTTGAAGTTACCTGCACGGAAGCTGTACCCAGACTATTACAAGATTATTAAGAAGCCGGTCGCACTTAGTACGATTAAAAAGAATCTTGCACAAGAGAAGTATGATACTTTTGATGTGTTTATTGATGACTTGCGTCTTATGTGTGCCAATGCCAAAATTTACAACGAAGAAGGTTCGTTTGTATACACTGATGCTACGAGTATTGAAGGGGTGCTAGCCAAATACTAATACTACTAACTGTAAAATTAACAAAATAAAACGAAACAAGTAATGAACAGGCTTTTAGTGTCAGGAATCCGCCGATATTTCCTCCAATGACAAGCTGTTAATTGTCAGCTCAAGTCAGGTACAGGAACAGCTGCAAAAAAATAATAAAAAAAAAATCACCCAAAAGAAGTTGCTTACTCCGCTTTTCTTGTTTAGAACCACATGTAAAGTATGTATCAGCATGGTGTTGTTAGACGGGTCCAGTGGGCCATAATAGACACAGTAGAGATATCATACTATTAGATAATTTATGATTATAAGGCCTTATTTTTGGTTTTGAAATACTGCAGGATACAACTCTCGAAACCATCCACGCTCCGGCCAGAACATCGGAGATACATTCGCATTCTTTCTGCGGCAGGGGCAAAAATATCAATACCTGCATCTGGCAGTAATGGACGCTGCTGGCGGCTCGACCTACCTATTTCCCCTCAGAATAAATAACTGGTGATTTCCACTTTGTTTAGTTTAACATTCTCTATATTCACAATGTCTTCTTTTGCTATTAAAAACTCCGTGTCCAGAGCTTCCAGAGTCGGCTCCCGTTTCAACACCGCATTGCTTGCAGGTATAATTGGTTCCGGTGCCGTCGCCGCTTACTTGTACAACAAGAACAACAATTCTAACAACAATAACAATTCCAACAACAACGGCAAGAAATTGCTTGCTGCTGGCTGGGGTAGCAGTGCCATCGTTAACAATGCCACTGTTCCTCAGGGCAAGACCTTGCAAGACTACCAACAAGTCTACAACGACATTGCTGCCAAGTTGAACGACAATGACGACTACGAAGATGGTGTCGGTTTCTGGGGCCAATTGGTCAGATTATCGTGGCACACTTCCGGTACCTACGACAAGAAGAACAACTCCGGTGGTTCTTACGGTGGTACCATGATCTACGCTCCAGAAGCCAATGACGGTGAAAACGCAGGTTTGGCTGTTGGTCGTGACTTCCTCGTCGAATTCAGTGACAAGTACCCATGGCTCCTGAGAGGTGATTTGTGGACCTTGGGTGGTGTTGTTGCTATTCAAGAAACCGGTGGTCCAAAGATCCCATGGAGACCTGGCCGTAGAAACCTCATTGGTTCCGAAAAGAGAGTTCCAGAAAACGGTAACTTGCCAGACGCTTCTAGGGATGGTAAGTATGTGAGAAACTTGTTTGGCAGAATGGGTTTCAACGACAGAGAAATTGTTGCCTTGCTTGGTGCCCACTGTTTGGGTAAATGCCACACTCACAACTCTGGTTACGATGGTCCATGGTCTCACTCACCTAACGTTTTCACCAATGACTTTTACGTCCAATTGTTGGGTGACTGGCATATCAAGAAATGGGATGGTAAGAAGCAATACGAAGACAACGACACCAATTCTCTCATGATGTTGCCTACCGATATGGCTTTAAAGGAAGAATCTTACTTTGTTAAGTACGTCAAGGAATACGCCGCCGACCAAGATTTGTTCTTCAAGGACTTTGCTAAGGCTTACAGTACTTTGATAGAGTTGGGTGTTGCCTTCACCGGGGACAGCAAACGTTTCTACTTCAAGACTATTGAAGAACAAGAACTGGAATAAGTTTTCTACCAGTCTTGAACGTATTAATAGTATTATGATCAATTGCTTTGGTTAAATAAAATAAAAGGGCATTTTTTGAACGAACTTTGTACGTAAATCAATTAGTAGCTGCAAAACGAGTATCTGGATTAGGAAATAGTTTAGGTACGCGTAAATTTTGGTACTGATTAATTCTCAGACCGGCTTGTTTTGTATTTGTAAAGATTCAACAGTTGTTTTCTGCCGCACACGACTTTGCATGTCTCTCACGACTGGAAATTTTTTTTTTCCAAGCCCATGAAAAATTTTTCACTTATATAAATCTAAAGATCTTCCCAGCTTTTTAACTTTTTCTTACTTATCACCATCCGAAATGAAGTACATCCAAACCGACCAAATCTTAGAAATCCCAGCTGGTGTCACTGTTGCCATCAAGGCCAGATCCGTCCACGTCACTGGTCCAAGAGGTGAATTGAAGAAGGACATCAAGCACATTGATGTTACCTTCACCAAGATCTCCAACAAGGCTATCAAGGTTTCTGTCCACAACGGTGACAGAAAGCATGTTGCTGCTTTGAGAACTGTGAAGTCTTTGATTGCTAACTTGATCACTGGTGTCACCAAGGGTTACAAGTACAAGTTGAAGTACGTCTATGCGCATTTCCCAATCAACGTCAACGTTGTTGAAACTGATGGTCAAAAGTTTGTTGAAATCAGAAACTTCTTGGGTGAAAAGAGAGTCAGACAAGTCAAGATCTTCGATGGTGTCACCATTGAACCAACTGCCAACGTTAAGGATGAATTGACTGTCTACGGTAACTCCTTGGAAGCTGTTTCCCAAAATGCTGCTGACATCCAACAAATCTGTCGTGTCAGAAACAAGGATATCCGTAAGTTCTTGGATGGTATCTACGTTTCCGAACGTGGTGTCATTAACGAAGAAGCTTAAAGAACATCAGTTGTGTATTAATACATTCTCTAATTCTTTATATTTGTTGAGATGTTATGGGTTTATAGTTCAATTTTGGTTGCTTTTTGGTTCTGACCCTGTCTCATGGATACGTTATCGAGCTCAAAACAATGCAGAGCCACCTACGATCCAATGTAGTCTCGCGAGACACGGGTTATTGCTGGTTCTTCAGGTGAAAATTATTTGAAGAATTCGTGATAATTTCGTGTCAAACTCAAATCTTGTAGATGCCTTATTTTCATATTCATAAGGTAACACGTTTAATACTCTAAGACCTATGCCGAGAATTGGTCCGACTGAATGTCTTTAGTCGGCTTAATTCGACATGGCTTTTGTGTTTTGGTTCATCACGTGATATTATATATTAATATTGCTAAATACAGAATGGATGCGAAACTCGTTTATTGAAAGACTATCCACGAGAACTAACAATGATTAAAAGTACAAATCACATTGAAGTGGGATAACACTCACGATTGTCATAGATACAACCAAATTAAGTTGATTGATGAACTATTTGTAGTATTGATGTCATGCCAAGATGATTAATTCGAAAGGTTAGACAGTTATTACCAAATCCGTTACATAATCATATACTATTCTTTATCAGAAATCTTCGTCTACAAAGTAAAACTTGATATGGCATTAAAGGTTGCATTTTTGGGTCCTAAGGGTACGTACACCCATCAGGTAAGTGGTTGATCATTTTATAAAGCACTAGAAGCACAACTAACTTGTTTAAAGGCACTTCTTCAACAATTTGGTGAAGATGTTGAAATATATCCCCAGCCAAAAATTGGAGACTGTTTCAAGGTTGTGGATAACGGTGACGTTGATTATGCAGTGGTCCCATTTGAAAACTCTACCAATGGCCAAGTTGTCTTTACATACGATCTTATTCGTGACTGGTTTATTCCCAAGGCCCCAAAATTTGAAGTTGTTGCTGAACAATTTGTGGCTATTCACCATAACTTGATCTCAAGAGCCAAATCTTTCAGCGAAATCAAGACAATATATTCGCATCCTCAGGTGTGGACTCAAGTGTCCAAATTCTTACTGAGCTTTGGTCCAGAAGTCAAACGAATCGATTGCAACTCCACGTCAGCAGCAGCAGAAGAGGTGTTCAACGATTCCACGAACCACGTGGCCTGCATTGCATCGAAGATGAGTTCTGACTTGTATAAGTTGCCGATATTACGGGAAGGTGTCGAAGATATTGCTGGAAACACGACTCGGTTTCTTATTCTTGGACTGAAGACTCCACCGCCACCTCCCGATGGCAAAAACGAGCAAGACTACGTCACTTCGATAGTTTTTACATTGAAGGATTATCCAGGTGCGTTACTAGATGCATTAGATCCTCTTAAGAAACGAAATATCAATCTTGCGTGTATTAACTCACGACCATCACACGATGCAGCATGGGAGTACGTTTTCTTCTTAGAACTCATTGGAAACAACCACAGCGACTCCAATGTCCAGGCAGGTATTCAGGAAATGGCTAGCGGATGCACTGAGATGGCAGTCGTTGGTAGTTTCAAGCGTAGCTGGAGGTACTCATCAAAATAGTCATTAAATTTAAATGTAGGAAAATAAAGACAGAAATAACAGTATAAACATGTATCATAAATCATGGTCCGATCTTTTGGTAAGTCCACTCAGTGTTATCCAACGGACATGCATTTCTTGTCTTCAACCATCTCTTGATACAATGCAAATGGAACGCATGATTGCACACACCCCACGCAGGAAGACATTCTTCCTGACCATTATTTATTGAGTTTGGTTGACATTCTATGCACGGTTCCATCAAGTGGTTTCTGCAGATGGCACAGTTTTCGATCTGAATATCCCAAGACCAGAACGCCACGGCCGTCCATTTCTTGACCTCGAACTTTTGTTTCTTCTTCGATTCTTCCACTTTTTCGGAGTCTTCCGTTAGTTGACCATTTTCTATTGTTTCACCAGCAGGGTACTTACCACTGTCAATTTCCATTCGATCCTGTTCATCCATGGTGTGTAATTATGTGTTTATGTTGTTGCGGTTGATTTGTAAGTTAAAACCCAGAAATCGAAGTATATCTTTTTTTTTCTGACAACACCGGGACACGACCAAAAATACTTGACATAAACATTAGATTAAAACTCGAATAGAAGAACACAAACACGACAAAAAAGGATGTCAGACGAGCTCATTTCCTCCTTGTATCCACCACCACCGCAATTCTACAAGTTTTTCACTGCTGAAAATGTTGAAAAACACGAGAAATGGCAGACAGAAACTTCTGAAGAAGCACCACCTGGCGAACTCAAATTTCTAGAGCCTCCACAACCTCCTCCAGGCACACATTACCGAGGTTATGGGAACTTATGGTCCTTCCAAGACAAACTTCCTAGTCTTAAGGAAGCAAACTGGGACCAATTGTATCATGATGATGACGAAAATATCACTTCAGAAAGCAAAATAAAAGAGTTACATAAGCTTATGGATTCACTTCTTCTCAACTTCTTGGAGCTTGTGGGTATTGCTTCCGTCGAACCAAGCGCATTCGAGCAAAAGGTCAAGGATTTGTCCCTCATTTTAATCAATATAAACCATCTTTTAAATACTTACCGGCCTCACCAGTCGCGTGAAAGCTTGATCATGATGCTCAAGAAACAAATCCAGTCGAAAACAGCCGAGATTGCCCAGATAGACAAGGTTTCATCAGAAATCAAGGCAAAAATACTAAAACTAACCGAATTCAACCTCGACTCCTCAAATGACGTTCATATGGACGAAGCCCCAACCAGCTCTGCGTCCAGAAAAGATATCATCAACAAGATTCTCGTCGATAACTTAAAATAAGTCGAGAAGATCGTTTCTTGCACTACTCTTTTGGTTCAAATTAAGACCAGCAACTCCCTGCGTAGGAACATCTGCAGCAGGAGCAGCACCAGCTGATCCTGATTGCACTGGTGCTGTGTTGAACAAACTCAATATATCATTGGCAGAAGATTGCTGCTGCTGCTGCTGATGCTGTGGTTGTGACTGCGATGGGGCTGGGGTATTGAACAAGTCGTTCAATTCATCCAACAAACTACCACCGGCCGATCCATTGCCCTGATCATGGTCATCGTCGTCATCGTCGAAGTCAAGCAAGTTTTCGTTCTTAGCATTCTGGACAATTTGATGCTTTGCCTTGGTCTTCAATTCCTCTATATCCTTGGAGGAGCTCGACTTCTTTCTCTCACCAGGAACACGAACATACGAATTAGCATCAATAAATGTAAATGCCGGTTTATGATAGACCGACGATAAAGTACCTAATTCCCTCATTAATTCTTCCAACACACTTGGATTGAACGAAGCAATCGTCGTTCTGATTGGAGGCAACTTGGCCAATGCAACCTTTTTCTGGGACTCTGTTGACGAAGATGACAATAATCTCCAATAAATATATGCCTTGTCTCTCACATCTGCATTTTCACAATCTTTGGTAGCCATTTCCAATGTCTTCTGCAAAATATTGGAGTACTTGGTACTCTTGGCAGACAAATTAACCTTAACAACCGTGGTCAAGAA
Source organism: Teunomyces lycoperdinae (assembly GCA_030574955.1). Classification (NCBI taxonomy): domain Eukaryota; kingdom Fungi; phylum Ascomycota; class Pichiomycetes; order Serinales; family Debaryomycetaceae; genus Teunomyces; species Teunomyces lycoperdinae. Next base: position 16,391 of record JAJMFY010000023.1, read on the forward strand.
GTTCAATTGAAGAAGGGATTCGTATTCCAAGAATCCAGTTAACAAACTGGACAACTTCTCTTCCAACTTAGGGAAGTAACGAGGATATTCACCCAACAACCAAATGAAACCAGCTAACGATTCATTCCGATCAAGTTCATCTATGTGGTTGGAAATAACGGGAATAATCAAGGTAGCCAAGTCATTCTTTCCTGGGTAACGTCTCAAGATGTTAGTCAATACCACAATGGATTGGTTGATCACCAATTCACCACCTCTCTGATCAATCAAGCCACACAACAAGTTAACTGAGTTAACAACGCAACTGGATAAAGAGATTGCAACAGATCCAATCGACTTGATCGCTTTAGCCACCAAAGCAGGCTCGAATTCCATAGCGTATTCCTTTAACTCTCCCAACAACAACGTCAGATTGTGTTCGTTGGCCAATCTGATCATGATCTCTAACTTCTCCAATTTGAGATACAATGGATCCGAATACTTGATGAAAAACACCCTCAACTCCTTGGATAAGATCTGAGGGTATTTCTCCAAAATGATTCTAATGTTCTTCAACCCAACGAACTGGGCTTCTGGGATCGATGAGCTTACCAAAGAGACCAAGGGAGCCGATAACTTCTTCAAGATACTATTTCGTTGTGCTGTCACGGGTATCGTGTCCAAGTGATGGATGATTGTCTTGATGGAACTCAAGACTACCGATGGATTGACGTGCTGCAATTGAGGAATGACTCTCTCTATGATATGCGTGGCTTCCTCAACATTATCAGTATCGTAGTCTGTCAAGGTGGTCAAGATGGTGATTCTACCCCACTCGGTACACTCATTCAAGCATGTCAACAAGTTCTTAATGATTTCGGGAGTGACGGTGAAGACTTGCAAGTTCGAGTTTGTGTTCATCTCCTGAATCTCGTACAACGCATTGAGGGAATTGGCAATGACCATAGGGTTTGGGTCCTTGAGCAAAGCACGCAATTGCTCCAAGAAGCCAAATTCAACACACATTTCCGGGTTAAGATCAAACAACTTAGCGACACAGATGGCAGCAGTCTTACGAACATACGGATTGTCGTCCCTCAAGGTCCGCAGAAGAGGGATCTCCATGTAGTCAACCATTCTGGCTACTCTGATACATCCCATGGTACGAATGGCCAACGCTCTAATCAAGGGATTGGGGTCTTCGGTGTCCTGAACAAACGTGTTGACGGCCAAGATACACAATTCTGGGTGCGTTTTGGCGTAGTTCATCAAGTACAAGTACACCAACTTCTTCTGTTCCAAGTCATACGTAGCAATGTTCTTCAAAACGTCGGGGAACAACGATGAAACATCCTTACCTACCGTCATGGCTTGGATAACACGTTGGATGGCATCCTTCCGTTCACTCTTGTACTGCGAAACCAAGCCACTTTTCAACTCAAAAGTCTCACCCTTACGAGGACCTTTCAAGAAGTTTCTTATCTTCTTCTCAAGCGACATTTTTTTCGTATCGTTTAGCTGTTGGCTGCCTGTCGTGTTACGTGGTGAACAACAATTTCAATGTTTGAAATCGATTTAATCATGTGACACAAATCACACCGAAATCACGCGAGTTCAATGTATCTCCTCCAAAGATTCCTCTGCATTGGCAACCACCAGTGGGAGATTACAGCATAGATGGCCGTTTATGGACGCAAGCGAGTCAAAGTCCTTGCCAACTCAAGTCTGAATTTATTTTCAGATGACGAGGAACAACAACAGTTGAAAGAATCGCCGATTCCGCTTGTCAAAGACGACAAAACGGTACATCCACTTCGATTCAAGCATACTTCACCCACGAAACACGAACCTCAATCACCAGCCGACGTGGAAGAAGATCGATTGACTCAATCGCCACGTAAATTGACTAAGTTTCTTAATAATATTGAATTTTCGCCTTCAAAGTGTTCTCCTAAACCCAAAAAGAACTTAACTGAAATCTTTATGCTGGTGCAAAAACTGCCTACTACGCCAAAGACACCAAGTACCAAGTTAAAACGACCAACTGTGTCTTCAGCAAAAGTTGAACCAAAGGAAAAAAGTGCCTGGGACGATTTGTTCTTCAGTATTGACAACAATAGCTCCAAGCCATCTCTTGTGGACGACCTGCTGTCTTCAGAACTGCCATCAGATACCGAGGTTGGGATAAATCTCGAGGAGAAGTTCTTTTCGTTTGAATCTGATAATCAGGATACCCAGCGTATTCCCCAAGAAACCACAACTATGTCACCGTCTCCACTATTTTCCACTGCAAAACGGACGTATGGTGCAACCGAAAGAAGCTTTCTCGAAGATTCGAAGCTGGAGGTTGTACCAACGGAAACCTTTTTTGATCCATATATTTCAAACATCAACGACTTAAGAACATCGGGTGAAAAAAACAAACTTCGTGAAGAAATTGAGTATATCTGTGATGGGTTAGTACTCAAAGATAGTAATGGAGATGAGCTCAAGAACGGTTTCTTGATCAATACCTTGGTTAACTTGGCTCATTCCATACGGTCGAACCAAAACATTGCATCGAGTTATGTCGTCATCACGCAGAAACTATGTTCCATCCTACTAAAACTAGGGAATTCTTCCACCAACGGGAGACGCATGATCGAATGGTTAGTCACGGTGGTATTTTTGTTATTTCTAGAATCAGATACCAGCAAAAACATGGCACAAGCATTACCCCATCAGCATATGGAATTGAACTATGGCGAATTTACCACTGAGAAATTACTGAAACTTACTGCGACCGATATTAACCAGCTCAAGCAAAAGTATACTCAAAAGCATATACAATCAAGATTCATCAGTCTTGAGAAGGAATTCACGGCATTTCAAACGTGGGAAAACGTTCAATTGGCGACGAAATTGTACCCAGATGTCAATTCTGAGATCCAGAATGAAATCCTTTTGTTCTTACAGCATTACTTAGAGGCAGTGATGCCAATAGAGGACATTGATGTGTTATTCAGGCCCATTCACTGTACTATAACCAAAACAAGCACCCCACCCACATCAAACGATTTGCAAGTGTTCAAACTTCTAGTCCTTGTTTCAACCAATTATCAACAGAGAGAAATTGTCAGGGTTGTTTTTAATCGAGAGTTTGTTACCAAACTTTTGCAAATTGTGAACGAAACTTTGGAGAGCATTAATAATGGTACTGTCACAGAAAATTACATCAACGCTTCGTTGTTTATATTAGGATATCTCGTTAACTATGTGGAGCAGGACTCCAACACGTTAGATCAGCGAGTTCACGACAACATTCGGATATTGAAGAACTTGGGCACGTTAAGCAAGGACAAAGACGAGGCCGTGCATCATCTCATTGGCTACAATGCAATCTACTTGGCTCACTTGAGATTGAATCACGAACTTGAAATCGAGACTACTATGTTGGTAACACAGCTTGGGACCTTGGCCAACATCATAGACAACAAGGCTATCAAGAACAAGATCAATCTGTTGGTGCTACAGTTGAAGTTAATGATTAATTGTAATGAATAGTAAATGATAGATTCATTAGGCATCTATATGTAGTGCTATGTCAATAAATTCGACAAGAAGCAGAGTATCTGAGACCGACTCGCTTATTCGTCCTTGATACCGCAGATAGCTCTACCAGTGTAGAACAATGGAAGGGCAGTAGCGACGGTAAAAACAGCGTAGAATGGGTAAACCAAGAACTTGGAGTGCTTTCCTCTCAACCACAATGGCTTGTGGGAGTTTTGGTATTGTCTTTGCAACTGGATGATTCTTTGTGGGTCCATTTTGGTATAGAACTGAAAGATGTGTAGTATTTGGTTTTAATCAGTTCATTTTTCAAATTTGTTGTCATTGGTTGGGATAAGTCGTGCAAAGGAAAATTTAATATGCAGGTGACAAAATGCTGTATCTTCCCATAATAAAACAATCACATCATCTCCGTTAATCCCACTACCATCATTATCCGTTATCCTTTACCAAGAACAGGATTAATAAAAGTTTTTTTATTAAATGTATAAAGCGTAGCATGTAAATTATATACTGTCATTGTCATCATCATCATCATCGTCACTTATTTGTATAACTCCATGGCGTCGACTGGCCTGCACATGTTCATCATGGAACTCGTCAAGGGCCAGAATAAGATCCTGGGAATTGTAATAGGAACCATCACTTTCATCACCACTAAGTACGATTGGTGAATTCTCATTGGTTCCTTCGCAATCTGCAAATCCGTGCCATTCAGGTGCTCCGTCAGTCGTTTCGGAGGAAGGATCGTAGTCTCCGTCGCTGTCGAGATCTCGGTTTATTTCCTCAATATCTCTGTTATCAACGAAGCTATCAGCACTATCATATTCATCAAAAGATATGTTACCACTGTTAATACTGTACTGGAAATCGCCCTCGAGATCATAGTAAGATTCTTCTTGGGGTACTCTGAAACGCATCCCGCAATGCAAACATACCGTACCGTGTGCCTCCCAGTGACAGTTCCCGCATCGAGGAACGCCATCAGAATTATCGATCATCGTCAATGTAGACTGGAACAAATCACCAAACATTCGCAGGTGCTTATTATCGTATTCGTAGCCCTTTACGCTACTGTTTCGTTGTTCCTCCAATTTGGAACGAGTTCCGCTATCGGTACAAGTTTCGATCAACATGTCAGTGATGTTTTTGCTGACTTCCTTAAGCTTGATGTTAAGGACGGGTTTATGCTCGATTTCCTTCCGGCAAACGGGACAATTCATTTTATTTTCAAACCATGAATGCAAACAGTCATAACAAAAAGAATGTCCACATTCGGTCAGAAACGGTACGTGCATGGTTTCTGAACATATTGTGCACTCAATAATCGAGGTGATCTTAGATAGCAATGAGGAGGTGAGGTGGTGATCCTATCCGTTAGTATAAAAAAGAACTTTTCCATACATTGCTCTTACAACTCAAAACTTACAATATCTCCCCATATCTTCACACTTCCATCATCAACCGACATTTTGATGGGTATCTGGCGGTGTAATTACTTCACAAAAAGTCCTCTGAATATGTTAGTCTTAGATGATGGCAAGACGTGTATGCAGTACTTAGCTATGTACAGGTATCTTTTATTTGTTCTTAAATATGCAAGTTTGTGTCTTTTTTCAAGTATTAGAATGCATTTTGGGTGCAAAAAAATACGATGATGCCTCAGGTATTTGTCTATTGGGTCCATTTATCCAAGAACTTAAATAGATCTCCTACTGTAGAAGACATTTCTTGTTTATCCTTTTCAAGACGAAGATTGATATCTGCAATCAAACCACGAAGCTGTCTTAACGTCATGTCGATTGTAGCCTTGGTACGAGCAACATTGTTTAAGAAATCAATCGCTTCCTCATTATGCTCAGGATCCTGTTCAAGCTTCCTCTGGTAATGCTGCTGCTTCCTTTCAATATACCGTAACTTCTTCAACACCAATTTCTCAATGTAACAACACTGGTTGTAGATGTACGGACTAAGTACAATCTCGTCAACCGGGAATTCGCTAATCACCCGAATCATATCAGAGAAATTGCTGCATCCACAGTAGTTCCGAAGCTCAATATTTAGCTTCGTCATACGCCCTTTATCGTTTAAGTCTTCCCAGCGAATACCATTCAAAATCACTTTGGCCGGTTCGTATAAATTCTTATTCATCAACATCCGAGCAAATGTAATTCTGTTGTTTGGATTCAAGGCTGTTTGATCCACATTACCGTAGAATTCCTCAAGTATTTGCTTATCGTCACGAGCCTGAAGGACTATTAACTCCATATCGATCTTGTGCTTTTCATAAAGTCTTATTTGCTTCATCAAGTCAATAATAACAAGCTTGTTACCCCAATCAGATCTCTTATAAGTATTCTTTATAACTGCAATATCAGGACGAACCCCCCGGCGCAAGATATCAGTAAATCCTTTGGTAACTCGATACTGAATCTGGTCATTAAACTTAACGAACCGACCGTTCTTGTCTTCTTTCCACACAATTGAGGACCAATGGGAATCATATTTGCGACTTTTTATAAGATTGTTTTCTGGTAGGTATGGAGTAAGTTGGGAAGGAGACTTGACTATCTTTAGTTGGTCCAAAATGGTCTTTTTCAAGTCATCTGAGAACCCATGGTTGGAAACCCAGTTACAAAACTGGTCATTGAATTGGATGGCGTGATGAGGATAGGCGTGAATAAAGGTATCGTGTAACTTCTTCAAGTATATCGGGCTAAACACCAACTGATCTTGGGTATTTTCCAAAAACTTAAAAAGACTAAGGAAATTATGGTGTCTTAAGTAGTAGTTGGAGATGAGCTCATAAAAACGTTCTTCCATTATTATACGATGTTCCTTGAGAGACATCATCACGTAGTGAATCATTTTGATATCAGAGTACTTCACAAAAAATCGAAGGAAGTTGTAGTAAAAGTCAACCAATTCCTCGCGATAAGTTATGACATTACTTATTTCATTAATTTGGATGATGTCCTGCTTGGTGATATGCTTAAAGAAGCTGTGTGGTTCCCTTTGTATGATTTGGTATTCTAAATTGATTGAACGAATGAGATGGTGATGTGAGATTTTGTATCTAGCAATGAGGTCATGAACAGATTGTAATTCAGATGGAGTGGCATGCTTGTAATGTTGTTCGAGAATCAAGGCAAGGGCCTTAGGTGACAACCGGGAACAGTTGTGGTCGACCCAGTCATGGTATATAGATGCAATGTTTTCAAGCAGAGAATCCAGTTTAATCAACTGAACAAGTATTGTTTCAAGTAGAGTAACTTCCATTGGACGACGGAGTGATACAAAGTTCTGGAGTAAAGATTTGGCGAACTCAACTTCGTAGTTGAGAATAAATGCACTGAATATGTACCCCAACACCTTGGAATTGTACTTTGAATGATGAAGATATTGATGAACCAACAGTTCTAACGTGGTGATATCATTCATGTGGTAGCAGAGCCAGATATAGTATTCCTGGAACTGTTGGTCAGGAAACTCAAAGCGTTTGCATATGGTATATAAGCTTGGAATGATCGAGAAAATGTACTTATAGTAAGGCGTGTCAACATCAAGTCTGGATTCCCGTTCATAAAATGGTAATTCTATATCTGATTCAGTGTATAATATGGGTTGATTTCTAAACGGGATATCTCTCGAAAACTCTTCCAAGAGGGTTATGACGACATGGGGTTTGACCTCAGCGCGGTTACATGTCGTAAGTATGCGGACTAACGCTGGCAAATCACGCTTTTCAACAAGTTGAAGTAACTCAAACGACAAATCGGAGTCTTTAGTAGGTACAGCGATCGTTTTGGGACGCATGAGCCAGTCATACGATACGGTTCGAGGAGGAAACGAGACGGAAAACTGGCGTAGTGAGAGACGGAAAACCAACCATTGTATGCTTAACCGTTTTCGTACACGTGCTGTGTGTCTTAGCATGCTGCAATGAAGGGTGCTATATGGGAGATTTTATTGGTGTAGATGTATACGTGTAGCCGTAGGAAGTGATTTGCTAGTGGTGTGGTTTGAAAAAAACCCGCTACTCATTACCTGCAGGTCCGAAGCTCTGCTCCATAAAACCAAAAAAAAAAAATTGAAGCAGTATCAAGAAATTGTGTAGATAATGAAGAAAGATCGAAGAAATAAGACAATTTTTTTTTATTTCATTTTGTTTTTTTTTGTTTATTTGTCTGATGAACAATGGCAGTTTCAATGTCTACTAATTTGCTAACGAATAAGAGAATGGAACGGTGATAATAGATGTGGCATCCGGGAAGGGGTTAGTCACTGGTCAATTGGGCCGGGAGAGACAGACAGACAGACCAAAAATAAAAATACGAACTATTTTTAGGTGAGTGTGAATGAATGCAATGAATCCAAGCATAGAATTTGGATGTTGCAATGTGCCATTTTGAAGGGGAGATGAGACATATTACATCTCGATACTACGAGGTCAAGCCAGGTCAAAAATAGAGCCAAAAAATTGCAGCCATTTATGACAGTAAAAATAATTTCCAATTCCATTGTAGCCCATCGAATGTGCAGCGTGAGTCAACTAGAGAGATGTAAGAGTTGTGGTATTGGCAGGTTCTTCTTCGGTTCATATAGGCTAACAATAGAGTTTTACGGATTTTTGGCGTAAGCCCCGCCCAATTAATTACGACGAAGGTGAGGGATTTTATATCAATCGCAACAATCTTATTTTTTGCCTCGGGTGGTAAAAAAAGCCAGTTTTTAGTAACTCAGAGACAAAAATCCATATTTAGAATATTCAGTGGTACTCAAAAGTGCTCAGAATGTGAAACGATTGTGAAATATGTACTAACTAAACAAATAAAAAAAAGTAGAAGTAGTGGAGAAATGGTGGGTAATAAAAGCGAAACAGATCACTTTTTAGTATTACACTTTTGTCCCCTTGTTCTCACACATGAATTTTCTCCAAATGCATAACTCTTGTCATTTCCATTACGCAGTTTCACAACCTTAATTAGCCGCATCCTTTCTTGACTCCTTATATCTTTTAGTCTCTCCCTGCATTTAATATTGTATACATTTTGCACGTGGTGTGAAAATTTTTTTTCTTTTTTTTTTGCGACTCTGCTTTCCCTCCGCGCGCGCCAGTTGCCCCTTCGCACTCATCTCACTCATCTATAAAGAGCCTGCCCTGCCTGCTTCTTCCTAACTTTTTTTGTGTGTGTGTGTGCGTTTTTATATTCCTACATGATTGTCAGACATTGCTAAATCCAGCAATATCTATCAAACCCAGATAACTATCTTCAACGCCCCTGCTTCTCATTATCCAAGCTATGATTGCATCCCTTGGCTCTTTCTAAATCTATTTTTTTTCGTGAAACCAAAATGTCAGACAACGAAAGCAACTACAACTCGGGCCACAAGGCCAACCCAGAAGACGTCTTGCGCGACCACAGACAACAGTCTTATTCGCTCCCTATCCGCAACGTTCCTCCAAATAATAGCGAGTCCGCTATTACTGACAGCGACGATGAAACAGGAAACGTTTCTCCAAGAACTGGACCTTTGTTATCGCTTCCCGATCGCAGACACTCCAATTCGGCTCATAGAGAGGTGGTTACTTCTTACTTTAAGTCTGGTGGTGGCGGCTCGTTCTCGACTCCGTCTACAGGCGGCAAGCCGAGATCAGGCTCCAGGTCTCACTCTTTTGATCATAACCATAAAGGCTTGCGTGAGGAGTTCAATGAGAAGATACAAAAGAGGGAAAGAAGATCCTCTCGTTTCTCAATTGACAGCGAAGTTGATTCCCATGCCCTGAGATCGTCCCAGGAGACCGAAGAAGATGTCTGTTTCCCCATGTCATTGGCGCACGTTCGTGTAAATGGCATCGACTTTGATGAAATTGAGGAGTTTATTAGGGAAGAAAAAGAAGCTACCAACTCTTATCAGCAACCTATGAGAGCAAACCTTCGTAACTCTACCAGTGCAGTTCGCAAGTTATCTCTGGCTGCCAACAGATACACTCCTAAGAACGTCTTAAAGAGAACTACCACTGCTATTAATAAGTGGAAGACTCGTTCTGGTTCGAGAAGTGTGGATGATGATATCCAAATCAGCGTCGAGGATCACCCCTTGGACGTGTGCAGTCTGGAGGAGAACAAGGCTTTTGATGACTCTTCTTCCGAACAAGTCAAGTTTGGTGGTGCCAGAATCACTGATGGGGGAAGTGATGGTTTACCAGACAGATTTTCGTTCTTTAGTTCCAAGTCAGAAGAGACTGTCCATGCTCCAGACTTTCCTAGTTTGGTTAAGCCTGGTCAGACTGTACGTGAACTTTTCCGTAACGGAGAAGACACTTGGTGGTTGGATTGTGTATGTCCAACTGATGCCGAAATGAAGATGATCTCAAAGGCCTTTGGTATTCACCCTTTGACGGCTGAAGATATTAGAATGCAAGAAACCCGTGAGAAGGTTGAATTGTTTAGAAACTATTACTTTGTCTGTTTCAACACTTTTGAAGCCGATTATGAATCGGAAGACTATTTGGAATCAATTCAAGTTTACATGGTGGTCTTTAGAGAAGGTGTTTTATCCTTCCACTTCTCTCCCTTCCTGCACCCTGCCAATGTTAGAAGACGTGTTCGTCAATTAAGAGACTATGTTGATGTCAGTGCCGACTGGATTTGCTATGCCTTAATTGATGATATCACCGATGGTTTTGCTCCAGTCATTACTGCAATTGAACACGAGGCCGACTACATTGAGGACTCGGTTTACACCGCCCGTGAAAACGATTTCAGCAACATGTTACTCCAGATAGGTAAATCAAGACGGAAAGTTATGACGTTGATGAGATTGTTGTCCTCGAAGGCTGATGTTATCAAGATGTTTGCTAAGAGATGTCAAGACGAGGCTTCTCGACAACCAATTGGCACCTCTCACCCATCATCTAGTAACATTGCTGGAGGTTCGCCAAACGTGTCTCACGTTGAATCCAACGGCAACACTACTTCTGGTACAGGAACCAGTTTTGGACCAGGTCCAGAACCAATTCCTTCTGCTGTTCCTCCTCAACCATGGCAATACAGCACCAGAATCCAACCAAGAGCCGATATTGCTTTGTATTTGGGTGACATTCAGGATCACGTCATCACTATGTTCCAAAATTTGTTGGCGTATGAAAAGATTCTTAGCAGATCTCATGGTAACTACTTGGCTCAATTGCAGGTTGAGTCGGTGCATTCTAACAATAGTATGACCAAGATGTTCTCGAAGGTTACATTACTCGGTACTATGTTCCTTCCATTGAACTTGGTAACTGGTCTTTTTGGAATGAATGTCCATGTTCCTGGCCAGGATATTGGAACCTTCTGGTGGTTCGGAGGTATCATTGGTTTCTTTGTTACTTTCATGGTGGTTACTGCTTACTTTGGTAGCATCTGGTTGAAAAAGATCAACAAGGATACAATACACGACGAAGCTGATACCAGCAAGCGTTCGATTAGAAGCTACACCTTCAAAAGAAGAAATGATACCGGCAAGTCAATCATTTCCTACTCTCATAAATACAACTGAATTTATAGATTATCGTATTTTAAAAAGATGTTCTAATACTAGACTTTTCTAAAGCTTTCTCTTTTTGTTCTTCCTGTTGCTTTGCTTTCTTTCTTCTCCTTCTTCTTCAATAGGAATCCAGATTTCACCTTCATCACCCTTAATTTCCTTATTTCTAAAGGTTTCCTTTCTCCAGTCCTGTAAATGCTTCTTTTTGGTATACTTTCTCTTGTCCTTCATTCTCAACTCCTTAGCACGGTAAGGAGCAAACTTCTTGAGACCAATGAACGTATTCAATTGCTTGTCGTCAGCAAGTATGATATCTCTCGTGGTCAAGCCAAATGATTCTGGTGACACTTCACGGTACTTAAACTTAACATCCTCAACCTTATTCCTGCCTCTTTCTTCCTCGACTTCATCCATAAGAACATGAGTCCTCGATTCAACAATTTCATGAGCCTTTTCTTTCAAAGCTTCCTTGTCTTTCTTGTGTGACTTCTTTTCCTTCAATTTATCCTTCTTCGTCTTCGTCTTTGATTCTTGTTCCTCGTCACCGTCTTCGGCCATTATTTCATCATTGTCTTCATCATCCCATTCAGGTTTAGTGATTTCAGCATCGTAGTACTGTTCGTTAAAGATTTCGGCCATCTTGTTGTCCCAGTCAGCATCGTCAAAGTCGTCTTGAAGCAACGAATCACCAAACACTTTTTGGATCGTTTCATCGCTCACTTCGTCACCAACTGCTTCTTTAATGTTGGCCAAACGGTCGACAACTTTGTTCAACTTAGCAGTCTTCTTCTTCTTCAACAATTCCTCCTTTTCACGGGCCTCGTTCTCTTTTTCTTCCAGCTTCTTGTCCCTCTGTCTCTTTCTGGCATTGGTCTTGGATCTTCTCAAGGTAGCCTGGTTACGGGCATATGACACAATTTCAGCGGCGTTTTCATCTTCATATCTGAAATTGTATGCATGCTCAAACTTCTCCACCGCATCATCAAAGTCTTCTTCGTCTGACCGATCGATCTTATCCAAATCAATGACCTTATCGTTTTTGCGTGGAATCCAGGCCTGTTTATCCAAAAAGGCAGCTAAAAACTCTTGTTCATTTTTGGAATCCGGCAACGCAGTCACATCTTCGGTCTCGATTGCTTCTGGCTTTTCCTTCTTGGTCAAAAAGTCGTCGTCGTCGCTGTCATTATCACCGTCAAATGCATTCTTGATATCCGAAAGAAGCTGGTTTCTTTCTTCTCTTTGGGCAACAACAAACGGTTTCTCTCCGTCTACTGTATCGTACTGATCATCTCCCTTGTAATCACCAGAAAGCAACGTCATTCTATGATAGTCTTTAAGGTACATTGGTTTTTCCTTCTTGCTCTTGGTTGCTTCCACAGGATTGTCGAAAAACTTGACTTCTGGGTTCAATAACTTATTGGGATCTTCACGAATCGTCTTCAATACTTCATTAATCCCCTTTTCCACATCTTCGGTGATCAATTCACCGTATTCGTCTTCTTCCTCAGATGACGATTCCGATTCAGAATCCGAGTCTTGAACTGACTGTGGTTCGGGTTTTTCTTCCACTTCCTCCTTCACATCGTCAACTTGTCGTTCCTTCTTCTCTACAGACTGAGCAGTCTTTTCGGCTTCTTCTCTGGCACGTTTGGCGGCGGACTTTTTTCTAGCCATAGTTTGTTAGGGTATTAATTATTTTGCGATGAGATGAGATTGTTAATTCCGCGAATACTCATTATAATAATAATTTACTTTTAAATAACTATAATCTTGCTTCTCTTCTGGCATACCACCAGCGGTAGGCCAATTCAGCCCGGTTCAAATCGAGGTTTTCACTGAGCACTTTCCATAAGATTTCTGTGAGAAAGCTGCGTTCTTCAGGGTTGCTCTGGCTCAAAATTTGCGAGACTTCTTCCAACCACTCTAAAAATACCGACAATGGGAAGTATGGAACAAGGTTGATCATCGCCACCGCCATGGCTTCCCGTGTAGTCTCAGCAATCACCCGCTTTGCAAATTCGTATGTTACCTCGGCTTCCGGTAACGGATCCGTCAGAATCAAGTCCTTAGGTTTATCGCCCTTGTTGGTACTGATAATATCACCAATCTTTCTTGTGTCTTCGTCAACATTGCGTAGCGTTGAATGTGCTTCGATCTCAGCAATCGGTTGGCCTGATGAAAACATCGACTCACCTTGGCCCTTGATCGGGATTCCTGGCGGTACGGTTCTGATCTTGTTGAGCAAGTACCCAAAGAACTGCTGGCCATTGCCCTGCTGCGATAACAACTTCTTTCCCAAGGTTTCAACGGCAATACTGTATTGATTGGCGGAGATTCTCACAGGGAACTGTCTAGACAACAACTCAACGTATTCCACAATTTCTGCAACACTGTATCCATTGCCATTGGTGAAACAAAGTAAGAGTGCTGAATGGGCTGCTTCAATCAACACATGGTCTTTGTACTTGAAATCGTCAGCCAAATTCAAACAGATCTGATATATCTCCTTAATGTAAGGTTCCTTCTTTGCGTTGGATTGTAAGTAGTTCTCCCACAATCCCAAAACAAAGAGAACTTTGGCCCGCCCCACGTAGTTGTTGTTCAAGACATCGGGATGAAGGTTTACTTCGTTATAGTTTCCAATCATATAGCTTGTCACAGCCTCAAAAGAATCTCCTGCCAATGCCAACTCAACGCACAAGTAGTAAACAAAATTGTATGAATCAAATCCTCCTTGACCAATGGAAAGAAGAATAAAGTTGACGTGGTACAAACCCTGGAGAACTTTCACACTTATTTGTCTATACTCCGAATCCAATATTTGTGCTGCACGGCGTTGAAACGAAAAGAATCCTTGGTTGTTGTTAGAAGTGACAAAGTGGGTCATGATTCCCTGATAAATAATGATTTCAGCAAAGAATATATTCTTAGCCAAGTTCCAGAACAGTTTATGATTAGCTGCATCATTAACAGGACTGGTAGTGTGATTGAATGGTGATGACTGGACAGAGTGGTTTAGTTGCTGATTGAATCTCTTCATAAACTCGAGACTGTTCAGGATCAACTTGAACGATGCTTCAGTGTACGGTAAGTGTTTGAAATAAGTTTCCAGGAGGAACGCAATACGGTTAATATGCTTTATCACTGGTTTCTGGTACACTGTGTCAGGATTCTGGTCCGTGAATAGTGCTGAGTAATTCTGGAGTGAGTGAACTGGATGTGAAAACAACAATTCCATTGTCTTGTGGGCAATGAAGGCTGGAGAAATTGATGCAGTATATTGTTGTGGCAGTTTATCCTTTTTAAATGAAACTGCCAACGATAAAAGACTGAGATAAACTACTTCGTCGGGATGTGATGGAGCCACACTGTACTGGAGACTGTCCCTGAATAATTTATGCATGGACTTGTCCCATTCGGCAAAGAACCACTTGTACTCGAGTCTCTGTGGTATGGTGTAGAGCTCATCACGTAACGGATTCAGCAACTTTAATCCGGCAATGATTGGTAACACCTTCCAGCTATTGGCTACCGGGTTGAAGGCGACAAAGTGTGACAATTCGGTTGCAATCACCGTATAGAACTCTTTGATACTTAATGTAGGACGACTGATGGCCAACTTCTTATCAGTAACAAGCTTGAAAAGCTCAATGATCAACGAGTTCTGTTCGAAATCAGGTTGTTGTCCAAAACATACGGGCGAATTGAGGAAACTGGCGATCAACAATTGGAGATTGTGTTTCTTCTTGACGTACGGAAGGTAATGGTACAAGTACCCCAAAACCTTTGAAACCGTGGCATCTTTCGGTGGCGTACGAAGGTTGTGGATCACAAAATCAAGTTCTTGTGGCGTCTGCACAATTCCACGAGCCTGTGGACCTAAAATATGGGCGATATTCATGACGTTTTTGGTTACCGAGGCCTCGTTCTTATTTTTTTTTTTTTGAGGGGGGGAGGTTTTTTGTGGGGAGAAATTTTGGTGTGTTCCCGTGCACATTAGTGACTTATATTCGTCTTTTTATTTACAAGCATACGTTATATACATCATGGCGTACTTTCTACCTTGTAGGGGGACTATTTTTAGGCCCATTCAATAGGCAGCTTCAATACCTGCAACAACTTTTCCTCTTCACTGCCTTCCTCTGGATGGTGGTCGTAAGCCCAGCTGGCCGTGGCTGGTAACGACATCAAAATACTTTCAATACGGGAACCAGGAGTCTTCAAGCCAAATTGAGTGCCTCTGTCCAACACCAAATTAAATTCAACGTATCTACCTCTTCTGATCTGTTGCCAGTTCTTCTGGTGCTCCGTGAAGTCAGAGTGCTTTCTCTTGACAATTAATGGCACGTAAGCAGGCACGATCGCATTGAAGCAAGATTCAATAATCTCCATGATTTCATCAGGAGACTTGGTGTCGAAATCATCAAAGAAAATCCCACCAATACCCCTGGATTCGCCTCTGTGTTTGATAAAGAAGTACTCATCACACCACTTCTTCCACTTGGGGTACAATTCGGTATCGTACTTCTCCAATGCATCTTTGTGCTGCTTGTGGAAGTGTTTGGCATCTTCTTCATACAAGTATGATGGAGTCAAGTCAGCACCACCACCAAACCACCAATTGGTGACTTCCTTGGTTTCTGGATCGGTGATCTCAAAGTAACGGTAGTTGGCATGCATTGTTGGTGCATGTGGATTGTGTGCGTGGATAACCATTGATAATCCACACGCAAAGAAATCGACACTGCCATCGGAACTAGTTGACTTCAAGTTACGGTGGTCAGCCTTCATTCTTTCAATGGCAGCAGGAGGCAACTTGCCGTGGACCACGGAAATGTTGACCCCTCCTTTTTCAAAAGTGGTTCCGTTCTGAAGCACCATGGTTCTTCCACCGCCGCCGTTGTTTCCCCGGGCCCATTCGTCCACGTGGAATTGGATATCAGCGTCTTCGACTGCAACAAGTCCATCGGTGATTTCTTGCTGCTTCCATCTGACGAGAGCTTCCATACGTTCTCTCACTGGGAGATCTTTATTGTGTGCCTGTTCTTCAAACGACATTTGTGATGGTTTTTATTAATTTATTGGTGCTGGATGTTTTTGTAGGTTCACGATTATAACAGAGCGAATATGCTGCTATTTATCTTTGGCTGATCGTTAGTGGGTTTTTGCGTGCAGGTAGCCGTTGTCAGCTCACAAAAAAAAAACGTACGCCAAAAAGTCCGGTGGCATGATACCTATCACGCAGGAGGTGTGTCTCGTACCGCATGTAGTAGGAACGACAAAGAAAATAAGCTGAGTCAAATCAAATAAACCCGCTTGAGTATTTAGGGGTGGCTCATTTCAAGAGGACTCGATATTAAAAGTATTTATAATTAAAATACAAAATTGACCTAACTCAAACCAATTCAAAAAAAAGTAGTTTCGGTTTCTGGCATTGGGAGAGGAGGAGAAGGGGGACACCTGAAAATGGTATATAGTTATTAAAAATATTGGATTTTTTTTATTTATCGTGCTTCTTCTTTTCTCTATTACCCTTTGGAACCCGGGCAAACCAGTAAAGGAAAATAGTCAATAAGATATTGATCGCGATAAACGCAATAAAAATCCCAAAATTTCTCCATCTTTGTGAGAAAATGGCATTGATCGACTTCAAGTAGTCGTTCGTCTTGTCCATCTGACAGTACTGACAACCAGTAGAAGCAGTGGGGTTAACAAGGTACCCACCAGCTGCATCAATGTACGGCTTGAAGTAGGTACCACAAGTCTCACCCAGAGGAGGGTTCATGTTCAACAACTCGGTCTTGGAACATACGACGTTGGTATTGGCCAACCCTGTTGACAAAATTGCCTGGATCAAATACGTAAACGGATTCGCCCGGTACATAAAGATCCAGAATCGTGGCAACACCAGCGGTCCTGCCAACACCCCACAGAAATTCAAACACATGGTGAATAAAATCACCGCCAAATTAGCTGCGTTATCTTCAATCTCAATGAAAGAGATACACAACTGAGCCATGGTAGAAGTATAGACAAAGAACGCAGTAAGCAACATCCACATAAGGACACCACGCTGGTTAACTGCATCGGTAGGTTCAGCATTTCTGTACAAACCAACAGGATAGTACCAACAGAAGAAACTGATAGTTCCAACCACGATCTGATAAGGAATTTCCGATGTGATTTGACCAGCGATAAAGGCAAACCACGAAAAGGTTCTCGACGGAGCCTCTCTCACCTCGTACACATCTCTTTGACGGACATAGTACGGCAACATCTGAGACACCAATGTGTTGAACTGGACCATATAGATAAACACTGCAAACATCTGATTCTGCAACCCCTGCATTGAGGTATCAGCCTTAAAGAAGGAAAAACCATTGAAGATAGACGTTGAAATAACCAAGAACAATTTGGAGTAGATATATCCTGGAGATCTCCAATCTTGAACAATGGCACGCTGACTAACAATCAAATACTGGTTCCATAAACTAGCAGCATACTTCTTATGCGATTCGGGTGATTCATCACGAGGAACTTTAACCAATTCCTGTTCCATGTTATCTAATTCGCTCTGGATTTCCTTGAACTCAGTGGAGTTTCTCCACACCTCAAAATAGTCCTGGTTTGCATGAGAACCTGGTGCAGCTCCAACAACTTCCAAAATCCATTCAGCTGGATTGGCTTCCTTAGGACATGGCTGAGCACCGTACTTCTCAAAATAGTTAATCAAGGTATTACAGTTATCGCCCAATTCTCCAAAGTAGACAGTCTCACCGCCCTTTTGCAAGAATAACAATCTGTCAAATTCCTTCAACAATAAAGCAGATGGCTGATGGATGGTACACAAGATGGCCTGACCGTGATCACACAACTTTCTCATCAACTTACAAATGGACCAAGCAGTTTGTGAGTCCAAACCAGACGTTGGCTCGTCCAAGAACAATAACAACTTAGGCTTGGCTACCAATTCAACACCGATAGTCAATCTCTTTCTTTGCTCGACGTTCAAGCCTTCACCGGCGACACCGACTAAGGCATCGGCATAGGAAGTCATTTCTAACAAATCAAGAATATATTCAACGTACTCGTTCTTTTCCTTCCGGGATACAGTATTTGGTTGTCTCAAGTAAGCAGAGAATCTCAAAGCCTCACGGACGGTAGAAGTGGGCAAGTGCAAATCTTGTTGCTGAACATAACCAATTGATCTTTGGAAAGAACCATCCAAAGAATTGCCATTGACCATCCTAACACCGTCAGTAATGATACCAGAAGTCACACGCTCGGACAAACAGTTCAATAATGTAGTTTTACCTGCACCGGAAGCTCCCATCAATGCCGTCAATTGACCAGGTTTGACCCAGCCATCAACATGATCCAAGATAACTCTATGTTCAGATTTAATCTTAACTTCATATGTCAAATCTCTCCAGTGGAAGATACTTTCTGATGATGGTAAGGACATGTCATTCGTTGTATCAGAGGAAGATTCGTCCTTGTTAGCATTGACTTCATCCTTAAACTCGACTGGTTTGTTGATATCACCAGTTTCTTCATCTTTCTTGAGAGCCTTGTTCTTTTTGGCTAACTTCTTGTGTTTTCTGATATCACTAGCCAAGTACAATGTAATTTCACCCTTTTGCATGGCACCCTTGTTGAACTCAGTCAATGAGATATAAACTCCCAAGAAGAAAAAGGCAAACCCGACAGTAATCCCAAAATTTCTCCACTTGTGGGTATTGGAGTACCGGAAGGAAGCAAGCATGTAATCTTCACCCATGACATAATCCAATCCAGGTCTGGAACCCACGGTACCACATATCTTCGCGGAGAGTGGGGTGTTTTCGTAACCAGCGCCATGTGGCACGAATTGGGAACATTGAAACTTCCGGCCACTGAATTCATTCACCATTAAAGCTTCAAATACATAACCAACTGGGTTAATATAATTGATCCATCTGGACCAACCCAACATCTTTGGAGTTGGAATAACAAAACCAGTGAAGATAACCATAGCAGATAATAAGACAGAAGCAGGAGTCATGGCACCGGCCAAAGAGGTGGAAACAGCACCCAATGATCTAAACAAATGTGACATGACCAAAGTACACCAACCACACATCAACCAGTAAAAGAAGAATCTACCATGGTTTCTTCTAAAGTTCACCATGAAGTAAAAGACAAAATTGAAAGCAATGGAAGTGATAAACTTGACAGGTAATTCAGTAATAATACCCGCTAAAGCATCTGCTGAAGGACGGTATAAGCCATACTGTTTGTGTTTTTCAATGATAGGCCTGGCTTCGAAAAGAGCCATAATTTCTAAAAGTGACGAGAAGGCGTTATACAATAATGCAAAAAACATGGCAGCGCCACGGTAATAGAAGGATCCAGTGGTTTGTTGCATATTGTAGAACACTGATGACAAGACCAACCCCATAGCTAACTGACCAAAAATGGTAAACAATTGGACCGAAGGGTTTCCTCTCATTCTCTTAAAGTTTCTTCCCATAATGTATTTGGTTTGCATCATGAACGAAACAGTGTATGGAGAATGTGGAGATAAATTCTTGGACTGTCTAGCTACATGAGCATCATGGTATTCTTGTTTCACGTTCTTGGTGTCACATTGGTAGAAATGGGCCTCGATATCTTCGACAAGCTTCTTGTAATCTGGTGAATTCTTCCAGTATTCTTCGAATTCCTTAGCGGTTTGTGGTACTTTGTCTTCAAAGCCTGGACGAACCACTCTTTCACTTGGGTTGGTTAAGGAAGTCAAGAAATCGGCAGTAGTTTGTCTTTGAGGACACTCCCAACCCATGTTGACAAAGTACTCTTTTGCTTCGGTACCCTTACCGAAGTAGATCTGGTAACCTTCGTATAACACAACAACGTTGTCAAACAAATCATAGGCATCCTGCGAACACTGGTAGATGGCAATTACAGGAGTGGTTTCCAAAATATCTGCTGAGGTTTTCAATGCTCTGATGAATTCCAAGGCAGTAGCAGCATCTAAACCTCTCGTGGCATTATCCCAACATTGCAAATTCGCACCACAAAGTGACACCTCAGCAATGGAGACTCTTTTACGTTCACCGCCAGAAACACCTCTGACGAAATCATTTCCAACATTCGTGTTTCTCGTGTGAGACAAACCATAAGTGGCCATATAAACGGCAGCCATGTGTTTGGCATATTCTTCTCTGGTGACTTCTGGGCCTCTATTCTGAGGAGTTCTTAATCTGGCTGCAAATTCCAAGGTGTCACCTACAGACAAGTGAGGGAAATGAACATCAGTTTCTGCGGAATAGACGACGTCACCTCTAAAGTTCTTCTCGATGTCTCTTTGTGACAACCCGTCATATGTGATTCTGGATTCTTCACCGATATGGAACCCATAAGTGTGTGCAGCAATTGTTTTCAAGAGTGTAGAACAACCGGAACCTGGTCTACCCAACACCACTGTGACTTCACCAGCTCTCATTATGGCATCCATTGGTTTAAGGATATTAAAATAATGTTCTGAATTCATTTTATTTACCGCCCGGTAAGCATTAACCGATACCTTATACAAGGCATTGGTGACAGTAGGTTGGTAGTCTGAGTCGGTAGCAAACCCAAATGCTCTCAAATCTCTGTAAGCGATACCTAATCTTGAAGGTTTATAATATTCAAAATTCGAATCATACAACTTTCTTAAATTTTTCACCCAGAACCGTGAGCTAAAATCATCGCTATTTGGGTCCAAACTAGAGTTTGGCAAATCTCCCTCGAATGGATTGATACCTGGCACCGCAGATATATTAGACAAGTGTCTCCAGAGTCCCTGGGAAGATCCATTATCATTTACCCCAGAATCTTTAGTTATACTCCTGGCTAATTCTTGAATGTCTTTAGAAGTTTGTTCTGTAAACCCTTGGTATTCATTTGGAGAATGATTATCGGTATGAGTACCAGGATTTTCTTTCCTTAAGTTGAAAGAATCCTCGCTGGACTCATTGAAAAGTGAAGACATGTTACTGATATGATCCTAAAACCTGCCCTTTGCATCCTGATATATTTATAGTCTACATGTTTTATTTTTTTTTTTTTGGCAAAAAATTAGGCCTATTTACTTGGGGACGGGTGATTTATTCCGAAAGAACATTTACTTTATAGCATCAACAATCCGGGATGTTTTGAATATTACATCAAATTTGGAAGACAGTTTTTACGGGCGAAAAAGGAAAAAAAATAACATTCAAGTTACTACAAAGGATTTGTTGGTCTGTTATAGTTGTTCAAGTTCAAGTTATTCTCCCCTATTTGATCATTGGGACGGTTTAACCTCTAAACTGGGGCATGAGCCAGTAGATTAAACTCTACCGAGCATTACAGCCGTTGATTAATATTTTTTCCCCAGAGAACTCAGCCGA
Source organism: Teunomyces lycoperdinae (assembly GCA_030574955.1). Taxonomy (NCBI): domain Eukaryota; kingdom Fungi; phylum Ascomycota; class Pichiomycetes; order Serinales; family Debaryomycetaceae; genus Teunomyces; species Teunomyces lycoperdinae. Next base: position 37,867 of record JAJMFY010000023.1, read on the forward strand.
TCCCTTACATGACTCTATTGTATACAGGGTTCGGATCTGATGATTGCTACATTTCACTCTCCGTCCCGAAGGCTTGGAGTCACCTTATGCGGATTGTAATCCCTCCGGTCAACTTTCCAAAAATTATATGGAGCGCTGTTACAGTGTTGTGGTGAGATTCGTCTTTAGGGCACGAGTTTCAGGTTTCCGCCATATACGTAACCCACCAACCGTCTTCATTATTTTTCCAATACAATATACTCGCCCTTCTTTCCTCTTGCCTTATTTTTATTTTCTTTTTTGCTGTTTTGCAATACTGATTCTCTATGGATAAATCCTTTGTATAATAATAATTTATTTCTAAAGCTATAGTTGCTCGTAATTTTAAAGCCGAGTTGCCGGTACGATCACCGGTCGACTCTATTCATTCCTTGTAGAAAATCCTTGATGCCAAAATCCTCGCTATTCCATACCTAACGTCATTTGTTTACATAATAGTTTTTTTGGGTACATGGTTCAACCCATCGGGCCAATGCTGTAACTATCTTTTCACAACCGACTTCCCCAGAAAGTGGTTCGATAATATTTTTAAATGATGCCCATTGCGCGAATTTGTGCTAAAATGGTCGACAGCCTTGTCCCCTCTCATGCCTTACCCATTTTATATGTCACGTGCTGGTGGTCACATTGTAAGTCACATGCTTTCCACGTGTAAAATTTAATTTGTTCGATACAGTCTCTATTTACATCTAGCGATTCAACACGAGTTCTAACCACTAACTACAAAAATGGACGTGTCTGCAGATCAGTTGTATCATTTTATACACAACTTGATTCTTGTATCAGATAATGACGCGAACATCATCAATTCCCCGGAAACCCTTTCTCGTTTCATCTCGAATTCAAACACTGATACCTTGTATATTATCCACGAAAATGACTACCAAATAATTAGTGATTTGAACTTGGTAGACCAGGAATCTGCCTCCAGGCTCAAGTCAGTAATGATTCTTATAAAGTTGAAGGGCCACAAATCCTTGGATCAGTTAAATATTCTTCAAATCCCCATTCACAAACTGCAAGATGATGACGGCGAAGAAGAGACAAACGCGCCTGCTGAATCTCGGGTTAACAAGAACCAGGCCTACGAAAAGCTCCGTTCTTTGGTTAGTTTGGGTTTGACTCCATACTTTGAGCTTGTTACGACCAATGATGAATCAAACTCCATCAGTGTGACTAAAAAGAAATTTCAAGAATTATCACTCTCACTTCAACATTTGCATCAACGTATTCAGATTCCCGATTTATTGATCTCAGCACACCCCAAGCTTAAACTCCTAATCAATGACTCTGTTGGTGAAGAGGTGTACGACGCACTTGTTGCCGACTCGTCTTTTTTGAATGAACTCACCAATGTCGTCAATGGCTGGATCAAACTAATTCAGGCAGTTACTGTATTAGATCACAATCCAAATGATGGTGAATCAGTAATTGAAGATATTCAATTTTGGAAATCCATGGATTTGGCACTTGTCTCCATACAGCAACAGATTCAATCGCCTGAAATTAAATTATCAATAGCACTTTTGAACAAGGCGAAAAGATTTCATGTAACATTAAGTTTCCAAAATGATACTGGGTTGACGGAAAAACTTGCTCAAACAAAACTATACGGTTCAGTCTTGAAAGAACTTCCAATTGATGAATTGTTGTCCATTTCTAACGATGGTAAAGAGCTTGAAAAATTCGAACTTGCAATCATCAACATTTTTAACCATTTGAAATCCAAGCTTAAGAACACAAACACTTTCCCACTGTCTAGATCAATTGAATTAATAGAGGTCGTTTTGAAAGACATCACCAACAAGTTCATATCTATCTTGGAGAATTACTCGATTATGTCCTTGCCATTAGATAAATTCTTGAAGGTTCATGAAGACACTATCTTGAAAAACTTCGTGTTGATAGACCAAAACCTCAAATTTATGATCAACTTGATAAGAGAATTGGTGAGAAAACGACTGGAAAAGTTCATTGTCATTAAATTTAACCAAGATCAGTACGAACTGCTAAGAAATAGATTGAATCACTTAAGAGGCTTCCGTTTGAATCACCACGACTTACTACTCATTTTAGAATCATTTGTGAAAGAATCGGATGATGCAAACAAGCTCATCACAGCCTATAATAAGTACATTCTTCCAACTAGAGTTCTCGATTTGACAAACCAAGGCAACATGCTTTGGTCAACCAATGAAAATTCGTATCTTCTAGAATTCAAACAAGTTAATTTTCAAGTTATTAATAAGTTGAATGAATCATTTGATAAGTGCACCACTTTTAATGACTTTTTGTCCATTTTTGATATATTCAACTCTTTTAATTCTACCCAGAATAACAAGAAAAGTATGTTGCTGTTAATTAGCGACGAGTACAAGCTAAAGATATTATCAATTGCACACCAAGAATTGGAAGAATTGATTAGCTTGAATTTGAATGCATCTCGAGATAATGCTCAATCTATTAATGCACATCGTGCAAAGTCGAGCTTAGCGTTCAAAAATAGCACGTCTTTTGTTTCTCAGATAAGCTGGGATGTAAGTATAACAAGCAAGGCCCAGTTCTATGTGTCCAATTTAGAGAAGTTGCTAGGTGACAACTGGAACAAATACACATTGGGAAGCAAAATTGAGACAGAAGCAACAGCATTAATAAATAGTGCTAACTCAGAAAGCAAGGTTTTGGCCTGGCTTAAAGAAATAGGTGAGAAATCGCTGACATTTGAGAATTTGGGCCCAATTCTTAAAGTTATAGAGGGAGATGGGACTGAATTGGCTGTGAATTTTGATTTCACTCTAGTTGAAAATGCTCAAGATATACCGCAACTCTCAAATCTTGGTTTTAGTATTCCCGTCAATTTACAGATTCAATTCAGGAAAGTTATGAAGCTCTATCCATTTGTCGTTGAATTGGTTGAACTAGTTTCGATTTACAAAAGGATTTTCGAAACTGAGTTGACACAGACTGAATATGGTCAGAAGTATGGTTTCCTAGTGGAAAAACAGAAGCAAAATATTAACTCGAGTTTGCAGAGCCTTCTCGAGGTTGATTGGTTGCATTTGTCTCAAGCTGTTGAGCTTCAGACATTGAATTCATCGGAACCAGGAACTGTAAACAATGAAACTCTCGTCGAAGTGCAATCTTTGAGGATTTTGCATGCCTTCCAAAATGATATCTATTTGCTCAATGAAAAGATCAATCAAATTGCGGGATTCCATACAGCTTTAATCACTTTTTACTTCAAAGTGAAAGAATGTTCCTATGATCACAAAGTCATCAGTGAAATAATTAAATCAATTCAACAAGAATTTACAGAGCTAACTTTCAAGGAATACGATAATATTGGTATGCTTTGTGACTTGATCAACACTGACTTAGAGAAGATCTTGATAGAAAAATGTGAGGCCGAATTGAAGAAGCTAGATGACTCCATCAGGTTAGGTGTTGATGCTGAGAATTCCAAAATTTCTGTTTTGCCAAGATTAACTCATTCCTTGAATTTCGAATACCAATCCTTTTCCATAGAGCCTTCCTTTAATCAGTCAAAACAAGCTATATTTGATGATGTTAACGCTCGGTTGGCAATAATAGAAAAACAAGTTTTAGTTAAATCAAACCTGAAATTGGATCCACCTAATATCAACTCAACAAAATTGGCTACAACCATCGGTAATATTTTATGCAAATTTGATTCCGTTTTGAATGATGCCAATGACTATCTTAGTCGTTGGATGTCTTTACAATTGTTATGGGAATTAAATTTAAATCTGATTGATGACTTGAACAAGGTCGTACCAAAAGGTAGTACGATTGATATCTGGTTGGAGGCAATCAATTCTGTGATACAGAATAGGGAATTATTTGATAATTCACGTACTTCGGAAATGTTCGGTGATATATTGCAAATTGATTATTCAAAGGTTCAAAATAGAGTTACCTTGAAATTTGATGCATTCCAAGATCAATTGATGGTTTTGTTCAGCAGAAAGTATCAGGATGAGTTGATTGAATTCAATAATACAATGTCGAGTGCTGTCAAGAAATTGGAGTCTAGAATGGAGTTTGAGGCAGACAACTTAAAGCTTACATTAAACATTGACAATTATTTGAAACAAAAGAACATGTATGCTAACTGGGTTGAGAAATTGAACACCTTTAAGTCAGGACAAACGCTAATGCGAAGACAAAGGTTCAAATTCCCGATTGGTTGGGTCTATGCTGAACAGTTGGAGAGTATTATGTCAATGGTTTCTTCATTGTTAGCACGGAAAGAAACATTGGTCAATGAGAATTCTGTTCTCATTTCCTCCAAAGTCAATGCTGAAACCGCCAAAACCAATGATTCAATTAGTTCTTTGATAAAAGAGTGGGCAATAAAGAAACCTATCTCGGGAAATCATAACCCATCATTTGCAATTACACAGTTGGATATTTTTCAAAAGCAATGGGATGAACTCGATCGTATTAAGGAAGCATTAATCAATGTTTCAAAGTTGCTGGGCCAGACCATAACCTTTAACAGCGATTTTGAGACTGTAATTCAGGAGATTCGTGATTTTAAAGTAGTATGGTCCTCGATTAATGTTTTATGGGAAGAGTTGGAAAGAATAAAATCATCGAAGATGTCCTCTATACATCCTAGAGAATTACGTCGTCAATTGGACAGCCTTCTTAACGATTCCAGATCGTTGCCTTCTAAGATTCGTCAGTATGCAGCTTTTGATGAGATTCAACTGATCATTAAGACCCACCTCAAAGATTTTCTGATGATTAATGATTTGACGAATGCTGCTATGAAGACTCGTCATTGGAAAATATTATTGAATCAACTTGGATCGACAAGGAAGTATGAGGACTTGACAATCGGTGACGTCTGGGGCTTTAATTTGACCCTCAATGAAGGATCCATAAGAGCTGTTTTAGATCAGGCGAACAATGAACATACAATTGAATCTAATTTGAGTGAATTAAAGAAGACCTGGACAACTATAACGTTTGAATTATTTGACTATGAACATAAGTGCAGATTGGTGAAAAATTGGAATGCTTTATTGGAACAGTGTCAGAATGACGTTTCTTCGTTGTCAAGTATGAAAAATTCACCTTACTTCCATACTTTTGAACAAGAGATTACTAAGTTTGGAGATAAGTTGAATAAACTCTATGTGGTATTGGATACTTGGATTGAAGTACAGAGGCAATGGGTATATCTTGAAGGTATCTTTGGAAATGTGGATAACAATGTGAAGGCTTTGTTGCCGCTTGAATCAACGAGGTTTAAAAATATCACTTATGAATTCTTGAATACCTTGAAACAGATTTATAAGTACCCCCTTGTGATTGACATAACTCAAGTTCCTGACATCCAGAGCACTATGGAAAAGTTTTCTGGAATCTTGGTCAGAGTTCGGAAGTCCTTAAATGATTTCCTCGAAAAGCAAAGAGAGTTGTTCCCTAGATTTTACTTCGTAGGAAATGAAGATTTGCTCGAGATCATTGGAAGCTCGACTAATGTGAACAGTATTAGCAGACATTTCAAGAATATGTTTTCAGGAATCGGTGATGTTGATTATGTCAAAGAAAGCTCGAGTATAGTGGCCATCAACAGTGAGGAAGGAGAGAAAGTGATCTTATCACGTCCAGTATCTCTTATAAAATATCCAAGATTGAATGAATGGCTCAGGGAATTTGAATTGGAAGTGAAAATGACAATTTCTCGATTGACATGCGATTCTGTTGATAAGTTCACTAACCAAATGGATAACGAAGATGGATTGAAGGATTTGTTTGATTCATTGCCTGCCCAGGTTTCAAACCTTGCATTACAAATTTTGTTTACCAGATTGATGGAGGAGCGTCAGGAATCATTGAAAGTTTATCTAGACAAGTACACACGGTTTGTTAAGACCTTAACAACCCTCATAGGATCAGATATTTCTCCTACATTGAGAAAGAAAATTGAATTCATTGTAATTGAAATTATTCATCAAAGAGATATACTTTTTCGCTTGGTTGATTCGGAAAGTGACTTTGATTTTATTTGGAACATTCAACAGAAGTATTATCTTGATGCTAATGAAAGTGATCCGTTGGTCTGTGTGAAAGTGAGGCAAGCAAGCTCTGAATTCATCTATGGATTTGAGTACTTGGGTATCCCAGAACGTTTAGCTTACACTCCGCTTATTGATAAATGTTTCCTTACTATGACTCAGGCATTGAATCAAAAGTTGGGTGGCTCACCATTCGGACCGGCTGGAACTGGTAAAACTGAATCGATTAAGGCGTTGGGTAATAATTTGGGTAAAATGGTTTTAGTCTTTAACTGTGACGACACGTTTGATTACCAGTCTATGGGACGCATCTTCTTAGGTATCTGCAAGGTTGGTAGTTGGGGTTGTTTCGATGAGTTTAATAGATTGGATGGAAAGATTCTTAGTGCTCTTTCGTCCCAGATAGAATCCATTGAGATGGGCCTCAAGACGAATGATAGTGAAGTTGAGATTTCTGGCAATTTGATACAGGTACATCCAGAAACCGGAATCTTTGTCACAATGAACCCTGGATATGCTGGTAGATCTGAATTGCCTGAGAACTTGAAAAAGTTATTCAGAAGCATTTCTATGGATAGGTCCGATCGCGAGATCATTGCGGAAGTCCTCCTTGCATCACAGACATTTATTCACTCCAAAATGTTAGCTGCGATCATTGTTCCCTTCTTCTTGGAGCTTGAAGCTTCTGTATCTAAGCAAAGTCATTATGATTTTAGTTTGAGAACTTTGAAAAGTACTTTGATCAAATGTGGTTTAATTAAACGGGCTGGGAAGGTCTCTGAAACTGATTCTGTCCTTTTTGAAAAGAAATTGGTTTTCCAAAGTATATCGGAGACAATTGCCCCGAAATTGATTAAACAGGATGAAGAAATCTTGAATAGATTACAAGAAAAGCATTTCCCTGGTGTATCATTCGATAGTAATGACTCTTCTAAATTTGTTTTGGGAGTTGAAAAGTACTGTGAAGAACATGGTTTGAGCTTGTCAGAGTCATGGATGACAAAGTGTTTACAGGTATATCAAATTCAGGAGGCTTACCATGGCTTTATGCTTGTTGGTAAATCAGGTTCTGGAAAATCCACCCTTAGGGAACTAGTATTGAAAACCTTGACTTCAATCGATGGAACTGAGCATATGTCTTTTCAAATTGACTGTAAAGTTCTTTCAAAGGATGAGATCTATGGTTCTTTGGATGTTATCACTCGTGACTGGACTGATGGTTTATTCACCAGTATTATAAGAAGAATTCGTACAAACTTGAGAAGCGAATTGTCCAAACGTATCTGGATTGTTTTCGATGGTGACATCGACCCTGAATGGGCAGAGAATTTGAATAGTGTTCTAGATGACAACAGGATTTTGACTTTGCCGAATGGGGAGCGTCTATCAGTTCCGGCCAATGTTCGAATTATTTTTGAAGTTGACAGCTTGAAGTACGCTACTCCAGCGACTGTCAGTCGGTGTGGAATGGTATGGCTTGATTTATCATTAGTACCCGTTGAAAGTATATTCAATGGCTTGGTTTTTGATTTGCAAAACAATGCCCTCGAGCTTGGTGAAGAGTACGAAGTAACTGAGTTCCAGGTTTTCCAGATCCAGAAGAAGTTTCTCACTAACTTTGTTGATATTATCAGCCCGAAGATTATTACTGAAATCGCAGATAGAGCCGCAAAGATTGACCATATCATGGATTTCACCTTCCAGAGATCGTTACAAGCATTCTCAGCGATGATCAAGTCTTATTGCCGTCGCCTTATCATATACTGTATTGAGAATAAGGGTATTCCAATAAATGATTTAAGAGTTTATTGTGGAAAGGCAATTCTTTTATCATTCATCTGGACTTTTGCTGGAGATTCCTCTCTTGAACAAAGAGATCAATACGGAATCAATATTTCCCGTTTGGATTGTTTCGAGTATTTGGATCCAATTGCTGAAGGAACCTTTTATCTTGATTATGACGTTTCTTTGCCAGAATGTACCTGGGAAAATTGGAATGGTAAGGTGCAGAGCATCGAGCTTGAACCACAAGATGTCATTAATCCAGCAACAGTTGTTCCAACATTGGATACCGTAAGGCAGGAACATCTAATATACTCCCTTTTAAATGAACACAAACCATTATTACTTTGTGGTCCGCCTGGTTCTGGTAAAACTATGACTTTGTTAGAAGCATTGAGAAAATCTCCAAAGTTGGATGTTCTAAGTCTTAACTTCTCAAAGGAAACCTCTCCATTGTCCTTATTGAGGGCTCTTGAACATCATTGTGAGTACAAGAATACTAGTAACGGGGTAACCCTTGCACCGAAGGTCCCTGGAAAATGGGTTGTTGTCTTCTGTGATGAAATCAATTTGCCAGGTATTGATAAGTACGGAACTCAAAGAGTAATATCTTTAATGCGTCAAATGATTGAACAAAATGGATTTTGGAAAGTCAAATCAAAGCAGTGGGTTTCACTCTCAAATATTCAATTTGCTGGTGCATGTAATTCACCCAATGATCCTGGGCGTAACAGACTTAGTGACCGATTCATGAGACATGTTTCATTAATTATGGTAGATTATCCTGGTAAGACTTCGTTGAATCAAATCTACCATACATTCAATCTAGCTGTTATGAAATATGCTCCAGACATGAGAGGTTATACAAGTACGATTACAGGTGCTATGATTGAAGTGTACTCTCGCTCAAAGGAATACTTAAAGTCAGAAATCCAAGACCACTACATCTATTCTCCACGTGAATTGACTCGTTGGACTAGAGGTATATTAGAAGGTCTCAAAGAATTAGAACATCCCGATTTACTGGTCGTTGCAAGACTTTGGTACCATGAAGGTTTGCGTTTGTTTTATGATAGATTGGTTGGCGAAAAGGAAATTGAATGGACTAAAAAATTGTTCCACGAGGTAATCGAATCACATTTCCAAAACATTGATTTAGAGAGTACTTTAAAGGAGCCAGTTCTCTTTTCAAACTGGTTATCTCTGAAATACGAATCCGTGAATGATGTGGAGTTGAGCCAATTCGTAGCTGAAAGATTACGCGTTTTCAGCGAAGAAGAAATTGAGATTGATTTGGTCTTACATGAGAGCTTACTTGATCATGCATTACGTATTGACAGAGTCTTGAAACAACCTCAAGGGCATATGATTTTGGTTGGATCAAGCTCAAGTGGTAAGGGGGTGTTGAGTCGTTTTGTTGCATGGATCAATGGGTTAAAGGTTATCCAATTGAAAGTGAAGCGAAATTATGGTATTGATGATTTTGAATCAACTCTCAGAAACATTCTCTTGCGTTGTGCAAATGGTGAAAAGATTTGTTTCATTATTGACGAATCCAGTATTATGGAGACATCTTTTATTGAACGTATGAATACTCTACTTGCAAACGCTGAAATTCCTGGTCTCTTTGAAGGAGAAGACTATACTTCTTTGATGAACCTTTGCTCAGAGCAGTCTCGAATTCAAGGATTACTATTCGACACTGATGAAGAATTGTACACTTGGTTTACTAGCCAAATCTCAGAGAACTTGCATGTTATATTCAATATCAGTGAAATTACAAATTCCAGACGTTTGGCTGTTATTTCATCGCCAGCTTTGTTTAACAGATGTGTCTTGAGTTGGATGGGTGATTGGTCTAACAACTCTTTGTGTGATGTTGGATTATCAATGATTGAGTCTGTTCCTCTTGATATGTCTAGTTATAGACCACCTGAGACCTTGATTCCTTTTATTCCTCGTAAAATTGGTGGTTTCAGAGATGCCATAATAGATGTTCTTGTATACATCCATCGGTTAGTCTTGCCCTATGAAACAACAGTGGATACTATTCGAACACCAAATAATTATTTGTTGTTTATTAATCATTTTATCAAGATTTTTGACGAGAAACTGTTCGATTTAGAAGAAAATCAAAGGCATATTAGCTCAGGTTTGGACAAGTTGAGAGAAACGGTTATTCAAGTTAATGAGTTAAAGAAAGAATTATCGAAGAAGCGTGAGTTCTTACTTGCTAAAGATAAGGAGGCCAAAGTCATGTTGAACAAGATGCTCACTGATCAAAATGAAGCTGAAAGAAAACAAGAGTTTTCGGTTGCAACTCAAGAAGAATTGGCTAAACAAGAAGTTGAGATTAACCGGAGAAAGGCAGTTGTTATGAAAGATTTAGAAAAGGCAGAACCTGCAGTTTTAGAAGCACAAAGAGGTGTGCAAAATATTAAAAAGCAACACTTGACAGAAATCAGAAGTATGCTTAATCCACCTGCTGCAGTCAAAATGACCATGGAATCTGTTTGTATCTTAATTGGGTTTGAAGTTGCTACGTGGAGAGACGTTCAATCAGTAGTTCGTCGGGAAGACTTTATCTCCAGCATTGTGTCCTTCAATAATGAGGAACAAGTGACGGAAGATTTGAGACACCGTATGGAAGATCAATACCTTTCACGTCCAGAATTTACCTATGAGGCTGTTTATAGGGCCAGTAAAGCGTGTGGTCCATTGTTACAATGGGTAGTGGCACAATTGTCGTACTCGAAGATTTTGCAAACTATTGGCCCATTGAGAGAAGAAGTGTACGTTTTGGAGGCACAGACCAAGAAAACCAAAGCCCAGTTAATTGCTATTGATCAGATGATTAACGAGTTGGAAGAAAGTATTGAGGAATACAAAGAGGACTACAGTTGTTTGATCCGGGATGCTGAAAACATCAAGTCAGAAATGAAATCAGTCGAAAGAAGAGTGAATAGAAGTTTGACTCTTATCGACAACTTGACTAGTGAAAGGGAGAGATGGAAGAGCAGTATCAAGAGATTCAGTGATCGACGTCAGCGTCTAATTGGTGATTCTGTGTTGGCTGCTGCATTCTTGGTTTACGCGGGACCATTTGATCAGAAGGGAAGAGAAATATTAATGAAGACGTGGAAAAACAAATTAGAAGCATCTGGAATCTCATATGATGAAACATTGTCAGTCTCTAGTTTCTTGGTTTCTGGAAGTGAAGTATTAAAATGGGAACAATGTGGCATGACAAATGATGAATTGAGTATTGAGAACTTAATAATTATCAAGAGATCAAGTATCCCAATTCTTGTTGATCCGTCTTCAAATATGATAAAGGTTCTTACGAAGGCTTATTTACCGAAGAAGGTAGTTGTTACAAGTTTCTTAAACGAAGGTTTCATCAAACAAGTGGAAAATGCCATTAGATTCGGAGGCATAATTATCATACAAGATGCAGAGTATTATGATCCAATCCTTGATTCGGTACTAAGAAAGGAAATTCATCGTAATGGTGGTCGTATGATGGTAAAACTTGGAGAGTTGGATCTTGATTATTCTCCAGATTTTACCTTGCTCTTACACACCAGAGATTCTCAAATTTCCTTGCCTCCGTTTGTTGCTGCAAGAACGACTTTGGTTAACTTTACTGTTACAAGTGGTAGTTTGGAGAATAAGATCCTTAATGTTGCATTACACCATGTTAAACCTGAAATTGAAAAGAAGAGACTGGAATTGGTGGTATTGCAGAGTGAGTATCAAGTTCGCTTGCATAACCTTGAAGAGGAGTTATTAAGTTCTTTGAGCGATTCTGTTGGTAACATTTTGGATAATGATTCTATTGTTGAAACTTTGGAAAGTTTGAAGGCAGAGGCGCAAGAGATTGACCAGAAATTGAACGAGTCCTCCAACATTATGAATGAAGTTGAACGAGTCAGAAATTCTTATCAGGACGTTGCAAAGCATTCTTCTTTGATTTTTGATTTGTTGAAACATTTAACTTCCTTTAGCAAGTTTTACAATTTCACGTTGGAATCGTATGTGTCTTCTTTTGTCTACGTGCTAACTTCGCAGGGCACTTCCACACCGGTTCCAGCTTTGGTCAAGGAAATGTACAAGGAAACATTTGCCAAAGCTTCACCTTCTCTCCAGCATATGGATAAAATTGTACTTGCGATCTCGTTGGTTTTGGAATACCATGGTTATGAAATAGGATTATCGTTCCAAAAAACGGCAAAATCTGTGTTGCAGCTGTTGCGTGACGGAAATCCCGACTTTGCGGTTATTTACAAGGGATGTCTCGCCAGATATGATGATGGTGATTCCTTCAATACAGTGTTATCCAATAATGCGGACAATGAAACGATTGGAGTACTTGCATCCCTAATCGAAGCCCTTGGGCCAGAACAACGTAAAGATGAATTTATGAATGCATTTACCAAACTTTCACAAGAGTTGTTTAGCGGAATTGGTTCATACAGTTCCAAGTATGACTTGAAGCACTGGGTTGGAGAGGAGAATGGATTGGTACCGATCATATTGGCTTCTCCAGAAGGATTCGATGCAACATTCAAGGTTGAACAGTTGGCAGAAGATTTGAAACAATCTGTTAAAATAGTCTCGATGGGTTCTAAGGAAGGTGTGGAAATTGCTAACAAGGAGTTAAGTATTGCCGTCAATAAGGGTCGTTGGATCGTGATCCAAAACGTTCATATGTCACCAAACTGGTTGAACTATTTTGAAAAGAAGTTGGAAACCCTTCACCTGACTCCTGGATTCAGACTTTTCTTGACATGCAACATCACATCTAGTATTCCAGCTGCATTGATCAACAAGTCACAAGTATTGGCGTTTGAGAATCAGCCAGGTTTGCGGAACATAGCTTATGAGGCGTACACTTCCATTCCGCTGGAGATCTTAAACAACGGCCCAGTTGAATTCAAACGAGTTTGTTTGGCTTTGGTATGGTACCATTCGGTTATTGAAGAAAGATTGCGTTATGCACCAATTTCTTTCAGTGTCAAGTATGATATTAACGATTCTGATTTCAATGCTGCATTGAAGGTAGTGTGTGAAGTCTTTGAACCTTTCATGACAAAGACCAATGTTTCACCTGAAAATATTCCGTGGTCATTATTGGCATACCTTTTGGGAGAGGTTACTTACGGTGGGAAGATTCACAACAAGAAGGATTTGCAGTATGTTTCTCAGTTGGCAAAGAATATATTCTGTCTGGAATCTTTTGATAACGGGTTCAACTTAATTCAGAATGAGCTTACTGAGGCGACAGGAGAAAGATTACATTTCCCCGAAGGAAGAGAAGAGTATTACTTGGACTGGATCAAGCAGTTACCTGATCAGGCATCTTTGAGATGGATCGGACTTGATGACGAAGTCAATATCTTATTACGTGAGAGTCAAGGCCGTGAAGTTGTGGAAAACGTCTTGAAACTAATTGAATAGTATAGAAGTAATAATATTACGATAACTTGATTTACACATGCATTGCAATTTTTATTAAATTAGAAAGTGAAAATATTTTACAAAACCAACACCAACTAAATAATTTATTCGTCGTCTTCCAAGGTTTGAGCGGCGATACGGTCCAAATCTCTTTGGCCGTTTTCGGAGATTCTTCTACCACCCTTTGGAGAGATTTCCAAAACACCGATCTTTTGCAAGGATTGCAAGACCTTTCTGTTGATAGAACCAGAAGCGTCAGCGTGCTTGTGTGGTCTGAAACCTCTGTTGATGGCACCACCGTATAATCTGTTCAACTTACCGACACCAACTTGCTTTCTCAAGTAGATGTGTCTGGCAACAGAAGCAGCTCTCTTGTAGAACCAGGTTTCGGCTTCTTGAGGTGGCAATTCGTTACCCGCAGAAGTCTTGACAATGTCAACGTAACCTGGGACTTCTAATTTACCTTGTCTTTGCAAGAATTGAGCGTAAGCGTTGATGAAATCTTGAGCTGGAACGTCTCTAATAACTTGTTAGTATAACTGATTCAGTAATCCTTTCGTGTTGGCTGATGAGAGAATCTCATAAAGAGTACTTATATGAGATATTGGAAAATGGCCAACAGCGTGTGAATAGTTCCATTCCACGTACTTCTGTTCTGTTCTTCACTCATTCTCTATTTCTCTCATCCACCACGACGATTTAACAATAACTTACCTAACGGAAACACCTGGCATATTGTCGTTGCTTTTATTAATTAAAGGTGAGACCAGTATTAAAGTTGAAACTATTTTTGTTAGTTGCCAGTCGCACAGAGTGCGTGAAAAATTTGTGATATCCTGCAGACTATCATATTTCTTTCCACTAGTTACTTGTATGCAGCTAAGAAAAACAGTCACAGTCATGTGACCACTATATACTCTCCCAACCTATTTTGCACCCAACCTTGAAGAACTTCACCTTTAAATCATTTAACTTACGAAAGCAGCTTAGATGTAGAGAAAAAGGAAACAATGGTTGGAAAAGAAGTGTTAGTCTTACCTACTTTGGAGTGATTTAATCGCATTTATACCAAAGTGATTTCGAGAGAGCCTATTCCTTTATATGTCATTGTAAAACGAGATTCTAATCCGGTCTATGGTATATAGGTTTAGAGACAGTGTAAAACATAAACTACTAGATATGATAGAATTACTTAAATTTGCTTGCTAACTCTATGCCTCATCTTATAAAAGCTCAGCTTAGTTTTCGGACACACATTGTAGATTGGCAAATGGTAAGCACCACTGAAAATTGTTACTGGGAAGTATTTATGCTTTTTACAATTTCACAATCTTAGAGAACGTGCTGAAGTCTACCAGTATCCTGAAACCCCCATAATAAAGGACCTACATTTCAAATAATTTCAGTATACCATGCAATTAAATTATAAACCCCAGTAACTTATATTCTTATAATTATACACATAAATTAAAAGAGCTTGAAGAAAAGAAGAAAGAACAAGAGACTAAAGAACTTAACAAACTTAGACCTTGAAACCTCTAGATCTTCTCTTACCTCTGGCTCTTTCGAACTTTCTACCCTTAGATTGGATTCTTGGAGCCTTGTTCTTGTGTGGACCGAAACCGAAGTGTCTAACGGCTTCTCTGGAGTTTCTTGGACCTCTGACAATCAAAGTGTTTTGACCCTTTGGAGCTCTCAAAGCCAATTGATCCAAAGTGATGGCTTCACCACCAGCCTTCAAGATGGTGGCCTTGGCACCAGCAGTGAATCTCAAAGCAGCAATGGTAGCCTTAGGGAATTCCAACAATCTGTTGTCGTCAGTGACGGTACCAACAACAACAATGGTCTTGTCAGCAGCACCCTTTTGCTTCAAAGCACGGGAGATTCTGGAGACAGAAACTGGTGGTCTGTTGATCTTAGACAAGAACAAAGATTTCAAAATGACCTTGTTGAATGGAGCATCGGTACGACCTATAATAGTTAGTATTGGGACTTTGGTTCTGCTCGAAGACGCACAATGTACACCATTCATATAAGAAAAAATATGAAACAAGTCAAAAACTTATTCCAAATTCAAACTCGATGAATTAATAATGTAAAAGCACTCGCAGAAAGGCTTCTCTGAATGTATCTGAACCACCAGATAAACACTTGCTAGAGCCTACTAGGTAACGATATTCGTTAGTGTATCTACTAACATCGTTCTCTTCGACTCTTCTTGCAATAGAAGCCAGTAGCACCTATGAACAGTGGCCAGCACTGACATTATTTGGTGTACATCTTCTAGTTTGTCCTCTTAATAATTTCACCGTTACATACGAGCTAAGAAGGAGTACAACTTAACCAATAACTTCAAGTAGACGTTGTCGGACTTTGGAGCTTCTCTGTGACCAGATCTGGCGTGTTGCTTAGTGGTGTGATCTCTACCCATTTTGACTTATATGACCTATCGTAATAAAAGAAGAAGTTCACGAGGAATTTTTCAGATGGATGCTTATGAGCTGGAGTCGAGAAAAAAATTTTTGCCCGTAGTCATATGCAGGTTACATTTGATGCAAAAATTAAATTTTTCGAGAAATGATGTTAGGGCGTGAACCCTCCTTTATTGTTTTTAACGTGATTCAGGTCACCTGAGCCTAAATATCCTTATTATTATCGTTCAAGTAATAACCACAGTTAAACCCCAGATTCTAGGGTAAACGTGTAGCCAATGACACAATTAACTCCCATCAAGGGTTTTACAAATACACCTATTACTTTGGTGATATGTATTCTTACAACTGTGGCAGCTTTACTGTTTTCAATCCTTCAGTGGAAGCCATACTTACGGTTATCAATTGATCCGTTTATAATAGAACATAACCAATATTGGAGAATATTCACATTTCAACTATCAGTGGTTAATGAATCAGATTATTTGCTTGTCATATTGATTTGGTTCCATTTAAAGGTGATGGAACGCTTCTATAGTTCCCGCAAATACATCTCCGTTATCACCGTATTTGCCGCCTATAACGCGTTAGTTTGTTTTATTGTCATGACCCTTGGCCAGGTAGCCATATACTTCTTGAAGGTGTTGATTATTGGTGGTGAATCTAATTATCAAACAACTGTTCTTAATGAAATCATTCCTGGTCCATTAGGTATCCTTTCTTCACTATATGTATGTTATGGAGCATACATCCCTATATCATATGAGTTTACAATCCTTCTCACAAAGCCGCGCTTCAACACTAACCAGGATGCCTCTACCTCAAGCTCGTCATCTTCCCCTCTTCCATCTCCAAGTCAGGAATTAACCTTGACTAATCACTTCCCTATACATGTCTTGTATACCTTGTTGATCTTGAATAATGGGTTCCGTTCCTTCATTCCTTGTGTTGTCGGACTTGTGATAGGAAAGTTTCACACAAATGACCTTTTGCCTTCATCTAAAACATGGTTGCTTCCTATGTTTGTGTTTAATGTGTTTACCAATCCTAGAAGGACAATTATAAATTTGGCAATGATCACCAGACGAAGAGTCAGCAGAGGATACGAACGTGTATCTAGCGGCCCTGGTGCTAGTACAATGGAATCTACACCAGACCTCTTTAATGAAGATGATCAGGAAGATGCCATTGATGACGACAGGAATATTGGGAGTGCTGGTCAAGTTAACGAGGTACGGGCAGAGACGCCGGTCAGACCCTTGGGAACCCAGTTTCTCGATACATTCAGAACTTAATAGATCCTTCAATTCTTTTTATATATTACTTTTGATGTTATTAAAGTCTACGGTTAAGCAGATGCCTTCTCTTTCTTTCTTCTTTCGACGTCCCAGTTATATAATCTGGCTGTATTAACCTCCATTGTCGTTATGTTTTCCTTCAAGAACTCCAAGTCTTCCTTGACCAATGCCAATTGTTGTTGGTTCTTTTGCAATCGTTCCTCTAATAAGTCAACAGCCTCGTCTAGTGGATATTCCAACATTACATCGGCACCAAGCCATAAGTATACAGACTTCAACTTATCCACATCTACTGTTGCCTTCGTGTACAATGTCTCGTTCAATTCATAGTTCATCTGTAACTCTTCTTCGTCGCCTTCTTTGGTGGCTCTCATATGGTTTATCACATCCAAGTTCTTTTCAATGTCTGGTATCTTAACTTGTAAGTCTTGCATTTGTTGTTTCTTGGATGATTCCATGTACTTGTACTGCTGCAAACGTTCTTGGAACAATTTCATGGTGGTGTCGAAGTCTTGTTTGGTACTTTTCAAGACATTATCAACCTTGTCTATGAAAGGCGCTTCAGGAATCCCACGTGGATTGGATTTTGTTGTGCTGTTGTTAGACTTAGTTCACTCCCATTATCTCTCAAGCAATACTTACGTTAATAAATCAGCCATGACCGTTAGTTATAATCTCTCTATTACAGTAGTCTGATTTTGATTGATGCGGTAAATATGTACAGGATTTTTTGGACGAGGACCTGCAAATAAGCAGCCTACTAGATGCGTGCCAATTTAATTACTGCAAATAGGATCCAATCAAGATCCGAGGATCAAGCCGAGGGGTAATTCACTGGATCATTGACATTTGGTTGAAGGAACTACTTTAACTGGTCGATCCACCTCATAAAAAAAGGTTAAAACTTGAAGTGAAAACTATCTTCATATTTTTGCATATTTATATAATTGTACTTTATTATAATTATGGTTTAGTTCAAAGACCAATACTGCCAAATCGATAAATAAAAGAAGCAAACTTTAACCAATATTTGACTATTCCTCGTCATTTATTCCAACTTTGCGCCATAACCAGTTTCGTTTTGCTTTTTTCTAATCTCAAACGCATTTAAGACAGATTCTGCGGCCTTGACTCCCGAAAGAGCCATAGCTCCGAAAGTTGGTCCCATTCTGTTTGAACCATCGACTTCAGCTAATTCCATTCCGGCAATAACCAAGCCTGGAACAATTTCTCTGGTTCCTTTAACAATAGCATCTTCAGCCTTGTTCATATCAAGTCCTCTCATTCCTCCCAATTGGAATCCGTCGGCCGAAGCTGGGGCTGGAGCCGGAGCCGAGGTGACTTGCTCAGCTCTAAAACCTCTGGTAATATCTTTTGGAGCCTTGCCTAATTCCTCTAATCTCTTTGCAGAAAACGCACCAAATGGACCATCGTGACCGGTGGTGGACAAGACAACATCACAATTGATAGTGTTGGGGTCCATACAAGATTGTGTATCGTGATTCAAGGCAACCAAAGTCCAGTTGGTAACCACGCCGGCAATACGTAACTCGCCAGTAGTCTCATCACGACGAGTGATCAAATCTTCGACGGCAGTAGCGTTGAAAAGCTTCACATTTGGGAATTGCAATACCTTAGACATCAACGTTGACATGAACAACGCAGCGTGCTTGACCACGACGTAGCCACCTTCATCTTCATAAGCAATTTCCAATTCATCCAAGAAAAGGTGAGCTGGCTTTCTTAAAACCATGGCTGAAAAGAGTTGGCCGCCCAACCAACAACCACCACCGGGTGAGACCGAAGCTTCAATGATTGCAATCTTCAATTGAGGTCTGTTCTTGGCCAAAACATAGGCAGCAGATAATCCAGCAGAACCAGCACCAATGATTACCACATCGGCTTCAGTGTACTTGTCCAAGTCGGCAAAGTAGCGTCTGGTCATGGCACGAGAGACGGTACTTTCTCTGATCGGAGCGAACTTGAAGTTCTCCCAGTCTGCAAAGCTAACAGCACCGTTGTCGGCATCGGTGTTAACTTTAAGTGGTGTATCTTTCTTTAAACCAAGAGACAAGTTGGTTTGGACGGGAGCAGTTTGAAGCATAGTTGGAGGAGTCATTTTTATTTGTTCAGAGAATGAGTAAATACCAAGATTTAGAGGAGTTGTGCTTTATATACGTGTAATTTACGGTAACTGTTTGTCCGATTTATTGTGTCCATTAAAGTTATATGCTCCTAGAAAACCTTCTATCACTGACCGCTAATAGGGTAAATATTCGCTAAGCGCATAGGGGATGTTGGGTGCAAAATTTTGCGACAGCGACTGCCAATTTGCAACATCTCAATTATGCAGATATGGGGAACCAAAAAAAATATTGCAATAGTATATTCCCAAATTAGTTGAAACCGGTGAAGTAACGGTCTCTGAAGTTCTTGATTTTGTTTTCCTTCAAGCCGTTGGTAGTTTGGCCTTGGAAATCGGTATCTCTCTTAACATAGACCAATAACCTTCTTGACCACTTGTTGAACTCCTGCTCCAAATTGTAGAGCAACTCCAAGTTTTCATGCTGTGGAATTAAGTGTTCCTCAAAGTCATCGTTGGCAGTAGGCATCCAAAAAGTCAATCTTCCTCCCACAGGTAATCTGCTGGCGGCAAAGCTGAGCAAGTCGTCCAATAAGTTGGCTAATTCGTAAGGTTTCTTAGGCTGAATGAAATCACGTCTTAAATGTGCCTTTTCTCCTTCAATAATGACGTTTTCTCTGCCAGCTGCCTTTTCAGGATCCTTAGCCCCACATACCTTCAAACCTTCACGTACACCATAAGGTGGATCACAGACAATTGAGTCAATGACTAAGTCGGATCTGAATGCATTGTTGGTGAAGTCCATGGCCAATATATCCAAGAAGTTAAGCGAGGTACCATACTGCTTGAAGTTGGCTGGGATATTACACTGCTTGCTCTTCCCTCTCAAAATTCGTATATCTATATCCGAACCAATAGGAAGACCCCCGTAGTTGGCTGCTGCCACGAGAAATGACCCAGTTCCAGTAAAAGGGTCATATACTATTTTTCCTGGTGAGACCTGGCCAATATTACAACTCACCAACGAAAGTTCGGCATCGAAGGAAGTTGTTCCAATGTACTTTCGTCTTCTTAAGTCATATTTGTCCAAGATATTTGCCGTACGAGCACTGAGTTTGATTTGTCTACCAAACCACAAGTATTTGGGAGTCGTGGCCTTGTCGGTTCCCATTACCTCGTACTCTTCGAGAACTGTAAATGTCTGATCTGGGTTTTTCATTCTGATGGGACCTTCGAACGCAAGCCATGAAAATGATTCAATAATGGCAAACTTTTCCTTGTTGGTTCTGGAACCTTTGAAGCCAACAAAATCGAATTTAAACGAGTTCTGTTTGTACAAATCAAACTTTTCCAGCGATTTGCTTTTCACATCTTCTTGGAGCAGTGGGATATCAATACCTTGTCCCCATAATTCGTAAATTCCTCTGGCAAGAATGGATCTTTCAAGGATCTTCGCAGCTTGGTTGTCGTTTTCGAGCTGCACAATTAAGAACGGATTGGTTTCATCGTGATGGCTTAAATCTACGGGGATATTGTGAAGATGTGCTAAGGACTCAAGCTCGGCCCGTCTGAAGTTCGGGTATGCCTGTGCAAAGTAGATTAAGTAGTCTTTCATGGTCAAAGCGATTAGAGTTGAAATTTCGCGATGAGATAAATTATCACATAGTGGGTGACTGTTTAGAGAGATTATGGAAAGATTATTATCTCGATTAAAGAAAATGATAGTAAGTTAAAGAATGTTTGTTGGGTTTACACTTCTAGATAACTTGTAGCTAAATGGTTTAAAACACCAGAAAATGTGTTGTTTTGTCCATATTAGGGAAGTATGGTGATTGTGAAGTACGAGACGGTTGGATGTCAAAGCTGACTGAATTCTTATTCTTAGTAGACTGAATATTTGAATCCTTTAAAAGATCTGATTCTTATAATCCTTTTTAGAGCTTAGGTTCAGATATATTAATGTTGTAGTCATGTACTTTATCAAGGTACTAAGTAAGTATAATCCCATAATTGCACCCAATTTTAGAAAAAAAATCAGAAAAAGGTGAAAGAAAATAGAAAACAAAAGAGAAATCACAATACAATCTCATTATGCAAACCATTAAATCCATCATATGAAACAAACTGCAAACCATCCAACTTTGCTTAAAATAAACCATAAATTCAGTGATTTGCAGGCTGACAGGATTTAGTGCTGGGGTTTGGCGGTGCTGGTTTGTGGAAGCGCACTAACCTCGATAAAATTAGTCGTGGACGTGCAAAGAAAAACTTGAACAAACGTACCATCTCCCACCAGACCATCACCAAGGCAATTGTATCTAGATTTCTAGTGTCAATACGTTTTTAGTCTGTCAATAAAATACACCTTTTGTTCATATAATAGCGTACATTAGATTAGATGAGTTTTGAGGAAGACGAGGCCCTTTTTGAGGATATTTAGTAAGTAACAAGTCTTTCTCAGGCCAGCAACCGAAGTTCAAAATTACTAACGATTTATAAGCGATGATGTGACTCCTGTAACCACAGAATTCAATCCAGAACTTCCGAAGGAAGAACAGAAACAGGAATCTGCTGAAACTCCTGGTCCAGCTACCGATTCTGGTGACACTGCCGCCACAAACGCTGCTGCTGCTGCCGCAGCCGCGGCCGCTGTTATTGCTGCCACTCCAGCTCAGTCACAAGCAGCTGTTCCACCGCCACCGCCGCCAGTAGCAGGTGATGTAACAGCTACTTCTGCTCCAGGAATTCCCCAACCAGGCGTACCACCACCACCACAATACGGCGCTCCAGATGCTCCACAATACCAGCAATACGCTGGACAAGTACCAGGTGCAGCTCCACCGATACCAACACCAGCACCAGCACCAGCACCTGTTCAACACCAGCCATCGAATGTGGGAAGAGACAGTGGTAAAATGTTCATTGGTGGTCTTAATTGGGACACAACCGAAGAAGGATTGGTGAACTACTTCTCGAAGTACGGTGAAGTGGTCGACCATACCATTATGAGAGACAATAGTACCGGTAAATCACGTGGGTTTGGATTTTTGACATTCAAAGACCCGGCTTCGGTGGATATGGTGATCAAAGAAGACCATATTTTGGACGGAAAGTTGATCGATCCTAAGAGAGCCATTGCCAGAGAAGAGCAGGACAAGGTTGGCAAGATTTTTGTTGGTGGTATCGATCCTATGGTGAATGAAAAAGAATTCAACGATTTCTTCTCCCAGTTTGGTAGTATTATCGATGCTCAGTTGATGATTGATAAAGATACAGGTAGATCAAGAGGGTTCGGGTTTATTACGTACGATTCTCCAGATGCTGTTGACAGAGTTACGGTCAACAAGTACTTGACATTAAAGGGTAAGCCTATGGAAGTGAAGAGAGCAGAGCCAAGAGGCCAACACCAACAGAACCAGCTGATGGTCCAGCAAAATCCTTACGGTGCATACAACCAATATGGCCAACAGTACGGCCAACAATACGGCCAGCAACCAATGGCTGCGTATGGTCAGCAACAAGGGATGACTCCTGAGATGATGCAAGCCTACTGGCAACAATGGTATATGTATCAGCAGCAAATTGCCCAACAGGGAGGACAAGTAGATTATCAACAAGGTGAGCAAGGTGAACAGCCAGCACAGCCATTGAATCCACAGCAGCAGTCGAACGGAGAAGATTCGGACAAGCGGTCTGGAGACTCTCAGGATGCGCCATCAGACACCAACGCCAACGTCAATGCCAACGCCAACGCCAATTCCAACCCACACCGTGATGGAAGAAGAATGAACTTGCCCAAGGGACCAAGAAGAGCACCACCATCGGGACCTTCTGGTGGCAGAGGCAGAGGAGGTGGATACAACAGAAGAAGAGGAGGTGGATACCATCCATACAGTCGGGGTGGAAGAAGAAACTAAAAATCTCAACAAGATGTATGAATCAGTTTCATTTACAGGAAATTATAGGACAACACATAAGAAATAACACTACAATTTCAAAAGAATGTAATAAAAAAAATGCTGTAGCTTGTTTGTAATAATGTATACAGAATATATGATCTACTTTCTCTTGCGGGAAGGTCTAGCGTTCTTGGCTTTCTTCTTCTCCATGACTTGTCTGGCCTTTCTGATCTGTTCGGTCGATTTGATTTCACTCTTTTGGCCTGGCTTGTGGTATCCCTTGACAGTTCTGCCTGCTTCCAAAGCCTTTTCCACCCGTTTCTTTTGCTTGTGGAAATCGTCTCTGAACTTGTCTGGCAACTTTGGAGCAGCGGTTTTTTTGTGCTTGAACCGACGGTTCAAGTCGGGGTTTTCTGTCGCTCCCACAGCCTGGACATTCTTGTTCTTCTTCCAGTCATCGTACCGACCAGACTTGTAGGTAGCAGGAATCTTCTGTCCACTTTCTCCAATGATATATTTCTTGTCAGTGGACATTGCGTTGATGTACTTACCCTTCTTTCTGTCCCATTGCATAACCTGCTTCTTCTGCTTCTCATCATCACCCAAATCAAATGTGGCCGATGCAGCATCGTTGGCAAATGAGGATGCAATGTTCAACTGCTGGTCTTGGATGACAGAGGCCGGAGCATAATGACTCAAGAAGAACTGTGGATCCTTATATGACTTCTTCTTGGACAGAGATAACGAGTCCGCGTCCTCAAAGGTATTTTGGAGCTCTTCTTCGTCAACATTATACCCAACTTCCTGCGTGTTTGACAAGATCTCATTCTCTATACCGTGAGTAAGACCAGCCAAACGTTCTTTCTCCAATAACTCTTTTCTTTCCTTGGCTCTTCTCTGAATTGGTGCAATTTGTTTTCTTCTTTTGTTCATAAACTCAACCAAACTGTCTTCTTCCCGTTCACGACCCTTCTTATTGAACTCAAACACAGTTTCTTTGACGTGTCTGTTGTTCAACTTCTCCAAGAACTTCTCCTTTTCTCTCTCCAAGTTGGGACCAAACAACAAATGTTGATCATCCCACGAACCGGTATCCATAATTTCCTTCGATCTCTTGAGCGATTCTACAGAAGCAGCTTGTCTGGTACGATGATACAACTTTTCACCCTTTACCGCAACATCCTTAAGCACTCCAAGCTCGTAGTGGTGACGCAACAAGTTCTCGTACAACTCTTGCATCGATTCCAACAGGTTCCGTGGCACAGCACCTACCACCAATCTGTCGGTATAGCTCACTTTTGGTTCAACATAAACCTCCGTCTTCCTTTTCAAGATCTCACATTTGGCCTCGTGCATCGAAGTCAACAATACCTTTTTACCCAAAAACAATTCCAAATCAAGCAAGTATGGCAACTCTTTCTCGTTAACAATCGAGTATGCCCAACCCTTGTTACCAGCTCTGGCGGTTCTACCGACTCTGTGGATAAATATCTTGGACGAACCAGGCAACGTAAAGTTGATCACGTTGGCCAATACTGGAATATCGATACCACGGGCAGCCACATCGGTAACCACAAGAAGATTGGTCAAACCGACACGGAACTGGTACAATTGGTTCTTTCTTGCATGCTGGTCCAACGTACCGTAGATGTATGAGACGAGATAGCCGGCATCACGCAACATTGTGGTGATATACTCGACATGGTGCTTCGTAGGCACAAAAACGATAGTGGAATGTTCTGATGGAAGCTGATTGGCGGGTGGTAAACGTTCCTTCTTGAACTTGTAACGTTTCTTTTTCCCACCTTCGTCTTCTTCTGCTTCAGAATCGGATTCGTTGGATCTCTTGTCCATCTTAACAAGCTTCTCAATCTGTTCTGGAGTTCCCAAAGGAAGCTTGATGACCTCCTGGAGAATGTGCAACAAGTTAGCTTCACGTTCATTCTTTTTTGTGGTGAAAAATGCCATCTGCAACTGATCTGAAAGCTTTGATTCAGCATCCAAACGCACCAACACAGGATTGGTGAGCCCAGCTTTAGCAAAATCGACTAAGGAACGAGGCAAAGTGGCAGAGAACAAGAGAGATTGACGCGATGAGGGCAAAGCTGCCAACAATTCGTTCAATTGTTCGGCAAAACCCATTTCAAACAACCGATCAGCTTCGTCAAACACAATATATTCCACGGTCTTGAGATCCAAATCCATTTCAACCTTCAAATGAAGGAATCTACCAGGTGTTGCTACAATGATATCAGGGTTGGTCATCATTGACAGGAACTGTTCTTCCAACGAATCACCACCAATCAACACAATTGACCGCAAGTCTGTTCCCTTACTGAACTCCTTGACTTGCTTGAAAGTCTGGAGCGCCAATTCTCTTGAAGGAGAAAGGATCACTGCCCTCACACCGACCTTGGCACTATGCATCTTGAGCTTTTCTATCACAGGAAGCGTGAAAGCAGCAGTCTTACCGGAACCAGTTCGGGCCATTCCGACCACATCACGGTTGTCCATCACTAATGGAATAGTCTTTCTCTGGATCGGAGTTGGCTGCTTGTAACCCTTTTTGGCAATATTCGTGAGCAAGAACTTGGAAAACCCAAAGGACTGGAAAGATCCGTTCTTGGCCTTCTTGACAGCTGGATTGTTGTTGACAAAGTACAGTTCCATGTCCTTGGATTCTTCATCGTCCGATAATTCAAGCGATGGGAAACCGAGTGGTTTTGCAGGCAGTTTCTTTTTTACCGGTGGTGCCTCATCTTCCGATATTATATCTTGAATTTCTTCTGAATCGTATTCAGATTCCGAACTAGAGTCGCCTGCAAGTGCAAGAGATCCGGCAATGTCGTAATCTTCGGTATCGGACATTGATGTATGATATTTGTTAGATGCTCATCTCATTTTTACAAAATTATTAAATTGCAGTACTGCGAGAACCAGGAATTACCTGTGCCTAAGAGACAACAAAAATATTCTGCATACATAGTAAAAAAAAAAAATAACTTGAGCGGAAGAAAATGAAGGCTGAAACATTGTAACCTCAGTACCTGGAGGGGGAGACCCGCAATATTCCGACTCCGCTACGCAAACTAATTCATCACTGAAACGGACCCAACGGGCACTACTACTGTTTTAGGAAAAATTACGCCGAGTGGATTTCGGAGAATTATATTTTTACTCGGATTTGAAGAATGGACCTGGGGCTTCACAAATATCGTATCGAGTGAATCACATCTTGCTTTTCGATAACTTTTGGATTGACGTGTTTTGTTCTCCATACTAACGAACTGGAGGTAGTTTTTTTTTCTCTCTAAAAAACGATTCCCCTCCCTAAGATACTAATCTGTGAAAAAAGTGTCATGATAACGCATAGAATAGGTTTGTAAGCAAAAGGTATCCCAGGAAAAAAGAAGAGTATTATATCACAAACGGGAAAAAATAAAAATACCCAAGCCCAATATACGAACAACCAAAATCGCTAATGAAGCGGCCGTCGGGAATATAAAAAGATCATCAGAACCCAAAAGAGTTTGGGGGCAAGATATAATTTCCCAACTCCTGAAATGTGTTGCACTAAATAGCGTTGCTTGGCACTCATAAACTATGTCTGCTTGTGTATATTTACCACTGAGAGATGTAAAAAATTAGATTTTGTCATGTGATGTAGAAAATAATTTTCTAAATGTCTACAATAAGAGAAGAAACAACGATTAAAAAATAACTGTAGAATAATACAGCAAAAATGCAGAAAGCACAAGGGAGCCTCCACCCCACGAAGGAAACAATTATAAAACAGAATCATTTTTTTCCTATTGTCCGCTAACGACGTAATGGCAACCATTTATGTTACAGGAAAGTCCTTAGTGGTTCTGAAGTGATTTACCAGTCAAACCTACTACTACCACATTTCGGAGTTTAGAGCTAGTAGCGGGGCACATAATACTGACCATCTAGTCCATGATCATAGCACTATTACAAATTTTAGTCTAGTTTTACAGGATAGAAAATAGATTGCCAATTCCAAAAAAAAAGTCCTATTTTGGAAACCCTGATAATAGGATCCCAGATAAGTTAGTAACTGTGCATCCTGTGGTCCACCTTGTAGTTAAACCCGAAGATGCTTGGCGGCAAAGACTGCATGGGTGTTGTGGTTTTTTTTGGGGCTTAGGCACGAAAACGTTGGATCAGCTAAAAGTAAAGGCACGCCTTAAAGCTCCTGACTATATAAGGTGACGACCCATTCAAGCTATAAAGAAATGTATATTTAACCGAATCTCCAAGCCTATGATTGGTCTCGCGTAAACCTTCGCCTTTTCCTCGCCGAACAAAAAAGTGGGAACAATACGGCAATCCTTTCCTGCACTGTGACATGTAGGTGGCGATTATAATTCGGCTTAGGACTTCTATGATAATAATTGCGCTCCCTCCCAAGCGTCATTGCGTTGCGCAGGCTTGCTTATTCTCTTCTGTAAATAGTTTATGCTTATACATAAAAGTCAACGTTGTCCGAAGCCAGACAACGGCGGGGTCGTCATATTGTATGGTAAAAAATCATAACCACCACGGAATGGAGATCACACACCACCTTGGTTTGATTTCAGGATAGTCGATCGCAATTTGTTTGTATCAAGGATGAATCCCACGCCTGTATTTATTTTTTCTCTTTTTTATCAACACCTGGGTGTGCTTTTTAATTCCTACTTCTTCTTGCCGAATTATTACCGCTTTTCTAGGTTTTTTTTTTTAGAAATTTTTCTAAAATTTAAAATTGTCCTTTTTTTGGGTCTAAATATTATTTAAGTGTTATTTTTTAGTCTCAATATTTAATGAAGATCAAATAATCAGTTCCTTAAACATATTTAAAATCCTGTGGTTGTTCCACAAATGTAGACATACAGAAAAAAACCTTTGATAACTTCTTTCTAATAGTACCAAATAACACCTAATGAAGATATGACACAACTTCCTTCAGTATCGGAACTTATCAACAATGCTAAGGTAGATGAAACTACACCACGGAACCAACCGCCACTCCCATCATTCACGTTACTCCCTACTCCCATAAGGCGTCTCACGGATCCACAAATTGAATATCATAATGATTACGTCTCCTTTAAGAATTCTCCTAGCCATTCTGAAACTTATAATTACAAAGAACACATGTCATCACCTCTGCAGCAATTTTCCCCACCGCAACAATCACATTATTTGGCCAATCCTATGTCTGCACCTACACCTATAGAAGCCCCGTACTCAGGGCCAACGCTTCAATCAACTGTAAGACAAGATCCCCTTCAACCAGGAGCCCCGTTAATACAAGTTGCTCCTGGTTTCCCACCACCACCTCCTCCACCACCACCAGTCATGCATCAAATGTATATTCCACATCCCATTTACACAGCCCCACCGGGGTATATACCGCACCATGAGGCCCCTGGAAATTTTCACGGATACAATCCACCACCACCACCACCATTGCATTCTTACACACTGTTTCCACCAATATCGAGCCCACCACAATTTGGAGGACACGACAACATGGGCTACGACAGCAATAATGCGCTTATGAATGGACGACGCATAAAAAAAAGACGTACGCGAACGGGTTGTCTAACTTGCCGCAAGAGGCGCATAAAATGCGACGAGCGGAAACCGTCATGCTTTAATTGTGAACGGTCGAAGAAAGTTTGCATGGGTTACGAGAATCTCGATGCAATTGGGGGGAACAAGAAGCGGCTGTCAACAATCAGTCTTGATGACCACACGGAAACTAATAATACTGCGGAGCAGTACAATGGCGGGATGCACCAGTTTCAGGAAAACGGGACAATACATATGAATGTGTAGAATAATAAGTAAAAAACACGTACAAATGCTATCGCGTCGTTTTAGCGAGATTTAGCGAGATTAGAGAAAGTGTGCCGCGGAACACCGCCTCACATTTTTTATATTAAAAAAATAGCGGTGTCCAGTTGCCATGTAGTGAAGCGAGCCGATTTTTATGAGGGCGGGTGACGCTCCTCTTATTGCAGATACGTCAATGCAACCAGATTTCCATGCAACCAGAGTAAAGAAAATCAATACTACCCATGATGCATATTTGTGTCATGGATTGACTACTTAAAATCTATTACTAGATTAGGAATATACTGACATATAGTATGCAATGATGCTGACACCAGGCTTTATTTCGTAACCCCAGGTACAGGAACAGCACAGTCAGCCACATTTTTCGTTTGGGTCCGCAGCCGCCACTACAAAATTACACGAATTCTATGCGCCAGGTGCTATCTATTTCCCGATTAACATAAACGGAGGATAAGATTTGGCGAAACCTTAATTTTAAACCGAACTAGAAGCTTTCCATTCAAACTTTATGCAACCCCCAAGAATGAGCCGTCGTCTAGCGGGGTACCTTCAGATTCGTGTTGGAAAATAGCCCGGAGCTTTATTGTGTTGAACAGTCAGTCTCTGTGTCGATATAGGGAAGGAGGCATGATCATTTCAGATGAAAAAATCACAACAAAGGAGAAAACGGAATTCGATACCTTTTTGCCGTATAGTTCGTAAAGTAGTGCACATTAGGCCCAAATATTTTTCTCTTCTTTTTAACTAAAATCCCCTGTGATTGAGCCCCCTCCTCGTCCTCCCCACAAACCCGGTGCCGGCATCAAAGAAAAAAATTCGGAGCGACACAAGCGCACCGCGCGCCAGCAGTAGTAGTGGCAGCAGCAGCCTTAATGGGCAACAAACTGTGGGCGAAAAAAAGGGAAATGCGAACTCCAGAGTGCGATCTGTGTTTGCGCACCACCCGCACTTTTTGTGCTTTGTTCGACAGAAACGGTCATCAAACAAAAAGCTGGCCACTTACGACCGGAAAGTCGAAATCCTTGCCACTCCCTTCGCCCCCACAGCACTAATACCTTTTCTTTGTATCACGCATGGTCAAAGCACGTAAACTAGCCGTGGTCGGCTCGAGATCCGTCGGCAAGTCGTCGATCACGGTCAGGTTTGTTGAGGACCATTTTGTCGAGTCATATTATCCTACGATAGAGAACCATTTTTCCAAGGTGATTACCTACAAGAACCAGGACTACGCAGTGGAGATCTTGGATACCGCAGGCCAGGATGAGTTCAGCATAATGAACGAAAAACATCTTATCGGTATCCATGGCTACTTGCTTGTGTACTCGGTGACGTCTAGACAACTGTTTGAGCTCATTGAGGTTATTCGCGATAAGATTTTGAACTCGATCGGAAGCGATAACATTCCACTTGTGCTTATTGGAAACAAGTCCGATTTGAACTACCAGCGTCAAGTTGATGAAAAAGACGGCCAGCGTTTGGCCAGCGAGTTTGGGTGCAAGTTCCTTGAGACAAGTGTTAAGGATAATTTGAATATCAACAGCGCATTTGAAGGATTGATAGACGAGATCGAACGGCTCCAGAACCCGGAACCGGCCAAGAAGGAAGAGAAGTGTGTGGTAGTGTGAGTTTTCATGTAAGAAAGCCGTGTGATATGCGAGAAGAGAAGTGAAGAGAAGTGAAGAGAAGTGAAGAGAAGTGAAGAGTGTTTAACCACCCACATGCTGCGTACACGGGTTGGAGGAGCTCCACGCTGACGAAGTTATTTTATTTTATTATATTATTCATGTTTATTTCATTTCAGTTTGGGATCCAATTGTTTACAGGTAAGGTAGGCTGCAATAATACAATTGTCGGAAAACGTAAGCATTTAGAGACCAGCGAGATTTTTTCCAGCAAACGCAGTCAGAGAAAAAAAAAACAGGATACGATTGCCACTCTCGATGGCCGAAAAAAGAAAAAAAAGGCTAGCTCCGTGTATTCCCCGATTCCACTTAAGCCTTGAGCGTACAACGAAGGGAATGAGGTGCAGATGGGAACCCACACGCAGATTGTTCAAAATAATAATAATAATAATAATAATAAAGGCATTATATCTCGCTGTTAATAATAACTCATACTGAACCCAAAAAGATTAGTAATAATATTAATAAAAAGCAATGCAAATAAAAAACGGAATTTGGTCCAAGCAAGTACAGGGGGATTCTTGCCGTATCGCTGCGGTGTTGCCCAACCAGCAAGCTACGGGCCGCGCGAAATATTTTTCTGTGCCGATCTGTCAATAGCGCATTATCATTACACTGCACCCTCTTATTCCCGGGATGAAAAACACCGTAAAGACCGGTCCCATCTACAACAAGGATGGTATCCCGTACGATTATATAGTGGTGATTGATGCTGGGTCCAAAGGGTCACGAGTATATGTGTACAATTGGCTCAACCCAGCAGCAGCCTTATCCAATCACGTCGACTTGGAACGTACTACTGGCCTCAAAGATCAACAAGTTGAAGGACATCAAGAAGAAGAACAACAACAACGCTTTCCCCAAATCAATTTCCGCAAGAAATGGCACGGAAAAATCAAGCCTGGGATCGCATCGTTCAAAGATGCACCGCAAAAGATTGGCAAGCGCCATATCAAACCGCTTCTCAAGTTGGCTCTGTCGATCGTGCCTCCGTCACAGCACTACCGGACTCCAATCTTTCTCCATTCAACGGCAGGCATGCGGCTCCTCAACCCAACGCAGCAGAACGCGATCATCGACTCGATCTGTAGCTACATAACGGGAAACTCGGACTTCTATTTGCCCCAATGTCCGTCGCATATCAACGTGTTGGATGGCGACGTCGAGGGCTTGTATGGCTGGCTCTCGATCAACCTGATGCTCGGAGCGATTGACCGGCCGTACGAGCACCAACACGGCAAAAACCACACCACGTACGGCTTGCTCGATATGGGCGGCGCCCTGACACAAGTGGTGTTCCTGCCAAACTCGACGGAGATCACCGAACACCAGAACAACCTCTTCAAAATCCAGCTTGCCCAATTGCCCTCGGTAGAAACAGCCGAGAAAACATATTCTCATCCACAACCAGTAGATTACAACGTGTTTTCCGACTCGTTTCTCGGCTACGGCATGCATCAGGCCCACAATCGATACTTTGCCACGTTGGTAGACAATTACCGCCAGGAATATGAAAACGTACCAGAAAGGTTTCGTGGCCCAATCTCCGATCCATGTCTCCCCAAAGGTTCCACAACAACTGCTTTGATCAACGAGGTCTCGGTCGATTTCACCGGCGAAAGCAATTTCGAAAAGTGTCTCAAGGGCACCTTTCCGGTGCTTGCAAAGGGAAGACATCCTGGATCGAGCACTGAGCCGGCAGACTGCCATGAGTTCAGTGAAGAACATCCTGTCAGCGCATGCTTGTTAACCGATTTGATTCCAGCATTCGACTTTGATATCAACCATTTTGTTGGAGTTAGTGGATATTGGGACGCCAACTTGTTCTCGTACGAAGAACATGCCACTAGAAGCAATAAAAAGGCCTCGAAGCAGGCAACATACGACCATGCAGCCATTCGAGCCAAAACCGCAGGTATTTGTGGCCAGAGTTGGAGCTCACTTCTCGAAACCAACAACCAACGTGTCCAGAAAGACCGTTTGGATGAAGATGAGCTTTCAGAGCTCTGTTTCAAGTCACTGTGGATCCTTAACTTTCTACACTTGGGACTCGGATTCCCTCGTTTCGAAGGCAACAATGATGCTACAAACTTCACATCGCTTCTTTTAATCGATGAGATCGATGGTTCGCCCTTCTCGTGGACTTTCGGCCGAGCCTTGTTATATGCCAATGACGAGTACGTCCAGGCCTTCAACAACTACACACGCGACACTGATGCTCCTGAGCTCCCACGACCCGGCTTTTTCCACTCGGCATCGCCGAACGTTTTCCATTTTGGTGCCGAACAAAAGAACATTTATCCAAGACCTCAGTTCGTGGCTCCCGACCAGCACTATGATGCCGAGTCGCCATACGAAGCCGAAAAACATGTTCTGAAGTGGTACATTGAGCCCCACCGCTGGTACGGCATCTTTATCTTCATGGGCTTGATGGGATTTATTGTATGGCTAATGATTGGCCGTGAAACTCGCACAAGATGGTACAATTTAGGGAAATCTCGTATGGGCAGATTATTTTCACGCAACTACACCGCCTTGCCAGACGAGGAAACGGTATACGAACTCGATCAGTTCCGTGTGGCTGACGACGATGCATAAATAATACAATATTTTTTTGGACTATTTTTTCTTCTACAAAAACCTTAATTCTAAATTGGGTAACGCTCTCCATCCCCCCGAAATCACTACTCCCACATTCTTCCCAATCCGGATCCCTACCACCTCACACAAAGAGAATCAAATTGTTCCCAACATTCTTTGAACACGAATATCCTATGCCTACTAGTTTAGAGCACAACCACATATAGAAATCATAACCTTGGCTTTGGCTTTGTCACACAACACATCCTAATTCTAATAAGTCCAATAAAATTGGTCTCTCTTCCAAAAACTTGTAAAACTTTCTCGGAAAAATCTCACTAATAGCATGAAGATTCATATTAACTTCTAAATCACAAATAAATAACGTTCTCTAATATCACCAATCTACATCACGAAACCTTTCTAAACCAGACTATTAGTTCAAAAATCGTAGACAATCTGACCAGGCAGACTTACACAACAACAACAACAGCAACAACAACAAAATAAAAACGTTTAGTGTGCCAGCATTAAGACCTTCACAATTCTCCAACTCAAAATAGGTTTCTCAATAATCTATAAGGTCACAACATACTTCTCGGCCTTGGCACCGATCGTCTCCAAATCCTTCAATGCATCATCAATCCCATGGATTCCACCCGTGTACTGCTTGAATCGCGCTGGGTTAAGTGAGCCCTCGGCCAAGAACTGCGTTGTTGTCGCAACAAAACGTTTACCAAAGTCGATATCTTCGTGAAATTTCTTAACCACAACTGGCCGAACATCAACGCCAGTCGGAGTTTGGGCCGGAACCCCGACAATACCGGCAAATAACGGAATGGTTTTACTTCTAGTTGCAGCCAAGAGTTCAAGCACAGCCAAAGAGCTTTCCTTTGAGACGCAATCGATCCCGTATGCAATTGTACCGCCACCAAGCACCGCAGCAAGCCGTTTAGTTTCTTCTATAATCCTTGCAGTGCCCAAATAACGGTCGACAACGGCATCGGCACCCAAAGTTTTCAAATAAGTTTCATTGTTTGAGTCAGCAATCGAAATCACGGTAAGTCCATGGATTTTGGCAAGCTGCGTAGCATAGAGCCCCACCACTGTCAGTCCACCCCAAATAACAACTATTCCGGTAGTCTTTGGTGGGTTTGTGGTCAATTCAAGTCCAAAAGATGAGTGGAAGATCACGCCTGCGGTCACTAACCCGACCCCGAGTGTGGCTCCGTCCTCAAACGAAAACTGCTGGGGCAATTTCCACACCAACCGCGAGTCGATGGCGGTGTACTGCTGGAACGTCGAGGTTCTCAAGTCCCGATAGCTGGTACTGCTGACCACAACACGGTCTCCACGTTCAAAGCCGGCGGACTTGCTTCCTGTGGCCACAACAACTCCACTGCTTTCGCGGCCGTTGATCCACGGAAATTCGTGGATCCCAAACCCGTACTTCTTTCCCTTCCAGTCAATCGGGTTTAATCCGACTGCACGGTTTTCAACAAGAATATCGTGGTCTTGGAGCTGTGGTACTGCGATGCTGTGCACTGCAAGTGGCTCGCTAAGACTGGTGATATAAAGAGCCGACTGATATTTCGCAGCCAATTCGGGACCCCATTGGGGCAACTCGCGCACCGACACCACCGCCGTCTGCTTTTCTTTATGATTCAGCGGCAGTGAAAATATCTGTGTTCTAGAAATTGATTGCATTGCACCGTTTATACCGTTACTACTGTGTCATTATGCGGGTGCCCCTTTGTCGATACATATATACGTTGGTGCCATGCGAGCCGACCCGAGATAGAGAAAAAAAAGAGTGGCTGCAACCACAGCAATTGCGTGCACATGATCTCCAGACGTTTAATAGGAATGTCGAAGAGGTGTGGATCTTTTGTAAAAATTAGCTACACTTGCTCGTCGTAGCGTGCCAAACAAACCGTGCTGTTGACACCACCAAACCCAAAACTGTTGCACAATGCGTATTTAATGTCTGTTTTGCGGGCGTGGTCGGGCACGTAGTCAAACAAGAACTCGTCGACATTATCTTCTGGATGGCCACCGGCTCGAGACAAGTTGAGATTGGGCGGAATCGTGCCGTGACGCAATGCCAAGATGGTAAATATCGATTCCACGGACCCGGCTCCACCGAGAAGATGGCCTATGGCCGCCTTCGGGGCCAGCACCAATAAGTCGCTACGCGCGCCAAAAAGCCGGTACATGGCAGTATTTTCCGCGCGGTCGCCGATTACCGTGGACGTAGCGTGCGCGTTGACGTAGTCGATTTGGCGCGGCGAGAGCCCGCTACGTTCTACCGCCATTTTCATTGCGCGGAACGCGCCTTCACCGTTAGCATCGGGTGCGGTTATATGGTGGGCATCTCCCGATAATCCGTAGCCCAAAATCTCAGCATAAATGTCTTCGTGTTTCACTCCACGCTCCAATGCATGGTCTAAGCTCTCCACCACCAAAATCCCACTACCTTCGCCCAAAACAAACCCGCTACGCTCGGCGTCAAACGGGCGGCTCGCGGCACGGGCGTCGCTAACGTCACTAACGTCGCTAGTGGTTACCGAGCGTGCGCGCGCAAATCCTGCGAGCGCGAGCGGATGCACCGCCGCCTCGGTACTACCACACACCATTGCGCGCGCGTAGCCACCGCGAACAAAGTTGTACGCATCGCCAATGGCATGCACCCCGGTGGCACACGCAGTCAGCACCGCGTGCAACGGTCCTTGCATTCCGTACCGTATAGATATGTGGCCTGCAGCCATGTTGGTCAACATTCGTGGCACAAAAAGCGGCTGGACCTGTCGGTAACCGCCACGACTGTACCGCAGCGAGTTCTCGTAGATATCGTCAAACGAGCCGATGCCGCTACCAACGGCTACCCCGAACTCCTGGAGCTGGTCAGGGGCCAAATTGGCATCCTTGAGAGCTTCTGACGCCGCAGCAACGCCGTACTGAGCAAATCTGGCAAGCCTCCGTTCCTCTCCCCGTTCAAAATAGTCGCTGGTGCTCCATTTTCCCTCGCTAGTGGGACCTTCTGGTACCTTCCCCACAACGCGGGCGGGGATTTGGTTCCAGCCAGCACTTTCGTAGTCTGGAAACGTGGATGTGGCAACCAAACCACTTTCACCGGCCACAAGCCGTTTCCATGCAGTTTTCACGCCAACCCCGAGCGGTGTAACGAGCCCAAGTCCCGTAATAACGACTCGAGTCATGATGAATTTTTCATTACTTGGGGAAGGAAAAAAAAAGTTATCTATTTCTTATAGAATTGTATGTATGCCTCAAGTCGCTTCTCATCACCGACAATAAAGTTGGTGACGTCTTCCACTATTGAAGATGGCACGTTGGTTTTGCCTACAAGCCAAAGCCATTGCTCAAACGCTGAAACTTCTGGCATTTTCGAGAGTATTTCTGCAGCATCAACGGACTTGACATTTTTCGCAATAAACTGGTCGAGTTCACGTCGCTTGAGGTTGGTGTCCGGCATCAGTTTCTTCATCTTGCGTTCGTAGACCGCAAAGTCGACCACAAGTTTACGGTACTTGGTGTATATTTTCTCAGTAGCCATTGCAGCCAAGTCAATTGGTGCAAGTTCCGTGACATGATGGCTGGCGAATTCTTGGTAAAACTGCAACTTGACGTCGCGACGGTACTGCTGAAGAAGACGGAGAAGCTTGAGCGTGGGAGAAACCGTAGGAACTACGACCAGTTCCAGTTGCTCTTCTTCTTGTTGTTGCTGCTGGCACCACTCAAGAAACGCCGCTTCACGGTCTGCAATGCTACTGAGCAGGTAAAATCCAGGATGTAGAACCAAATCGTTAATGAGTTCTTCTTCGATAAATGGCCATGAATCGTAGATGGAGATTTTGGATTTAAGTGAATCGAGTACGGCAAAGAATTCTGTATTGGATGTAGTGGACGGAACTTTGAGGTCAAGTGATAAGTCAATACCTTCCGTTTCCAGAACCTCTTTTTCTTCATGTTCTTCCTCTTCCTGTTCTTCCTGTTCTTCTTCTTCTTCTTCTTCCAGATCACTGGAATATCCCAGAATTGTCGGTACGGAAGCATGTGCGGTTTGCATTTCTTCTGTTTCTTCATTCCGAAAAAGTCCTTCTTCCTTCAACATATTCGAGATAAACTCATCTCTTGCTTCTGTATCTACTTCTTCCTCCTCATCAAGTTCAAGATCAAGTTCAACTTCAACTTCATTCTCGTTCTCCTTCTCTGTTTCTGTATCTATTTGCTTATTGTTCTCTGTTTGTTTTTCGCTTTCTTCCTTATTCTTCTTTTTCTTTTCACTTGTTACACCTCTGGCTCTGGCAAACAAGATCGCCAACTCATTATAATCTATACTTTGGACAAACCGGTCCCACTCCAAGTCGTCATACTTCAGCCGAATATCGCTAAGCTGCCACACCGAGTCGCGCGTAGACTTGTTAAAGTAAAAATGACGTGCGTTCGACGTCACCACCACATGCCACTGCGCATGCACACCCATGGTCTCGTACGGAATTCGGTACGCAAATAACGGGTCCATTTGGTGATGGGTTCTACTCACTTTTTTTTTCTTTTCGCAATTGGTCCATTAAACTTATAACTAAAGCTGGCTCTCCGGAGAGCAGCTTGTATATACCCTTACATACCTTCAAATAAATCACAAATCATAAACAGATTCACATAAATTTTTACAATCAAAAAAACACCGATTTTTTTTACATTTGTCTTCGGCTTTTAACTTACAAGCATATTCACCGACATTTTTAGTCTCTTTTTCTCCGGGGTCTCGTAAGACTCGGGCGCCATTGCAGGCGTATATGCTGGTGGAGGTGGTTCTGATGACGCTGTTGTTGTTGTAGTCATCATAAGTTGAGGCAGTGATGGTATGGTGGTGGTATGGAGGAGCTGGTGACTCTGCAAGCTGGCATCGATGTTGGAAATGAGGTCAGAGTTATCGATACTTCTACGGCTTGCCGGGCCTAGACTTTCAGTGGCCGAGCTCAGTGACATCGATATGTGCGTGTTGTCGTATTCTTGGGACAGAGATGTCAGAAGCAGTTGTGGATGGTGGGTACTGGAGCTGGAGGTAATGTCGCTCCGCCTGTACAGTTTTCGGATCCGGCTTACCGCAAGCTCGCTGCCCTGGTGCAAGTTTTTGGCATGTCTGAGCAACAAGTCTCTCCTGGAGAACGGCCGCTGGCAGATGCCACATGTAAAGGGCTTGAGTTTGTTGTGTGTAGAAAGGGTATGTCTCGTCAAATGTTCTTCCCGGGTGAAGGCCCGGTTGCATTGCTTGCAGTTGTAAATGCGAGGGTTGCCAGATGCTGTCTTAGTTCCGTAGTTAGTGGTTTCAACATCGTCTGTCGTATTCTCATAGTCCATTTCTGTATCAGTATTTCATTGGCAGTGGGGGGAGGATGGGAGAAGGAAGGAAAATGTGCACCCGTTGCCAACGGCAGGGCCCATCTGTATATATATATCATTCTGGGACCGGGACAAAGGAGGGGGTGCTTTTGTGTTCGATTCACCCCGCATTTTTCTTTCTACCCGAAATGTGCTCGGGGGAAAGTATCGAACTCAATTCCAAGCACCGTCATATGCCGCATAGTCAGTACCTTGCCGGTGCCGCCACCCAAAGATCCGATCATTTAGATTAAAATAGGAACCATCTTATCTAATGATTCTGAATATTGAACTCTTCCTTTTGCTCGTTTCTGTTTTCTCCTTTTGACTCTCCCTTGTACTAGCGGCAGCTATAATTAGTGGGGTCTAGTGGGGTCGTGCTTTTCTATTAATGAGAGGGGTGTAGGTTCCCCACCCCTCTCTGGACGGATTGGTCACACCTTACGTAATCTGAAGGAGGGGGGGGTTAACACCCGCGCTGCCGGTGCCGCCACATTGGCACATGTAACATGTGATCTGTGCAGGAGATATGACCTTTCTTTGGCAAAAGTTCCTTGCCGTAATACTTACCTACATTCAAATCCTTATCGCGCGCGCGCCATGTGTGTGAGTGCGTACTATTACTACTACTATCAAACGTAGCGACTTTTTCGTGACGCCAAAATGGCTACTCCTCCTAAAGATAACGACACGTTTCTCCTGCGAGTGTTTGGTCTTCATTCAGTCTACAACCAGATCCAAGACAACTA
Organism: Teunomyces lycoperdinae; assembly: GCA_030574955.1. Taxonomy (NCBI): domain Eukaryota; kingdom Fungi; phylum Ascomycota; class Pichiomycetes; order Serinales; family Debaryomycetaceae; genus Teunomyces; species Teunomyces lycoperdinae. Next base: position 77,195 of record JAJMFY010000023.1, read on the forward strand.
CCAGTTCTACGATCCCGAATATGACAGTCTTCAGAACCAAATAAGCGTAGCCAGTGCCAGTGCCAGCGCCAGCGCCAGTGCCAGCGCAACGCCAGCGCAACGCCAGAGAAGGCATACAGTTCTTGACCTGGAATCAGACCTGGACCTTTCTAGTGACCAGGAAAACGAAGATGACTTGCTTGTGCCTCAGAAACACCTCCAATTCAACGTGCCTAAACACCAACAATCGCCACAAGTGTCAAACCCGCCGCCAGTACCACCAATACCACTAGATACACTGTTGACTTTCAGAAAACGTCCTGAATCAACCACAATTCCTTCTAACTACAAGGAACGCAAGAGTAGATTCTACATTCCTCCCAAGGAACGAGCCCTTTATCTCTGGGCCAACATCACCAACATGGACGAATTTCTTACCGATATATATTATTATTACCGTGGACGGGGGATTCTAAATATACTCCTCACACGGATTGTGGACCTTGTCATACTTGTATTTGTCCTTTCGTTTTCAGTTTTCCTAAAATGGGGCATCAATTACGACTACTTCTTTACTCATCTCCAAACTAAAGAACATATCACATTGCGAGATTTGATTATTTCCAACTTTGTCATTGACAGAGTGCCACTATCAGTCAAGTTCTTGTTACTTGGATTTGTGGCGTACATTGTACTTCGGCTTATCCAGTTGTATTACGATTTCAACTATAAGCTCAAGGAAATTAAAAACTTTTACCATCAACTTATTGGTATTTCCAATGATAGCGAGCTCATGACCATTTCTTGGCGACTCATTGTAGAGCGTCTTATGCTCTTGAAAGACTACAATACTCTAACATCATCGGCACAAGATAATATCGCTCAACAGCATTACTTGAACGACTTGAACTCCAAAGTCAGACTTAATGCCCACGATATTGCCAACAGAATTATGAGAAAAGAAAACTATATGATTGCTCTTATTAACAAAGATGTGCTTGATTTGTCATTTGATATTCCACTCTTTAATAACCGCAGCTTCTCTTTGGTAAACAGCCGGTCTGTTCTTACCAAAACCTTGGAATGGAACCTCAAACTCTGCATCAATAACTATATTTTTAACCATCATGGACAAATTAACTCGAGCATTCTCAAGGATTTTAATAGAAATCTGTTGGCAGGCGGCCTCAAGTCCCGGTTTAAAATGGCCGCCATTATCAACTTGATCTTGTGTCCATTCATTGTGATTTATTTTGTGTTGCTCTACTTCTTCCGATACTTCAACGAGTACAAATCCAACCCATCATCAATTCTTGGCTTGAGACAGTACACTCCTTACGCAGAATGGAAGCTCCGTGAATTCAATGAATTACCCCATTTCTTTATCAGAAGATTGCATCTTTCCATTGGCCCTGCCAACACTTATATCAACCAGTTCCCTCGAGGATTTGTGGTGGTCAATTTAATGACTTTGGCAAACTTTATTCTGGGAGCGATCATGGCAGTTTTGGTAATAATGGGTCTCTGGTTTGAAGATGAAGACCATTCATTTTGGTCCTTTGAGTTGACTGAAGGAAAATCCAGTTTGTTTTATATCAGTATATTCGGGACCATTTGGGCGGTTACGTCATCGACCATGTATCCAGACTCGCTGTCTTCTGTTGATAATTCGAACCCTCAAAACTCTTCATTTGTATACGATCCAGAGGCAAGTTTACGTTACGTCTCACAGTTTACACATTACTTGCCAAGTTCATGGAACGGCAGGTTGTATACACTGGACGTAAAGAATGAGTTTTGCGATTTGTACAGCTTGAAGATTATTATTATTCTCAATGAAATCATGAGTTTGATACTTACACCATTTATATTGTGGTTTAAAGTATCCAATAACTCTGGTGCGATCATTGACTTTTTCCGTGAGCATTCGATCCATGTCGATGGTCTTGGGTATGTGTGCTACTTTGCCATGTTCAACTTTGAAGAAAAGGATAAGAATATGATGTATGATCTTAATCGGAGAAAGAAATACAAGAAAAGAACCAAGATTTACGGAAACAATGAAATCGAATTGGGTATTCTTAAGAAGCGGCGAGAAAACGCATCTGCTGACGATCCACTGTCCACTTCCAGTAGTGATGATGACAGTGATAGTGGCCTTACCGAATATTATCAGGATGACAAAATGATTAAGAGCTATATGTACTTTTTGGAAAGTTACGGAGGTGCTAATGCTAAGCAACAGCAACAAAAAATGAAACTTCCTGTCAAATCGAAAAAAACACATGCATTTTCCAATGCATCAGGTCAACCAGCAACACACGATTCGTCTAATTTTCCCTCGTATCGTGACCGAGAACATACTGCTGATAAGCAGAGTCTCCAGAGTCTCGGCGACTCGACTTACCATGTGAACTACAAGTTTGACGAATCTGACCAGTTGGATACTGGAAAAAAGGGCCGCAAGTCCGGTGTTTTGGGAATGTTGAACCAGTTCTACAAGCAGGATATTAACCGATAGATTCTAGATGAATATACAACAGTAAATATATCACTCAGTCAAGTTTTGTGGGATGGGTGCAAAAAAAAGGACAGAATTGAAGACTTAAGATTTATATAAAACCTGCATATTATATAGCCGCATGAATTTGGTTAACAAATTTCGAGAGATGAGCTAAAAAGACTCACAGACAGCGATGGCCGGATCACAGTTAAAGCAGTTGAAAGCTGCTCTTAAAGCCAACGGCTTGATTGGGCAAACCAACAGCAAGAAGAAAAACTCTAGATCCAAAACTCCTTCAGAAACGAGAAGAAACGACCATGAAAAAGTGTTGAGTGGAATCCGTAATGAATTCAATCAGTTTGACCAGCGGTTCAACCGGACAAAACACGATGTGTCGATCATTCAGGGCGGTCAGTTTGTTAAGGCTGGTTCCAAACAGCACAACGATGCTACCAGAACTCATTCGACCGTGGAAAAGAACATGAAGATGCAATACGATTTGGAGAAGAAGACCAAGGGCAAGAAAGGTGGACTTGTAGACAGAAGATTTGGGGAAAACAACAAGCACTTGAGTGCCGAAGAGAAGATGTTGGAAAGATTCACTCGGGAGAGACAAGCTTTATCGAAAAAGAGAAATGTTTTTGCGTTAGGAAGTGATGATGAGGAAAGCGAAGACGATAATGGCGGATTCAGCTTGACTCACGGAGGGAAAGCATTATCATTAAGTGATGACGAAGATATTGGAGATTTGGGTGATGGAACCCAAACTCGGTACGTCGATGAAGACCAACTCCAAGGGGAAGGTGAACCTCCGCGCAAAAAGAGCAAGGCTGAAGTGATGAAGGAAGTGATTGCAAAGTCCAAATTCTACAAGCAACAGAGACAGAAAGAGTTCCAGAAGTCCCAGAACCAAATTGAAGACTTGGATGACGAGTTTGGGGATGTTATGAGCGATTTGATGACTGTGCAGCCCAAACCAGCACAATTTTCTACCAAGACACCAGAAGAAATTGCCTACGATAACAAGGTGAGAGAATTGACATATGACAGACGTTCTGTACCTGCTGATAGAACCAAGACCGAAGAAGAAGTCGCCAAAGAACACGAAGTGAGAATGAAGAAGTTGGAAGCTGACAGATTACGGAGAATGGAAGGCTTCAATGATGAAAGGGAAGCTGAAGGTGATGATTTGGCCGATGATTTCTGGGCTGGAAGTGAAGATGAAGCCGATGGGTTCACTATTAAAGATTCAGATGCAGACGATGGTGAAGCAGATAGCGAAGAAGATGATGAAGATGATGAAGATGATGAAGATGATGAAGGTGATGATGAAAATGCAAAGCCTTTGGGAAGAACTTTACCGAGGAAAACCCAACTTTCCATGCCTTCGACACAAGAAGAGCTCTCGAAAGCACTTGCTGAGATTGAGCTGGACAAACAAACTGCATACCTCAACAAAATCATAGAATTGTACAGACCGAACTTGGCAATGGGCAACAAAGATAAGATGAACAACTTTGTCAGCATTCTTTTCCAGCAAGTGTTGTATCTTTCGAATCAAGATAAACCTAATCAGGGTAGTATTGAAAGCATTGTGAAAATCGTCAAGAAATTGGCTGAATCTTACAACCAAGTATTGGTGGAAAGTGTTAGAGAGGAGATTAACCAGATTCAAGAACGAATTGTGGCCAATGGAGGGCTCTTGGAAAAGCAAGATTTTGTATTTTTCATTGTGATTGGGTACTTATTTTCCACTTCCGACCAGTATCATTTGATTGTGACACCGGCCTTGATTTTGATGAACGAGACTTTGTCGTCTCTCATGTACAAGAAAGATGCTTCTTTCCAGCATATAAGTCAGGGTGCTGTGATTGCCGATACGTTATTGAATTATCAGAAGTTTTCCAAACGGTACATTCCTGAAGTGACCAATTTCTTGGAAAAGCTGATGTTGTTGTTAGTTCCTGAACCCGAACAACTCAACGGGTCACAATTTATCTCGGTATCGCAGGTATTGCAAAGTAATGTTAGTCTCGGCAAGAACGAAAAATTTGGTGAAATTTCGCAGCCATTGAGTCTTTCTGATGTTGTGCGCAGCAGGGACGATAGCGAGTTCCGCTTTGCGGTGCTTGCACGCTTGGTTGCTATAATAGACAAGGCCGTGACGACGTGGAAAGATAAGCTGCTGTTGATTGAAGTGGTTGGACCGTTTATTGTGGTGTTGAAGCATGTTATCAAGTACTACGCAGCGGTGCTACCATCTGCCGCGGCATTGTTGGTGAAGGTGACAAAGCTTAAGGAGAATCTGATTCGAGACAGAAAGCCACTTGTGTTGCAACAGCACCGTGCACTTTCGATTGCCACATTTGCACCAAAGTACGAGGAAAACTTCAACCCCGACAAGAAACTGTACGACGTGAACCGCGAGAGACAGGAATTAGCCAAGGTAAAGAACCAATTGAAGAAAGAAAGAAAGTCTGCCCTCAAGGATATCCGGCAGGAAACACGTTTTGTTGCCAGACAGCAAATCGAGGAGAAGAAGTCGATGTACGATGCTTACCACAAGAAGATGGCGAATATTGTCAATACGATTTCGACTACCGAAGGTGCCGAAAAGAACGAGTACGAGAGAGAGAAAAAGATGCGCAAAAAGCGTTAAAAAGAGCTATTTTCAAGTCTTCTTTTTTTCACATAAACAGATTACATTTAGATAACATTAACAAAGTACGGTATACATTATACTTAAGCATAAGTTAAATATAAAAAAACGTCAACAAAAACATAGGCTTCAGTTTCTTTCACAACCGTGCGTTTTAAATTTTGTTATTTTTTCTGCTTTTCGCAGCAACAGCGAAATAAGTTATTTTGGTTGCTGTCGGCAAAAGATGACGACGCAATTTAAAACGGAGCTGAAATGTTTGATGGTACAATTAAAATTAGGCGAAAAATAAAAACAAACGGGAAAAGGAACAAGGCGTTTAATTGTTGGGTGGATTGATGGATGATTGATTGTTTGGGTGTGTGTTAGTGAGTGTTTGTGGGTGTGGGTGCTTGTTGAGGCCTGTCAATTGACGTGAAACTTAGAACTAAAGTGTTTTATAATGGTTTCACAGACTCAAGCCTGAGACATGGTTGGAACACCGACTCTTGGGGCAGAGACCTTGTGGCCAAACAAACCGCCTCTAAAGACAGAAATAAAGCTAAAGACAGCTGAGGCAAGGAACACAAAGAAGGAAATGTAGAGGAAAGCAACGGAAGCTTGGGCCTTTCTACAACGACCGGTAGAGCCTTGAGCAATGGAGTTGTTCTTGATATAGTCCTTGTTGTTACAGGAGTGGACGTGGATGTTACCAGCAATGGCACAGGCGGCTGCAAAGGTAAACACTGCATTCAAAAAGTCAAACAAAGCCAAAATAACAGGCCAAGCCAAGGCGGCAATGAAGAAGGCAAGAACCCCGTAGATGGATGAGGTCAAGATGGCCCATGCGGAGGCAAAAATGGCGAAATTGACTTGGGGGTTGTTATGGTTGACGGTGGTAGCGGCCAAGGAGCCAGTCAAACCAAGGGCTACGGTAACAAGGACGAAGTTAAAGGCACGTAAGATGGTATCACCGATGGCAAGCATTGTAATTGACTGAAAGATTCTATTAAAAAAAACCTGGTGGTATTAAAGCGTTATAAGGGCGGCAGAGAAGAAGCCGGGGGTAGGTTGCAGCATATATATATGACCTTAGGGCCAGGGGGAGGAAAAAAAATTTGCTACTGTTATGTAATCTTTCCCAATTCGGCAACGGTCATGCTTGTTTTGATAATTCCAGAATGGCAAAATTTACCATTCGGCTTTTTCGGGAAGGTGAAGAGCAAGTGGAACGAGCAGGGTCTTTTCCACTGAATGTGCTGAATGTGCGCAAATGAGTGCCTCGGGTCGTGAGCAACGGAAGGAAAAAAAATAGGGTGGTGACTTGCCGTCACACTTAGGCCCGTCTCCCGCAAAACGTCATGCCAGAACCATGTGTAGCACAGCAGCATAAATTTACGAATTCTGGGCTGTCACGGGACAGGAAAAAAAAGAGCTAATTCCTCACTCACAACAATGCTTCCCGGACCTTCCTTCTAGCGAGATCACGTCGCCGTATCCCTCCACACACCACACATACACCCCCAATCGCTACCGCGGCTACTATCTACAGTTTAACAAGAGAAGCAATTTTAATATTAATAATTAAAATTAAAAATAAAAGGACTCATCTGTTGGCGTGACGTCATGGACTTGAGCTTCGCTGCCCATTTGTGGCTCTCGTCTATTATTTTAGCTATCGCTCGATGTATGTTCCAAAAAGTACCGGCCCACTTTCTCGTCGACACTAACCTGTACCGGCCGAAGACCTTCATGGTCAACTATCGTAGGATCGGCTCCTGCACGGACCAACTCAATCGCTACATCGCCCCAACCCTCGGCCAACGCATGGTGCAACGGTGTCCAGCCGTCCTTGTCCCGAGCATTGACATTGGCACGGCCCGCACCTGCCAATAAAGCCACCATTGGCTGCGAACCAATGCTCGCAGCACGGTGCAACGCCGTGCTTCCTTTGGTGTCTTGGGTGCGGCACGAACATTTATACTGTTCCACAAGCTTCCGCACTACTTCAAGATGGTTTTTGCTCACCGCCAATTGCACCGCCGTGGTGCCCTGCAGCGTCATCTGGTTGACATCAGCACCGCCAGTCTCCACCAATTGTTCCACAAGTCTGGTGCTGCCAATACTCGCGGCAATATGAAGTGCTGTCCAGCCACCCGCATCTTCATGATCAACATCGACACTTACCCCGTTGCCATTGCCTTTGCCGTCACCGTCGCGCGCCAATATATAGTCGAGAAGAACATCGTTTCTGGTGGAACACGCCCAGTGGAGCGGCGTACGTCCATCGTCGTCCTCTTTACCAAGCCATTTCGGATGGCTATCGATAAGACTTTTGGCAAGAAGCGTATTATTGGCCTGAATGGCCTCGTGTAACGGAAACTCTGACATTTCTGATCCTCTCTCTCCCTCTTTTTTTTTCGTGTGTCATCTTTGTTTCCTCCGAGTTAACGCCGATTATAAAACCGACGACTCCTGTACTTACTTTCCTGAATGACCGTGCCAAAAAATGTCTTGTCGTTGCTTAACTCCGACCTGTTTTTTTTTTGACTACTAAAATCCACAAATCTAATTTCTATAAGCGGACTAAATTTTTTAATTATTATACCGTGATTGATCACTAATCACCTGTCCATGGTCACAGGTTGCAAGACTTTCTTCGAACCTTTGCCACGGTTGCTTGCTTTTCTTTGCTTTTCTTTGCTTTGCTTTCCATTTCTATTGTCATTATTGTCTCTTTTTTTTCTTCCCTTGTGGTTCAGTTCGATATTGTTGTGTTCCCCTGACGCGTTCCCATTCTCTCAAATTCTCAAATTCTCAATCTTTTTCGTATTGCATTACATTCCTAATTACACTTTTCTGCCCTCCCCTTAAAATACCATTTCCGCGTGATCGCCACATATTCGCTCTCAGATTCACATTTTTCTCTTCGTTTTCTCAAACCTCCTTTTCGTCGTATTTTTTCTTACTCTTTTTGCACCCAACCTTAAATTTCGCAACTACTTTTCTTCTCTGCTTCCTTTCAGTTCCTTATCATAAATTAATGTTTACAGTAAACTACATTATGACTATACATTTTCACTCTCATCGTCCGAATCACTATCGCTGGGTGGCTGTGTAAAGAATGGCGTCGCAATGATCGTGCTAGGCTCGTTATCGTCAGGATCAGCACGAAACAACTTCAAGTTGCCCGAGGTCGATTCTGCATGAAACAACGACAGCTCAGCATTGCTACGGCTCACAGTGCCACTGATCGAACCGTCCCGCTTTACTGTGTGGCTCTGTGTGTACCGCTGCGCATGGAACTCCTGCTTCAAGCTGTCCAAGTACATCTGGTAATCATTGGACGCCGTTCCAGCAGTAATATTCGGTACCGGTACCGAACCTACTGTTGGCCCTGTTGCTGTTGTTGGTGGTGGATATCCGTTCGGTGCCAGCTCTAATGAATCCTCGGAATCGGACGAAAACATCGGTGAAAGTCCGCCTGCGACAACGGTAATCGGCGTGTTTTCCACCCGATTATTCTCTTTGCTGTTGAACAACGGAATGAAGTCGTTGCTGGACGGGAGTGTGGTCGTGGCGTCGGTGAACTGAGACAGCAGCAACTGCTTCTCTTTGGCGGTGGAAGCAGGTGAGGATGTTGGAGAAGGCACCTCTTCTTCCTCCTCGTCACTGGCATTGCGCTGGCCGTTGGGTCCAAGCAAGTCTTTGTACGACTCGTCCAAGTTGTAAATCTTTCTCGACTTGAATTTGGTCGACGATGGAGCACTGCTGCAGTGGTTGTACATAAAATCTATCTCCTCCAACTTGAGCCCTTTGGTTTCGTACACCGTAAAGTATACAAACACGGCACCGAGTGCGTTGCATCCACCCCAAATAAAGAAGATCTTGTTGCCAATAGCAGTGGTCTGAGAGTCCGTGTCAATGAGATACGGTGTGATGTACGCAAAAACAAAGTTCACCAACCAGTTGGTGGCTGCGGTGAGCGAAATCGCTTTTTGCCGGATACTTATCCCGTAAATATCCAGCAGCACCGCCCATGCGCATCCGCCCCATGACGACGCAAAGAAAGCAATAAACACGCACGAGAACGAGATGCTGAGAATCGCATTGGTTTCGCGGTTCCCCACACTCACACCGGTGATTGCAATGATGAAATTCAGCACCGACATCCCGGCACCGCCCCAGATCAATAACGGTCGCCTGCCGATGGTATCGATAAGAAGAATGCCGGGGATCGTGAAAATCGTGTTCACGAGATATGTGAGGAACGAGAAGATGTAGTAGTTCTGGATTCCGGTGCTTAAGAAGAAGTTGACACCGTAGTAGAAGATGAAGTTGATTCCTGAACATTGTTGGAAGAGTTGCACGCCTATTCCGGTGCACATTCGCAACACCTGTTTGTGGCGACCGCCGCCGTTTCTAAAGCAGTCGAGGTACGTTGTGCGTCCAAAAGAAAGCTCGTAGTCGTAGTTTGCTTTGATTTCGACCAATTCTTCGATCAAGTCGGGGTCGTCTTGCGGGAGCCGGCGAAGTTTCAGCAAGCTTTCCAATGCTTTGTGGATATTGTTCTTCTGGACGTAGTATCGGGGCGATTCCGGTAAGAATAGCATCCCTATACTAAGGATGAGCGCCCAAAGAAACTGGAGTCCGACCGGGATGCGGTAGGAGCCGCTGTTGGTGATCTTGCGTGTTCCTTGGCACACTGCCAGCGCAATAAGCAAGCCCCAAGTGATTGCCCATTGGTACGTGAACACAATCAGACCACGGACCCACTTGGGAGACGCCTCTGCCTGGTATAACGGGACGATGGCGGACAAGATTCCTACGGCAAGACCTGAAATTCCTCTTCCGACGCAGAGAAAGGTGGTTGACGGGTAAGCGAGCTGGAGAATGTTGCCGACATTGAAGATGATTGCAGCCGAAAGGATGATGGAGAACTTGCGGCCGTAGTTGTCTGAAATGAGTGGTGCCACGAGGGCGCCAAAGAAGGTGCCGAGCGACAAGATGGCGGTGATGAGGGCCCGTTCGTGGGTCGTAAATGTGGTACGATTAGCAGGAAAGGTGTGTGTGACATAGGCCATTTCCAAGATATCGTTGATCAAGCCAGTATCGTAGCCATAAAGGAAACCACCGACGGCGGCAACGAGACCAACGATGATGGCCGAGTTTGAGGACGATTTCTGGCGAATCTTGCGATAGTATTCCTCCTCGATGGTGTTATCATACAATATTCGTTCGAAAATCAGCCACATGGCGATATTTTGGGAATAGTTGTGTGGGTAAAAGAAGCGACTAAGGGTTTCTCTTTAAACAAATTAATAGATATCAAAAAAAAAAAAAATAAAAAGGTATTTTGATTCTTTTTAGATTTTTAAAATTAATTCTTGGGGGGGTGTGAGTTGTGTAGGTGTGTGGAGGAAGTAAACATAAAAAAAGATATTCTGGTTTTGTTAAGAGGTTCAGAGTTGTTTGTTGAAGCTGCGTGAAGAATATGGTGACGTAAGGAAACGCCGTAATAATGTGTATGACGGGCAGCACGATATCCCCGGATCTGGCGATAAACAATTTTTCGTTGGTTGGATTTTGGGCGATGTATGGGGTAGAAAAAATGAGAAAAACGACACGCAAAAAAAAGCGGAAAGAAACAGGGAAAAAAAAAAGACACCCGGCGCAAAACAACTGTACACGGCTTAAGAAAATAATCAAGTTACTGGTTGAGCTCAGATTGGAATTGTCGACGGAAAATAATAAGATTGTAGTTATATTTGTATATTTATATATTTCTATTTGTATTTATTTGTTTGTGATTGTGATTGTATGTGTTCACGTGGAAGAGGAAAGATGGCAGCTTTAAGCAAGAGATCGGAACCGAACCATTGCAGCCATACGGCGTTTACCTGACAAGTGTCAGATCCCAATTAAAAAATTACACAACAGGAAAATGGAACACTTTTCTCCATGTGACTCTGGAGAGAGAGTGAAAGAGAGAATATATGAGAATTACAAGATAATTTGTACAGAAAAGTAGGAAAAATGTAAGAAATTTAAGAAATTTAAGAAATGTAAGAAATGTAAGAAATGTAAGAAATGTGTAAGGGAAACTATAATCCAAACTATATCCGCTTTTAGGAAAGATCCACTGCTTAGAATTGTTAATTCTTCTTGTATTCTGTTTGCTGTTCTTTTTGCTGTTCTTTTTCCTTTTCTTTTCCTTTCTTTTCCTTTCTTTTCCTTTCTTTTCCTTTTCTTTTCTCAGTTCTCATTTTATGTGTTATCTTTTCTCATCTTTTGCTGTCTTTATCGCGACACATGTCTTCCCACAAAGTCTCTGACGGTGTCCGTGTCAGCTACAGCGCCAGTCAGAACCTCGTGGACGCTACTGGAGAAACACACGCTGCTGCCACCATTGCCAAACCGCTCCGTGCACCCGCCGCCGCTGCCTCTACCTCTGCCGCCAGCTCCACCACCAGCTCCCTCATTTCCGCCGTGTGGCCCGCCCGTCTCCCTACTCCAAATACCAGTCTGTCAGTATGGACCACCGTAGTCGATTACATATGCTACGCCGTGCTCTTGCTGGTATTTTTCCTCATCCTGATCTACAGAAACTTCCAATACATCTACCGCCGCATTCTTCTCCGCTATTACGCCCTCACATACTACCCTAGCAAGTCACCTCAGGTCATCCGTGACGACACTACAAAGCTTGCAAAACTCCCCAAACGTCTTTCGTGTATCTTGGACCTCCGTGATGACGAAGACGAAAACGGCGGTGTCGATGGCTTGATCAACCAGATCAGCGAACTCAGCGCCTGGAGCGTCTCGCTGGGCATCCCACACCTCACAATCTACGAATACTCCGGAGTGCTCGTCAACAACCACCAGACGTACTTACCGCTACTCTCAAAGTACATTGGCCGCAACTTGGGTAATTATTTCGGCACTGACATGGTACCGAACTACTCCATCAAAATCCCCCATAAAAACCTCATTGTGTACAGCAACGCTGCCACCACCAAGGTCGATATTGAGATCACGTTGTTGTCCCGCATTGACGGCAAACCCACCATTGTCGAGTTGACAAAGACGATGAGCGAACTTGCACAGATCAAAGAACTATCGGTTAAAGATATCAGCATCGACTTGATTGACGAGGAGTTGATGGAACTTGTGGGTCCAGAACCAGATTTGCTCATCAGTTTTGGTCCTACTCTTGATCTCCAGGACTATCCACCGTGGCATATCCGTCTTTCGGAACTCTACTGGGAAGAGGAAAACCGCGACGTCAACTACGCCGTGTTTATCCGTGCGCTCCAAAACTTTGCCAATTGCAAAGTGAATGTTGGAAAGTAAAACTACAACCCGGATTTTCTATTATAAACCAAACCCAGCTTGTGAATCAGATTTAGGTGTATTTATCACCAGTTTTCGCTACACTTTTTTGTTGGCTCTGTTTCGGAGAAGTTCTCCGGTTTTTCATTTTGCTCGTCGTTATCTTGCATATAATCCTCCTCTTGTCTTGTCTGTAAAAATGCGTGGGTGTTCTTTACCCGGACCGCGTTGTCCTCGGCACTACTACTGATGGTGGTGGCGGCAGCGGCGGCGGTCCTGATGTTGCCCTCCTCAAATAGCTCATTTATAGAATCGCCATAAACCAACAAAAAAGAATAAAAGAGAGCGTATTGTTATATTACTTTTGTATGAAGCAGAACCCAATCAAATTTTAGTTTTCTAATTGGCATAGTTTCCATGTCTCTTGCTGTCTGAGGGTGGCCAAGGCGTCGGGACGCGAACCGACGGGCGAGTGGCGCGAAAATTCACGCTGCGACCGGGTCTCATTTTTGTGTAACGTTGAACTTTTTCCACCATTTTTTCGGAGGTTCAAAAGTGATTTGTTGTTATTTTGATCCTTACTTTGACTAGATAACCACACACTGTACTGAAGAACAATATGGGTTTGTCATTTTCTAAATTATTCAGCAACCTCTTTGGCAACAAGGAAATGAGAATCTTGATGGTTGGGTTGGATGGTGCCGGTAAGACCTCTATCTTGTACAAGTTGAAGTTGGGCGAGATTGTCACCACCATTCCAACCATTGGTTTCAACGTCGAAACCGTCGAGTACAAGAACATTGCCTTCACCGTGTGGGATGTTGGTGGACAAGATAAGATCAGACCTTTGTGGAGATACTACTACCAAAACACCCAAGGTATCATTTTCGTCGTGGATTCCAACGATAGAGAACGTATTGCTGAAGCCAGAGAAGAATTGCAACAGTTGTTGAACGAAGACGAACTTAGAGACGCCTTACTCTTGGTCTTTGCCAACAAGCAGGATTTGCCAAACGCCATGAACGCCGCCGAAATAACCGAAAAGTTGGGCTTACATTCCATCCGTCAAAGACCATGGTACATTCAGGCTACATGTGCCAACACCGGTGACGGTTTGTACGAAGGTTTGGAATGGTTGGCCACCAACTTGAAGAACTCCTCCTAATCCATACAAAAGAATATGAAGGTCTCTAGCTAGTTAACTTTTTTTTTCTTTAAGTAGACCATTAGAAGAGCCACTCATTTTTGATCGATCTTCTGTAATATACGATCGACTTTGGTTGATTATATCCTAACAACGCTTTCATCACCTCTACATAGTACTATTTTTGCATTGTGGTTGGTCTGATGACCTTTTCTGCTACTTTTTTTTCATACTGTGAATCGTCAATGACAATGATTTTATGGTATTCGTGTTTGGTGATCTGGTACGTTGGATCATGAAACCCTCGTGACTTAGCGGGTCTCGATTTCGTGAAAAACGTCACTACAAAATCATGCTAAATGGCATGATCAAAAAACCACAATTAAATCAACGTTTCTACTTTCAATTATGGCATGTCTTGCTTCATCTACATATCTGGCATCTCTATCCGATCGATAATGTGTGCTGGGTTTTTTTTACATACTTAAGCAACCTCTTCAAATCGACTTTTATCTTATCTTCGATCTATAAATAGCCCTGTTTCAGTTAGGGGTTGAGTCCCCTTTCCCCTCTCCTCTCCCCCAATTCCCATTTTTTTCTCTCTTAATTGCTGTCTCTCTGGTGCACAGGTGCGGGTGCGGGTGCGGGTGCGGGCGAACGCGTGGGTTTCACTGTGTACCTGTTTTCGCAATATATGAGGGCTGGAACCCTAGTTGAAAACGTGCAAATGCGCACGTGCAGATTCTGGGACTTAACATGTAATTTCGTACGAGAGATTTCTTTGCGTATATTTTACTGTGATATCTTACATGTTAGCCTCATTTTTCCTTCACCTAACCCACAATCCGAAAATCTACCCTCGAAAATTTTTCAGTCCATTTATATCATACTGTTGATACTCTTTTTCTATCACTATAGTTCAGAATCAAAATGGTATGTAACCACTCCACGTCATAACATAGAGGAGACATCTACGGAAACAGCTACGGATGGATATATCACCATTGTTCAGACCGTAACTTCCCATTATTTTGGAAGCGGGGACTTGAGTTTCGTTCTCCTCATCGTGAACCTTTTCCTTCATGGACCAAATTACTAACTTTCTCCAGGCCGGTGTTAAAACTTTTGAATTACGTACCAAGTCTAAGGAACAATTAGAACAACAATTAGTTGAATTGAAGCAAGAATTGGCTAACTTGAAGGTCCAAAAGTTGACCAAGCCATCCTTACCAAGAATCCACACTGTTCGTAAAAACATTGCCAGAGTCTTAACTGTCATCAACTTAAACCAAAGAGAAAATGTCAGAGCTTTCTACGCTGGCAAGAAGTACCAACCAAAGGACTTGAGAGCCAAGAAGACCAGAGCTATCAGAAGAGCATTGACCAAGTCTGAAAAGAATGCCGAAACCGAAAAGGCTAGAAAGGTCAGAATCGCTTTCCCACAAAGAAGATTCGCTATCAAGGCTTAAGTTAGTATAGTATAAATTAATATAATTTGAGTTGGTTTGATTTCACTAGTACATTTTTTTTATTATGATCTTTCTCTAACTTACTTTCTATTGAATTTTTATTCAGCCATTTCAACATCTAACTGTTGTTTCTTCTCTTCTAGGCGTCGGGCCTTCGTCTCTAAGATCCAGGCATTGATCTTTTCTTTCAACTCCACATTTTCAACCACCTCCTCTAATTTTAATGGAACTCTATTAAATGGATCAGTTCCATCACTCAATAAATGTGCTTTAATGGTTGAACGATCGATACTGACCTTGGACGATGGCAAAGTGACAGGATCTTCCATCAACGTGTACATCACCGGATCCAAGAACTCGTCAGGCACTTCGCCCAACTCCAATTCTTCCTGTTCATCAGATAACCGTTGTGCTTCTGCCAACTTTGCAAACTTGATCAACTGATCTATAACAGCAGGTGGAGTGTACGTCTTGTTCTGTAAGATCCGGGCCGCTCTCTCAAAGTAAGCATACTTAAAAGATCTTCCATCCCGAGAAACTGCAATGGCAAACTTGTCTTGTTGCGACAAATTTTTGTAGATATCACATAAATCACCAAGAGTCTTAATGGGAGTAAATTGATACTTCTCTGGATTCTCCACCTTGAGATTCGAGCATTGAGGACCGACCAACACTGAAAGATTGTAATCCAACATACTTGCAAGTCTATCAACAATTTCTGGTAAAACAAACCCCTGAGGAACTTCCTTGGTAAACAACTTGAATAGTTCCATCGTCTTATTGGAAAGTTGCATGTATGACCGAGCCTTGGACTCCGATGTACTCAACTTTTCTTCCAACTCGTCGTCATTGCCCATTTCTTCATCAGCAGGCAATCCCTGTGCCCGCTTCTTCTTCTCTTGTTGGTAGTTGTGAATCAAATTCAATTCCGTAAACGTTTCATCCAACAAGAAAGTTGTATCGTTCAACATTCTCGCAATAAAACGGACAAAGAACTCCACATTAGTCTTAGAATATTCTGTCAATTGTTTTCTGACATCGTTGATCTTCCACAACTCTTCCAAAATAACAGAAATATGATATCTACTATTGAATTTATCATAGAACTGGGTGTGAGCTCCGGTCTTTTCCACCATCACATAGAAATCCAACAATGAATAAAGAATGTTGTCTAGCACAAATTTATTGGAAGCAAAAATGGGAGCATTAATGCCAGGCTCACCGTTACTCAAAGGAATAGAACCCATATATAACAATTCGACCAAGTTGGATTTCAAGTGGGGGTTACCAAGCAATTCAGGACATCTCAACAAAAGTATGGTGAATTCAACAAACAACAGCAATTTCTCTTGGTTGTGTACCAACGGACAATCTCTGAAATTGGAGGAGAACTTACAGTAGTTAATCATACCTTCCAAAAGGTATTCAGGGTAATACTTCCATGGCACTGGAGTCTTAGTTTTCAAAAAGTCATGGTCATCCAATTGAGCAGTGTTCTCAATCTTGAAGATTGGGATAGTGAGCTTCTGCGAGGGATATGCGTGGTTGGGGTCGATCAACCTAGTGATGAAAGTAGTTGAGCCCACAATAAAGTCAAAGATCTCCAATTGCAAAGATCTGTATGAGAAGATGGCTTGAACAGAGAACTTCAAGTTACTCAACTCGCTAATCCTTCTGTTCAATAGAGGAATACTTCCGCGTGCTATTGAATCGGCGTTTCTGTCAGCTTGAATCTGGGCAACACGCTCCGAAAACTGAGTGATTTGTCTCTTGATACGATTGTAATGAACAAAAATACCTCCCATACCAAAATGCAAGTATGTTAAGGTGAGGAAGTAGCAATGGGAAATAAAGCTAGGTTCCTCCAAAGTGTCAATGGCGTATTCGTCTTTGGATTCTTGGATAGAAGCATTGACTCTTGATTCATCTGAAATGTCAATCAACTTGCTCTGCGCAAGGTAGTTTATGTCAATCTTATCGATCTTATTGTAGGTAGGATAGTCCAAAAATGGCATACTCAACTTGATTAAGATGACAGATATGTTGTACATGATACCATGAGAAGCCAACTTCGAGAAATCGGCATGACTGCCTCTTCTCAAGTGACTCAAATTGACAAGCTCGGCAAACCATGTCAAGATATCCATCCGTGTTTGTGGAGAACCACGTATTAACTTGTTGATGATAAAGAACAAGCGGTCCGATAACACGTTGTATTCGTTTTGGATCAGTTCAAATGTGGAATTCTTTTGCATTGGGGTCAACGACGATGGATTTTCAGTGAAATAGTAGGACGCGACCGCTGGTTGGAGTGGGGATAAGCGGAGCAATGCTCCTAGCAATGTCTTATTTTCGAAGTCGAGAGCCTGGTCTCTTGCTGGTGGTTGGAAGCCATTAACCTGGGTAAACACTGCAGCCACTGGTCTAATTGACACTAATGCTTCGTAGAGAGAAAGATAATTGGCGTAGGAGGTATCGTTCAAGTTGACTTTGTAGAGACGTGAACTGAGAGCAGGTAAAAGGACGTTCAATAGATCAAGGAGAGATTCTTGTTCGATACTGGCCTTGACAATATCAATCAAAAATGGAGTGTAGTCACTGAATTTCTTTATGAATAAACTGATGGCCAAATCGAGGTTATTTTGGACAAACATTTCGGGAATTTGGAAGCAGATAAAGCCGTAGGAGCTGGAAAGGGAGACGATTTTGTTCAAGATGGCAATTTTCTCTTGGTACCAGGGCGTTTTCACGGGTAAAGTACGTTTAACGCGGTATGAGGCGTGGTAGACCGCATACAAGTATTCGATGGTGGTCTTGTAAGGGGACGGCAAGCCCAAATTGGTGATGATATCCATGTAAACCCCTTCGATATGGGATTCATTTAGTGGATCTGAGCCCAATTCCAGTGCGAGAGTTTCGAGGTAGGTGTGGGAGCCATCTGGGGTGATAGAGGCGTCGAAAATGGACTTGATTTCTTTTGCAAGCCAACTGGAGATGTTTGATTCCATTGATTCAGGAGACAATTTAGGTTCTTCCAATCTTATTGGTGGACTTGGATCGGTGGTGCTTGATTCTATTTTTGGTTGTGGTTTGGTTGATGGAGGTTGAGGTTCCTTCTTTGGTGGCGTTTGTCCCAAGCCACTGTTCAAGCGGGCCAAACGTTTTGCTCGGATCTACAGTTAGTAAAGGTCCTGGGGGAGGGGTGTGTGTGTGATTAATCAAGGAGCACTTACTTCATCTGCACTTGACATGTTGAATGTTGATTGCAAGGGAATGGGGATTGGTAGGCGAGGTGATTTTGTAAGACAGTTTAGTGGAAGGTCCACTGGCGGGTGGGGAGGTGGAGGTTTGTGCAGGAACAACGGTCCCAGAAATATCCGGTTGTCGGAGAATCAACACCAGGACTGTCAGAAATTGTTTAAAAGACAAACAAACAAGAACAAGAGATTAATGGAAGTCAAGAGATTTGGAGTTGGTTAGAGTATGACATAAAGACAAATTATAAAATTCTGATTAGTTGAAATGAAACAGAGAGAAGTGTTTAGGAATTTGATACATCATCAATTTTATTTTTGTTTTGCAACTTTGAAGGGAAAGAAATCGCGCGTTTGGTTCTGTGTGATAATTTGACTGACTGTGAATATTAAAGAACAATCAAAATAAAAAGTATGTCGGTTGTCTAACAGACGATTTGTGCCTAGAGAGAGAGAAAAAGAGCACACACAACCATGAACAACAACAAGAATAAATCCCACCGAGAAGCAAAGACGATTGAACTGATTGCGAAAATGTCATTTTGATCACAGAAAAGTGTCACCACCAAATGAGATCTTTGCTGCTCCAACGTCTATCAGTAGTAGTTAAAGAAAGAAACAATACAGAACAAAAAAAAGAAGTTATCAGTAGTTATCAGCTGATTTGTCGAGGACGCATCGCAGTGCGCGTGCGAGGGAGGTGAGTTCATGTGAGGTGGCGCCTCGGATCAAAAGTGGTCCTGCAGACACCGTGGACAACCGACTCAAACGTCGTCTGTCTACCACGGTGAAAGCACACGTAGCAAACAACAGCGACTAAACAAAACACACAAACAAACACTTTAGCAAGCCAGACATGAGCCACGCAGATGACGATTTAGTGCCAGACACCGTCGAAGGTTACACCGTGGGCGAAAAGAAAACCATCGCGGAATACACCAAGTTGGACGCCGAGGACGAGAGCTTGGCCAAATGGAAGGCATCGTTGGGGTTGTCGGGCGACAGCACCGCATACCCCGTCAAGCCAGGCGACAACAGAAAAGTGGTGATTGTTGAAATGGGCTTGGAGTTCCCTGATCAGCCTCACTTGCAGTCGATTGTGGTCAACTTGGAAGACGCCAACGGTAATACCATTGCCGAAAAGGATATCAAGTTCATCATCAAGGAAAAGTCGGTGTACCAATTGGTGATCAAATTTAGAGTCCAACATGAAATCATCACCGGCTTGAAATACTTGCACTCTGTCAAGAGAGCAGGTCTTAGAGTCGACAAGTTGGAAGAACCGTTGGGTTCCTACGCCCCAAACACTACCGAAACGCCGTTCTACGTCAAGAAGTTCCAGGAAGTCGAGGCCCCTTCAGGAACCTTTGCCAGAGGTAACTACTCCGCCATCACCAAGTTTGTCGACGACGACAAAAACGTCCATTTGACAGTGCCATGGTCCTTCACCATTTCTAAGTAGGTAGCAAATACACATTAGATTAATGCTTTTTACGCCGGTCGGGAATATATGGCGGCGCTCGGTTGCCTGTAGGCTTACGGATGGCTCCAGGAACATACTCCGGTGCTTGTTTGATCACTGGCTTAGATACCATCGACATGATGGAACGCGCTCCCATGCTTTTGGGACGTGATAATCCAATCAGTTTGCGTACTGCTTGTTTCCCTGGTGCTGCTACTTGCTTGTTCTTAACGGAACTGGCACTCACAAACCCTACAACAGGAACTTCAGCACTGATTTTGTAGTCGGCACCTTGCACAAACGCACCAGCACGCTTTTCGTACATGGAAAAGAACTGTGCCGGGACTTTCCCGGGTTTCTTGCCAAGCATCGCATACAACTGGGCCAAGTTCGTGCTCTTCAATGCATTCTGGTGCTCGCTGACAAGTGCCGAAACGTCCTTGAGAAATCGCGATACCTTGTCGACGGGCGGCCGGTTCCACCGCAGTTCGGTCTCAGTATACGACGATGTATAGAGCAAGTGTTTGGCCCGCGTAGTAGCCACATAGAAACAACGTCTCTCTTCGTCTGCAGCTTCCGGACCACCGCCTGCAAGTGCAAAACTTGCTGGCAACACGGTTTCCGAAAGACCAGGCACGAAAACAACCGGCCATTCGAGTCCCTTGGCTCCATGGATGGTCGATATCGATACTCGTGTATCGTCTGTAGTTTTTTTCGAGTCGTCGGTGTCGTGAAGACCGACAGAATGGATAAATTTCGCCACGATATTACGTTCATCGCTCGCCATATCGGCATCAGTACCGCCAATGTACACGGGAAGCATTTCGTCTTTCGGCACAAACTCAGCAAGTTGGGTCCGGACCTCGGAAATATTAAGTGCCTGTGCTGGCTCAGCAAACTCTTTGCTGAGTCCTGATTGCCGATGTAAATGGTCAAAGAGTTTGGTCACATCGTCCATCATGTCTCGAGCATCGTTTATCATCGCCATGTACTGCAGCACCGTAGAACAACAACTAGACGTGAGCTTCAGCTCCTGAACTATCGAAGCAAGCAGCTGCCATGCCGGTTGAGAACTTGAATCGAGAACACCTTCGATTTGTGCCATGGTCTTTTCGCCCAACCCTCTTTTGGGGAAATTGAGTGATCTCAAGAGCGCTATCCGGTCGTTGGGATCAGCAACCACCCGTAAGTAGTCCACCATTGCCACCACCTCTTTCCGTTCCCAAAAATTCTTTCCACGAACCATACGGTACGGGATTCTTCGCCTGACAAACTCGTTCTCGATGACTCGCGTCTGGAATGCAGTTCGTACCAACACCGCCACGTCGCCATATTGTACTGCATCGTTGGGAAGCGCTGCCAAGTGTTCAAGCTGGTAGCAGATCCAGCGTGCTTCTTCTTCCGGTGACTTGAGATTGGCATAAACAGGCAGAAATGCCAGTGCGAGCTGCGACCGGAGTTTACGGTGATCACGGCTTGCCTGCTGCCGCATCACAGCTTCCGAAAAGTCCAATATTGTCAGCGTTGAGCGGTAATTCTCCGTCAATGTAATAACACAGCAATCGGCGTATGTCTGTTTCATTTTCGTAAAGTTGATCTGTTGGGCATCGCGAAAGGCATAAATGCTCTGGTCAGGATCGCCTACAATTGTCACGTTGTTGGTGTGTGGGGCGTGGCCGCGGGCAAACTCGTACATCAATCGAAGCTGGATGTCGTTGGTGTCTTGGAACTCATCCACAAGAACATGCTGGACAAAATTGAGGACAGGGAACCGCGTGATAAGTTTGTAGCATTCCATCAAGCAGTCATCAAAGTCAAGCAAGTTATGGTCGCCAAGCAGTTGCTGGTATTTGTTGTAGATGAAATGGATAAGCGAAGTAGACAGTGGTTCGGTGCCAAACGCCTTGAGACGCGAGATCTGGCGCCGGATCCGTTTGAGGTCGTAGCCGTGGGATTTGGTGCGATCCTGGCCAAGAAACGGCGTGCGTTCTTCGTCGGGACGCGATTCCAACCATTCAAGTTCAGTAGCATCAAGCTTTTCAAACACTTCCTTCAAGATCTGGGCGCTGTCACGTTCATCAGCGACAATACGATCAACAATACCGATTTTCTTACCGTATATTTTGACAATGCGGAAACAGATGCTGTGGAACGTGCCGATCAAGAGCTTCGAGACATCGATTTGGGTTCCTTGGAGCAAGGCAATCAACCGTTCTGTCATCTCATTGGCTGCTTTCTTGGTGAACGTCGTCACGATGATTTTCAGCGGCGGGATCGCAGCGTATATCATCAAGTACGCTACGCGCGAGATAAGCACCTTCGTTTTGCCTGTTCCGGGACCAGCAATGATCTGGAGCCGCAGATCGGCGGGTGCAGTAACGGCCTGACGCTGTGATTCGTTGAGACCGTCAAGAATCCTCTCCAAAACCATAAAATGTTGAATGTTGAATAAATTTAAATAAATAATTGCAAATAAATAATTGCAAATAAATAAATTTTAAATAAATTTTGATGCTACTTTTCTTTCTCTTATGGGCACAAACGGTGGCCACAACGCTGGTCGTGTGGCCTACGATGTCTCCCATGATGGATATTGCGTCACGGGCCCAACGAGACGTTTCGAAACTTGTTCCCATCGATCAAATCGGCACCACTGGCGTCTCTCTCTCGTCGGTGTTGTTTGACACTTATGGCTACTCACCAACAGCGTTGAACTACGTCAACAACTTGTTGGAACTCGGAATCCAATCGTTTATTATTGACTTGTACTGGAACAACTTCACCAGCGAATGGCAGCTCTGTCCCGCTCCGTTTCCTAACAACGCGCTGGCAATTCCCGGAATCCTTCTGAACGTACTGTGGCAGGGAAATACCTTCCGCTGTGACCTGGCACTTTCTTTGTACGATCTCATGCAAACCTTCTTCTCGTACTGTATCAACACCAACTCCAATGTCGATGTCAACATCATGGAACTCTTCTTTCGCCTCAGCTCCATCGACTCAAAGCACATCAACTCCACAGCATATACCCCGGATCCATCGGTCTTTCCGGCTCTTGGAAACTCTTCACTTACCGACATTCTTCTGTCAATTACTCCTCTTGTCTATACACCGCAGGACTTGAGTGATTACCGCATCCAGCAACAACGAGGCATCGATCACAGCAATTTCTATAACCAGTCGTCCTCGACGCTTCCCACGCTATATACGTTCCTCTTGACTAACATGAAACGGTTCGTGGTTTCAGTATGGGACATCAATTTGACTCCAGAAACCTACAAAATGTCGGCACGAGACAACCAGACCCTCTTTATTCTGGACTCGAACTTACCTGCCACCGTTACTTCAACCAGCAACGATACATTGTATCAAGTATGCACTGACTTGCTAGACTCTTTCAACGATACATTTATAAATGTGGATCTCTTCAATGACATCTCGTTGCACACCCACTTCCGGTTTGTTATTGACGACGACGACCATCCATTTACTATTGATAAGTTCCGCAACTATGTCAGGTGTGGCATTTCGCCCATCATCAACTCGACAAACTATGAACTTGTTCCCAACAACTCGTCGTACGATAAAGTCGGGCAGATCATCGACAGATTCTTGCACAATGCGTTCTGGTCCTGGGACGTGTTCCAGCCGAGCGGCAACCCTGACGGTTTCCGCGATAATTGGGACCACGACAGTGACAGTGACACTGTGCCACCCAACGCCAGTGAATCGGCCGACCAGTGCGTGGTGATGTACCCGGAAGGATGGCGGATCGCGAACTGCTATGACGAACACTACTATGTGTGTCAGAACGCCGAGTTTCCGCATCTCTGGAAGGTGTGTAACCAAAGCATGCTGTACTTTACAGCCTCGCAGGCAGGTTCGTGTCCAAGTGGCTACCAATTCAGTATTCCACACCTGAACATCGAGATGATGTCGCTTATGGACACCATTGGCGGCGAGGGAGGCACGTATCCCGTGTGGGTGGATCTTAATGATATTACGGTTACGGGATGTTACGTTTCTGGTGGACCGAATGCTCAGTGTCCTTATGAACATACGGTTCCTGGGTCAGAATTGGTACGGTTAATTGCGCCGAAATTTATTGTGGCGGTGGTGATCTTGTTCCTTATTGTAATCGACAAGGTTTTCCGGACAAATCCTATCCAGACCAACCGGAAACGGTACTGGAGAAAGGTAATTAATGATTATAATGAACAGAACAACTACGAGGGTGTTCCAAGTTAATGATAAACGATTTAAAATATTTGCAAAAATTTAATACAAAAAGAACGGAAACAACAAGTAATGAAAAAGAAACATACGCACAGTAGGAACACTAACGCGAGCAAACACCTAACTATTAGGCACAAAAAAGAATGCGATTTCTGTGGATCGAACACAGGACCTTCAGATTAACTGTGACTGAATCTCTTCAGTCTGACGCTCTCCCAACTGAGCTAAAACCGCATGTAAAACCCACGGCGGGAGTCGAACCCGCAATCTTTTGATTAGAAGTCAAACGCGTTAACCATTACGCTACGCAGGCGCTCTACGTTGATATTAAGTTCCGCAATTTTTATGAGACAGAACACATTAAAGAAAAAAAAAAGTAAGTGTCTCTATCAATTGTTTGCCCTGAAGATTATTTCAACTTTAGCGGCAACCCAACGCCATCCACCAGTTAACTACAATCCACCTTAAATATTACAATGAGCGACCAGAACTGGCAAAACTTATCCAACGAACTTAGACGCAGAGCAGCACAAGCCCGTAAGACCACTGGAGGTGGTGCTCCACGTCCCCCAGCCGGTTTTTTCGCTGGGATTGGGGGCTTGTTGCTTCTTGGTGGGGTGTCGATTTTGGCTCAGAATGCTTTATTCAATGTCGATGGTGGTCAACGTGCTATCATTTACTCACGTTTGAACGGGGTCCAACCCCAAATTTACCCAGAAGGTACCCATTTCGTGATGCCATGGTTCCAGAGACCTGTGGTGTACGATGTCCGTGCCAAACCCAGAAACGTTGCCTCCTTGACAGGAACCAAGGACTTGCAGATGGTCAACATCACTTGCAGAGTGTTGTTCAAGCCAGACATTGTTCAATTACCCACGATCTACCGAACCTTGGGAACTGACTACGACGAAAAAGTATTGCCATCAATTGTCAATGAAGTGTTGAAGTCGGTTGTGGCTCAGTTCAATGCTTCGCAATTGATCACCCAGAGAGAAAAGGTCAGTCGTTTGGTCAAGGAAAACTTGGTCCGTCGTGCTGGCAAGTTCAACATCCAATTGGATGATGTTTCGCTTACTTTCATGACTTTCTCACCAGAATTCAGTGCTGCCGTCGAAGCCAAGCAGATTGCTCAACAGGATGCCCAGAGAGCGGCGTTCATTGTTGACAAAGCCATCCAGGAAAAGCAACAGCTTGTTGTAAAGGCAGCTGGTGAAGCCAAGTCGGCCGAATTGGTTGGTGAAGCCATCAAAAAGTCCAAGGATTATGTTGAATTAAAGAGATTGGATACTGCAAGGGAAATAGCTGGGATCTTGGCCAACTCTCCAAACAGAATCTTATTGGACAATGACACGTTATTATTGAACACTGTTGCGGACGGCCGCAAGTAATTATGTAAATAGCTATATAACCAACCTAAAAAGAACCAGTTTCAACTAAAATATAGAGTTGACAAGATCACCACCAAGCGTGGCACCAGCACCAAAGATAGCTGCGTTACCCAACTTACTACCGAACTTTCGGAACTCACTGGGTTTTTGCTGCGGCTGCTCTTGGGGTGGTGGTGCTTGTTGCTGTTGTGGGTAGAAGTTTGTCGATGGTGGTGGATACTGCGCATATCCTCCGTAAGAAGGTTGCTGTTGCATTGGTAGAGCGTATGGCTGGTACTGTTGTGGTGGAGGGGGTCCCTGGGAATATCCCTGTTGGTAATAATGTTGCGGAGGTTCTTGTGGTTGGTATTGTTCCTTTTCAGGTGGAGGTGTTGGAGCAGCTACTGCGTTTCTGACCAAATTGGACAGGTTGAATTCCTGTTCAGAGATTAAACTAACATAGTTTGATGGGAAAACACCCTGGTGGTCGGAACCTTTCTTGTAACCCTTCCACCAATCTTCAGAAAGGTGTTCCGTCACGGCAATCTTGTCGCCCTTGGCCAAGTTCAAGTCTTCAGCCTCCACTGCAGAATATTCATATGTGGCCCTGCAGTAACCAACAGTTTTTGCTGCAGAAGTTCGAGGTGGTTCGCTTGGTGGAGGTCCGCTAATCGAGGTCTTGGACATTTCTTGTTCGAGTTTCTCGACTGGAGGAGGATGAGAAGGTGCAGATGCTGTGGCAGTGGCGTAAGAAGGAACGGTATCGGAAGATGTGGCACCCAAGCCCAATTTATCAATGCCCCAGGGTCTTTGATCCTTGGAGTATTTCAAGGGGAGTGCATTGGTGAGTTTTTGGAATAACGCTTCGTCAATGACTTCCGAGTCATGCAAGAACTCCAATTCTGTACGAACGGTAGTTAATGAACGGTTTATCAATGGTCCCGACATTGTGATGTTTTTTTTTTTGGTTGATTAATGCTCCTAGATAGCTGTGATACTTAGGTAAACGGAAAGGTGGCACAGTTCAAAAGGAGACAAAGTTGTCATGTATGATTTATTTATGTCCTGCAGGTTGCCACCTTCCCTGCCACCGCTAAAAGAAAATGAGAAAGCCCAAGCCCAATTTCCCAATCAGGAAGAGGAAAGCGGCTCTCGGGAAACATGCGCATTTTACTGCCGGTTGCGACATTCAACAAAATTGCCGGCTTCCGCTACCGAAGCCTGAACCCGTGCAGAGGCCGTGCTTCGCCTTCGCTCATCTCAATAATCTCGCTTCCATAACTGCCTCCTGCAGAAGACACAAGCACCTGACCACCACCATCGGCCCAAAGCTTATATATCCGAACGGTGGAGTCGCTGGTTGCCACACACACCCGCATATTATCAGCACTCATGGCACTGCTCAAGATCCGTAGATTCGGACTGGTTGCAACCACCTGCTCCACCTGCTCCATTCTGGGATACGTGTACACACGGATAATGTCCTTGCTGCCAAACCCAAACGTCACCACAAGCTTTCTTTGATATATCGACCACAGTAATGAGGTGATCTGACCTTCCGTACTCGTTTCTCGTAGTAACGTGCCGCTCTTGGTATGCCAAAACCGGATCTTGCGATCCTTACTGCCGCCGCCAGTCGCAAGCAACGAATTCGACCACGGACAGTAAGCTAGCGCCTTAACCGCCGCCAGATGCACAAGTTCTTGCCGAAACACAAATCTGAGCCCCGGTAATATCTCCCAAACCATACAACAGTTATCGTTCCCGCCAACCGCAAGCTGGTTTTTCTGAGAATTGATCGCCAATCCTATTTAGTTAGTAATATGCTTTTTTTGGGTGCAAAAAACACCCGGACCGCAGTACTTACCACATATCTGTTGCAGTTGACTCATAAACATATGTAAACATAAAAGCTTCCCGTTGACAATTTCAAATACTGTAACTTGTCCCAAATCGTCTCCAGCAAAGACAACTGACTCGCTGTACCAAGCAAAACAGTAGATACACCCACCGTTGTTGCGCAAAATGTGTCGAACTTGATTCACGACCGTGTCCACCAACAAGAGCGTACCGTTTCCCGTGGCAATGAGGAGAAAATCACTGTAATGGCACGAAACAGCGGTTACTGTATCGTACGGATGAAAATTGACTTGCTGAACAATATTATCGATACCCCAGAGATACACCAGAGATCCCAATCCCACGGCAATATTCTGGGATTTCCGGGACCAACTTACGAGATTGGAGTAGAAATCGTTTCGAAGACCAGGAGCATGAAGTATTTTCTCAGCTGGTATCATAGTGGGTGGTTTGGGTGGTGGACGACGTTTGGTGTCTATGTTGGCAATTAAAGAAGCTATTTTTTGAGGAGAGTTAGAAGATATTAGGCAGCTGGCAAGTTCGATATCATTGCTTTGGGGCAGAAAGGGTCCCTTTGGAGGTGAGAAACCAAGTGCATCCGCGATCTCACCATGTGGTGGTGGTTCACGTAACACTACTTGGTTTGAGTCGAGGGAAGATGTTTGACTCACAGGGATTTGTGAATGCACCAATAAAAAATCTTCACCAATAGAAAAGTTCCAGAACTCTGTGGTAGGTTCTGTTGTATCTTCTATTGGTTGACGATGGTTTCCTAAAGGATCAGTTTGTATTAGCCGCGAGCTAATGTCAAAGTACATAATTTTGCAGCAATTATCAAAAATACTATAATTCTTTAAAAAAACAGTGAAGTGATGAGTAAATGTCAAAAGAATAAGATATCTGTCTGGAAAGGTGAGGGTCTTTATAACCAAAAGAGATCTTTTATCTTTACTGATAAATTTGAATCAAGTTCCTAAAATTACCATGAATGAATACCAGACAGACCTCAAGCGTTTAGGTCATGTGACTCTTATTTTTTTTTGATAGTTCCGTTTCCTTACCAGATACAATGCCGTTGGTTGTCCCAAATACCACCATAAGTCTAGCAATGAAAGGTATTTCTACTTTCTTGTTTGTTGTGCTTGCCATTGTGGTACAACAGAATACAAAACTCCGTATCCAGGCTCCGTTTATCGACGAAATCTTCCATCTTCGTCAATGCCAAACATACTGTCAAGGCAGATTCTCCGAATGGGACGATAAGATCACCACGCCTCCAGGGTTATACATGCTTGGGTACTTTTATGCAAAGGCATTGGATTTGGCTGGTTTTGACGGCTGTAACTACACTTCATTACGGTCATTAAACTTGGTTGGTGGTTTGGTGGTACTTCCATTAGCTCTTGGGGCATTTAAACGTCAAGGAAAATTGTTGTTCTGGCGTGTTAATATCGTGTCTCAACCCTTGTTGTTTACATACTACTCGCTCTTCTATACTGACGTGTGGTCGGCGATTGTCATCATCTATGCGTTAGCATATGGCATTAAGAAACCGCTCTCCACCACCAACTGCTGGATCAGTGCATTCTTGGGGTTTGCTAGCTTATGGTTCCGCCAGCCTAACATTGTTTGGATTGGATTCATTTTGGCGGTGGCCATCGATGAACGTGTTGGCACCCAACCCAAAAACTTGTTTGGTAGAATCCCCAAATTTATCATGACCACGTTCCAGAACTGGGCCAGCGTGGTTCCTTTCCTTCTCAACTTTGTCTTGTTTCTTGTATTTGTCAAGATCAATGGCGGTGTTGCCATGGGAGATAAGGAAAACCATGTGTTTAATATCCATCTTGTCCAAATATTTTACTGCTTCACCTTCATCGCATTCTTCACTTGGCCCGTCTGGTTATCTCGCAAGACTTTTGGTGAATACTTTCAGTTTTCGATAACTAATAACTACGGTTTAAATTCCGCTTTGAGTGTTGCCACAGCATTGTTAATCAAGTACATTATTGAAAACTTTACAGTCATTCATCCATTCTTGTTAGCAGACAACAGACACTACACGTTCTATATCTTCAAGAGACTAGTCCAGCACAAATACGGTACATATGCTGCGATTCCAATCTACCATTTTGCTACCTGGATTGTCATTCATCGGTTAGCGCTGGCCAAGAGACTTTCTGCCATCACTATTATTGCATATTTGGGTGCCGTGCTGGCTATTGTGGTGCCTTCGCCGCTATTTGAGCCTCGCTATTATATTCTTCCACTTTTGGTGTTTAGAATCTTCATCCAACCTGATACTAACTCGAGAATCATCTTGGAGTTCTGCTGGTTAAACGGGATCAACGTAGCAACGTCGTTTGTGTTCTTCAACTATGAGTTCAAGTGGGCCAGTGAACCACTTAGTGTGCAAAGAATCATTTGGTAATGTTATCTCACACTTCCTCCTCAGATTCTGCCACCTGAGAAAGTAGACTTTTCAGATTTGCTTTCCATTTATCATTTATGGGCTGGTTTATCGTATCGATATTGGAAAGGTTACTGGAAATCGATTTGTCGACGGAGTCCTTGTTTCTGTAAGTCAACATAAAGGAAGCTTCATTTGCCTTAAGTTCCGAAATAAGAGCGGCTTCCTCTTTGGTGGGTTCTTTGACCGATTCCATCCACGACTTAATGGCTCTCTTTTTTAATGCATCTAAATATGACATCTCAAGGCCCGATTCCTTGTCAATGTACAATAACTTGCCCTCATTTCCGATAAACAAATCACCGTAGTTGTTTTTGCGGTTCTGTCTGATTTCCCAATTCCCCAGCTCCAAATCATTTGCAAAGATTAGGAGGAAATCACCAAAATTGTTGGCAATCTTGAACTTAATATCAAACTCTCTACCAAACAAAATCACTTGTCCGAGCTTTCCCTTACTGTTGAGTGGTGGGGATAAATCAATCCCGATATAGTTTCCTACCTCATCTGTTATAATGGGGATCCACATAGGATGGGCAAAAGTATCATGAATGTAGCCGGGCGGCATCGACAATTGTTTCGGCATTCCGTTGGTTGAAGATGCAGAGATGTGACTTGAGAACGAGGAGGTGCTGGAGCGAGGATCAGGGGCATCAGAGGAGCTTCGTGGCGTGGCTATTCCGTTATGTTTCTTATTAGTGTGCGAGATATCGGTGTGACTGGTGGGTAATTTGGACAATTCCATGAGTCTGTTTGTTTTTTTGAGAAGTGATACATCGGAATTGAAGTAATGGGCGACCTTCCGCCAGTTTTCTGTCATGATGACGATTTCGTCGAGGGACATAAGTTTCAAGCCAAAAACAAGCCCATCGATTGTTTCGTTGTTATTGGAACCGAAATTGGACTGGCCATCGGTCAATTTGAAGAATTCTATAACACAATTGGGTAACTTGATGTTCAAATCCCTTTGGAACTCGTTGATATCTGAAGTAGTACATTTATCCTGGAGTGAGCTCTTGATATCGGGAGAATTCTTTCTGAGCCAGTTATTGATGTGGTGCCAGGCCAATTTGACTTCATGGACACCTTCCCTGGCATTTAAGAATTCTTCAGAGGCAGGATCATTCATCAATTCGGTAGATGACTGGTTATGGTGGGAGTATAAGAGGTTTGTTTCTGATTCGGGTCCATTGACACGGTTGAAAGATTTACGCGAATCGTACTCAGAGTACTTACCGGAGGTGCTAAGGGAATAGATGTATTCCAGGAGAATCCTACCAAACTTCATGGTGTGTTTTCTGGATTTGGAAGTTGTTGTTATTATTGAATTACACAGATGAAGTGAATACGTAGTTGGGAATTTTTTATGGCTAGATTGTAAACATCGCACCCAAAACGCGTGTTTTTCTACCCATATTGGAAAAACGGTTTACAATGCTACGGTATTGTCGGGGAAAAAAAAGACAAGAAACAGACAATGATCCCCACTCTATTTAGTAGAGGCAACAAAGAATATAAAGTAAAGAAAGAATTACAATCGGCAAGTTGCCAAATATCCCCCGGGCATGAAGTGCCAATTCTATCGCAAAAAAGTAAGAACACGATAATCCGGGGCATTATTCTGGGAAAACAGGCAAACAAAACTACCCAAAAAACAAGCATCAAATAAAACTATCGCGCCGATGGCTCCCCAAGAAAACCTCAGGATGCCTCGAGTTCTATTCTACAAAACACCAGCACATCGGCCAAAAAATAGCATCTCAGAACGAGACACTGGTTTCTGGCTGGAAACAAAGTTTCCGTGACATGTTGACTGGGGTTTTGGTTTATTGTCAGGATCCGTTGGTAATCAAATTGTAAAGAGCAAAATGAAAATTGGCATCTTGCAAACAATTTATAGGATCAGAAATTGTGGCCGGGTAACGAAAATTTTCACACAACAAAGAGTTGAGAAAAAAAAGAATGGCCCTTTTCCCCTGCAAAATACTACAGTAGGCAAAAGGTATAGATCAGGCATACTCTAAAGATACATGTATTATACCTATTATATATGTTGTAGCTTCCAAAATGCCCCTAGAGTAATCTACTCACAAATAAAATGATTTTTATATTACTGAAAGGAATCTTATAATTGCAATTACCAAGAAGCAGAGACGGCGTCTTCCACAGCTGGAGCAGCATCAGCAGCCCAGTCAACTTCTTCAGTTTCACCGGTCCATTCGGTTTCGGCTTCGTTGACTTGAGTTTCTTCAACGTCTTCAGCCTTGGCTTCTTCAGAAGCGTTTTGTTCAATTTCTTCAGGGTCTCTGTAGAAATATAAATCTGGCATAACAGACCATTCAGTGGCTCTGTCTGGGATAATACCTCTTAATCTCAAGACTTCTCTGGCCAACAACCACCAGATCAAACCAATGGAGTGCTTACCCTTGTTATTACATGGAATGGCAACATCAACGTATTCAGATGGAGAGTCGACGTCAGTCAAAGCAATGACTGGGATGTTGACGTAAGAGGATTCCTTGATGGCTTGAGCATCGGTTCTTGGATCAGTGACAATAACCAATCTTGGTTCCTTGAAAGAACGGGTGATGTAGTTAGTGAAGTTACCTGGGGTGAATCTACCGGCAATTGGGGTAGCACCAGTGTGGGCAGCGAACTTCAAGACAGCTCTTTGGCCGAAAGTTCTGGAAGAACAGACAGCAACATCAGCAGCGTTTGGAATAGCAGCGATGATTCTGGCAGCCAAGACGATCTTTTCCCAGGTCTTACCAATGTTGATGATGTTAACACCATCTGGTCTGGTCTTGTAAACGTATGGCTTGTTGTGGACTTGAACGTTCTTGGAACCCAAGTGGACGTTGGCAGCCAACAACAATTCAGTGTCGGCTTGAGTCAAGTTGAATGAAGCTGGTAAAGACATGTTTCCGCTAGTTACTGTTCACCTGTAGATACAAAGGAAAATTCTTTAAAAAACTGGATGGGTAGTGAGTAGGTGCGAGTCGAATTTTTCAGCGAGAAAAAAAACTAAAATTTTTGAAAATTTCCAGCCAACTTTTGTGCAGGGAACTCAGTTTGGCTGTCACTTACTCGCCAAGGGTTCGTGCCCTAATCATTTCAATTTCACGTGATGCATATACTCTTTTTTTTAATGTCATATAAAGAAAGGTGTTGTTGGCTGCGAAATGTTTATTAAAGTTTTATTTAAGTCCTTGCCATACATTTTCGGTTTCTTCCCACCGTTGTGGCAACATGAGGTAATGGTACTTTAACTTATGATTATGTTCAAATGCAATGGGCTGGCCCTGGACAAAGTGCAGAACCAATGAGCGCCGGAAATTTTTTGCGTGAGTAAAGAGCTGGAAGAAGTTGCGAAATATTTCTCCGTACGATAACGCCTTGTTTGAGAGCTTGAGGTAGTTGATGTTGTCGACTGTCTTCAAGTACTGTAATCTGATTCCACCCTGTAGACGCTTGGAGTTCTTCAACTTCAAGAGAATGACAAACAGCGGCATAAAGTTGACGACAATAAGTAGGTTTTCCAAAAAGTTCTGGAAAACAAGCCCAGCAAGTCTCATAAGGAAGAACGTCAAGTAGAATGCAAACACCGTAGGCAACAAAAACACAAGGACCATAAATAGCAACGTACCAAGAAGAAACTGGTCGATCTCAAACAGTCCATCGTCAGAATAATTGTTAAGGTTATCGATTCTATTTCTCAACACGTTGTACTTCTTTCCACGAAACAACTGCCATAACGACTTGAGCACTTCAGTCTGACGTTTATAGATTTTGGAGCTTGTTTGGTGGAAACAGCTGATGTGGACAGTCAAGAAGTTGAGGCAGTCGATCATAAAACTGACGAGGAATGAGATTCCTCCCAAGTAACACACAAGCTTGAGAAATACTCGGAATGCTACCATAATTCCCTGTTGCTTAGGTGCTAAAACATGGAGTTCAATCACTCCCGTAGTCATTAGTTTCCAGAAATTAAGGGCCCATGCATATAAATCGCCCATAAACTGTCCTAGTTCGTTGTTTAGCTTGAACCCGGCGGGATGGTGAATTGAGATCCATGTAATGATGTCCAAGACATCACTAAAGAGCCATTTTTGAACCACAGTACGATGTATGTACGTGGATATCGTGTCAAAGTTGTCAATCACAATTCTATACGTTGTTACCCCAATAAGTATATCGTTGAATATCATCCACACCGAGTTGTGAAGGTTGATGTAGTTGGAGTTGTTGATATTTAAGTTCGAATTGAACGTTGGTAGTTGCAAATCGGTCAATATCGAGCTTGAGTCGTTGTACAACACCGTTTTGTCGTAGTAGCTGAGAAATTGTATGGGAAAATAGTTAATTTGCTGAAGACGAAGCTCGATCTGCCGCAATAGATGTGAGTACGACAATATGGTGTGTCCTCCAAGCTTGTGGTTGAGGCACTTGATGCAGAAGACAAGAAATTGCTGAATAGCAATGATAATGGGAAATATGAGTCGAGAAATGAGATTCATCAACGTGGCATGCGATGGAACACCCACAGCTTTCAAATCCATGCGTGTCTTATAGATTTGGTTAATTTTCTCGAGAGTTTCGGTGGTTATCAGAGGAACGGGACCGCGGTAGGGCGGTTCCATCGCCTCAATCTGGCTGTGCCACGAGTCTTTGGGCGTCGGAACGTTTTCGTTTCCCATGGACTGGAGAAATATCGGAGTTAGTGTCAAGTACTCCAAGTTCCGAGGATTTGGCGGGTCAAACAAGATGATGAAACCAGCTGACTTGTCGGCAAATGCTGGAAGTCGCGTCCTGGCATCATATTTCAAGGAAATGTGCAACGTATCCAACGTTACATGGTCAGGTATATCGCCAGTTGCCAATTGGACCACAATGAACACGTTATTGGGACACTGGTGGCCCAAGAGAGTGGCATGGGAGTGCTGACGGAGTGGTTTGAGCAAGTCATTGGGGAAGTAGACGTATAGGTTCATCGTCATTGGGAAAAACTGTCACGACGAAGGTACTGTGAACTGCTGTTAAGGTTTCTGTAGAAACTACTGTGGTCAACAAACAGGAGAATTGTATCGTTGAGTTCGTCTTCGTCAGAGTTTTCGTTGCTGTTGCTGTTGCTGTTGCTGTTGTTGGCGTCGCTTTCAGATTCGGAATCGGGTTCGAAGTGAGAGTCGACTGCAGGCAACGGGTCTTGCCGGTCACGCTTAATTAAGTATGGATCCACCACCACCAAACGGATGAGGAAAACTACCAGAAAGAAGATAAATGAATAGAGTCCGAGTGTGGCAAGAAACCGGTACACTACTTCCATCAATGGTGGCATCAAACTAGAAAATGTCGCATAAACAATCGCAGTCCCATAAAAAAATGTCAACAGACAAAAACCTGGAGATAAAAAAGTTTGGGGCGACGATTTACAGGTTACATAAAGCAAAAAACAACAAAATTGCATTATTTGTTGGTTAACGAGTTCCTTATGGTTTCAACAGCGCGGTACTTACCCGTCGGGTGAGCTCCGGTACCGTGGCTGTTGTCAAGTTCATCAACCGTTTACACACAAGCAATACCACAATTGCTACTGCCAGCGCCTCGCCAATCACGAGGAAAGGCACGCCAGGAAGGTCCCAGTGTGCCAACGAATACTTGTAGATCGAGATAATTGCCAATGGCATCACCAACGCAAACAAGTTCTTTACCAATGCAATTGCTCCGAATACTTCACCAATCAACGATTCTGGATAGAACTTGATGATCACAGAGCCCATGGCAGGCATCAGAAGTGCTCCAAATGACGAAATAAACATAATAGCAAGGAAAACGGAGGTTGTAGGGGCCACAAAGAACAAGTTGAGGCCGATAAACTCACCCAAAAACCCGAGAAATATCACGGAAAAGTCCACCATATCAAACTGTTTCTTCATCGTACGCAATTTGAACAGTTTATGTAAAACATGCTGCATCAAAACGGGGGATATCACAATAAGAATGACCGCCCTAAACAGAGAAGACACCGCCAAAAACCGGCCGATGTCATGCAGATTCCACTGGAACGTGTAGATGCCGTAAAGGATAAAGATCTCACCCATGGCAATCAGTACCGACGTAAAAAAGCACTCCATAATCACAAGCGCAATCACCACAATCCGGTGCCGAGTAAGCATTTCTTTGTTGGCCACAAACTCACTTGGCAAGTACAAGAGCTTGAGTGGCTGGAGGAAATTGAGATGTGACCATTGCGAAACTTCCACAGGTCCCGTGGGAGTCGGTGGCTGCAGCAAACTCAGCGTCGAAAGCGTCCGTGACTTGTTCCGGGCACGTTCTGAACGTGATTCAGGGAGCACAAATGCTGTAAAGATGAGGAGAAGAAAAAGTACTGACAATTCGAACTTGAGAGGCAAGAATTCTGACCGGGAAATCGCCAATATCGATTCGTTTTCGGAGTCAACAGCAACAGCAACGTCATCACCGGCAAACGAGGCCACCAAATTCCCCACAAGAGGTCCAACACTGAGACCTGTGAACATGGAAGCAATGGCGATCCCTAACCAATAGATTCTCAGGTGTGATTCCGATACATCGGTGATGTAGCAATTTGCGAGGGTAAGAAGCGTCAGGATATTACCGCAAATGTTCATGATAATCTCTGACGTTAACATGAGGCCAAAATGTAAGCTGTCAAAGCTGTACATGGTAGCAAACTTGGCCAGACGACCCAAAAACACACACAAGATGATCAAGACAAGAAACGGTTTTCTTCCGTAACGGTCAGAAAGCGGACCGACTTTACCCAGAGCCACCAAAGTAATTATTGCTGTAGACGTACTGTAAGCCAACTGTAAGTTGGAGATAAGTACTTGGGTATGTGTGGGGTCACAATGGCCATTTTTAGCGGCGTATGAGTTGCAGGCCAATTTATACGAAATGATCTGGCGGGTAGATTCTCCAGACGACAGCGCAAATGCCAATAAAAAAGTAATCAGAGCCACCATAAGCACCAGCGGACGTTTGAACCAATGAAGGCTCTTGTTGCGGGCCCGTTGTTCACGGAGCCACACGACATCTTCGTCATGTTCGTTTTCGTCATTATATTCCTCCTCGCCTTCAACTACCGCCTCGTACACGTCATTGGCAGCGTTCTGGAGATCCACTTCCGGTGGCATCAATGGCCGTGATTCCGACATCCGTGTCTTTTTAAACTAATAATTATGGTTTCCTCAAACAATAAAAAAAAGTGGTGAAGGAGGAGGAACAGGGAATCTTATCTATAAAAGGTGGAGAGTTGGAACCCTGGAGGGCAAGGTTGGTGCGGCTCTGTTTCGGGAGAGCAAATATTCCGCTCCCGTTAATTAAAAATGCTGTTTTCTGATTGGACAAAAGAGAAATTATATCAATGGCTCACAATACAATACATTTGGATTCTCAAAATGTAACATTTGTTTTTGTTTTGAGTGCGTGTGATCTTATCTACTGTGGGTATATAATGATTGTGGAGATAAGTGTGGTTACGGGGTTAAATTTTTGAGGGTTTTTCAACTCCGTGCACACCGTCACATTTTTTTTTTTTTTTGCGGATCCCGATGCGACATTTTAATGTAATGTTTACCAAAATAAGTACACTACAATAAACCAAGTCTCTCCCTTTTTTTTTAAAAAAAACGCCTCCGTAATGACACAAGCAATCAGGTTTGTGTCTAAAAAGGCGTCTATTGCAGAGAATGTGGTGTTGGCAGATGCCCTCAACCTTCTCACACCTGCATATCGACCATCGCTCCTCAAAAACGTCACCTATGGCCCTGCCGCCGAACAGTTCCAGGATGTGTCCCTCGATTTTCCACCAATAGCGTCACTTCCGCAAACTTATGTCTCCAACTTGCTCCATGGACTCCAGACTCCATCTCCAAATACCTCCAGTATCCTCAAAATGAACCTGAAAGAACTCACTTCATACACCAAATCCATTACCAACCAGCACGAACTCAACGAACTCTTTCAGCTCCTCCATAACCAGAACCGCCTTTCGCTCCGTAACCTCACAGATATTGCTCTCAATCGACATTTCAACATTTCAGAAGCGCCGGTTGACATATCAGCGCTTAAATGGAACGATAATCTTCATCGGACACAGTTCAACATCATCTTATTAAAGAAGTACCACGACGTAAAGAAACCGCTTCTCATCATCAAGAACTTGAAACAACACTTTGCCAGCCTGTACTTACCGCTTATCCAACAACAACAGCTTTCACCATTCTACGAACGTATTGTATGGAAGTTTACGTTTGAATATATCAAGTTTTTTGACGAGATCCACTACATCAATGCCGTCAATTCGCTCCGCACCTCCTTCTTGATCTGGGAAGCATCCACCACCAATAACCAGACAGTGGCCTGTCATATAATTGCCAAATACAAGCTCACCGACATCCAATCGCTCTTTCTTCGTCTTGTGGCCAATGATACCGTTCAGGAACGGATCGAGACCGAGTTGCAGGAACAGCTCCATTCAGCCACACTTTCATTTCTCAAGAAACTTCTGATCCGATACAAACTCTACAGTCTTGATATACCGAGCAGCGAAACACGGTTGGCGTACTATTCGCTTGTCAATGCGATGGAATCGGTGGTGCTCAACGAGTTAATGGAACACCCAGAAAATTCAGAGTTGGGGAAGTTTCTAGATGAAATCAAAACGTTTCGCCACACACAATTGGTGGGTACAAGTCCCGAGCCTGAAGATGAATTGAAATGGGTCCATCAGGCGATTCTTGCCAGGAGATGATACCAAGAGCGGAATTGGCGCGGGCGCCGACGCGGAATTTTCGTCATTCAAACCCCAGAAAGAAGTCGCAGAAAACCCTGTCAAAATTTTTTCAACAAAAGAATGAAACTCATTTCCGATGCCGACGTCACAACGTACCTCAATGCCAAACTCAACAGAGACTCGATAATCAACGAGTTCCAGCCCGCACTTTTGGCTGGACTTCAGATCGCGAAGCTGGACCCCGCGACCGTGCCTCCACGTACAGTAGCGTCGAGACAAGAATGTACGCATTTGTTTATGCCTTGCGTTGCTCCCCGCGAAGTTGGGATCAAGATCATCACTGGCAGCCCACATGGATTCAATGGAGGTGTTGTGGTGTTGAATGAAGTCACTGGTGCGATTGATGCGCTTGTAAATGCCGCGTCGCTTACTGCGTTCCGTACTGCACTTGCCTCGACCCTTGGCCTTACCAAAGTAGTTGGTTTGGATGAACAGCTTCTTCCTGAGGTCACAGTGTTTGGTTCCGGTGCTCAGGCGTACTGGCACGCCAAATTGGCGCTTTTGTTGTACGATAGCAACGGTATAACTGCGGTGAATATTGTGAGCCGGTCGTGCGCCAGTGCCCAGGAACTCGCGACAAAATTAGCGGTGGAATTCCCCAAGTTGGCGGTGCGCGGACTTGAACTTAGCGACAACGACTACGTGCAGCACGCGAACAATTCGTCGTTAATTTTTGGGTGTCTTCCCAC
This sequence comes from Teunomyces lycoperdinae, assembly GCA_030574955.1. Lineage (NCBI taxonomy): Eukaryota > Fungi > Ascomycota > Pichiomycetes > Serinales > Debaryomycetaceae > Teunomyces > Teunomyces lycoperdinae. The sequence goes on from JAJMFY010000023.1 coordinate 116,428, forward strand.
CACCGAACCCAAAATTACTGCAAAATGTCTCAACCAGGACGCTCAGTTTCCGAAGTTTGTGAGTCTAATTGGCTCATATAAGCCCCACATGGTGGAGCTCGATCCGGAATACATCCGCAGCGAGTTTGCTGGCACCGATGTGCGCATTATTGTCGACTCCAAGGAACATTGTCTTCACGAGGCGGGCGAACTTATCCAGAGCGGTACCACCGACGCCGGTCTCGTTGATTTAGTGGAACTCTACGATAGTTCGAGTACTGCAACAACAAAAACAAAACTTGCCAGTACAAATACCACGATCCAAAAACTCGTGGGTCTTTCGATCATGGACGTAACGATGGCCAAATACATTTCGCAACATATTGACGTGCCAGAGTTGCAGTTCTAAGAAAAAGATAAGATTTAATTTAGAAAATTATACGTAAAAATCTTAAATTAACCAAACCAACTCTTTTTTTTTGTTTTAATCATGGAAACACCGCTTCTTGGAGACAACATCTCTGTGTACAACTCCAAGAAGAAGTCTTTACGGTTCTGGTACGGTCTCACGGCCGTTCAGACGTTTGTGGTTGTTGTATTGGCATATCTCTACTGGTTTGCCGCCAGCACCACACCCACCATCAACCCACTGGCCAAAAAGAATGTCATATTCATGGTCACAGACGGTATGGGACCAGCTTCCTTACCATTGGCACGCTCTTTCCGTCAGTTTCGTGATGGTTTGGACATCGATGACGTGTTGACCATTGACAGACATTTGATTGGCTCGTCGCGCACGCGGTCGTCCAACTCGTTGGTGACAGACTCCGCTGCCGGTGCAACAGCATTCTCATGTGCATTGAAGTCATATAACGGTGCTATTGGTGTTTCTCCCGACTCCACACCTTGTGGTACTATTTTGGAAGCGTTAAAGTTACAGGGATACTTAACAGGATTGGTGGTTACGACTCGGATTACCGATGCCACTCCAGCCGCTTTCAGTTCCCACGTCGACTTCAGATCCCAAGAAGACTTGATTGCCCAGCACCAGTTGGGTGAGCACCCTTTGGGAAGACAAGTGGACTTGATTTTGGGAGGTGGACGCTGCCATTTCCACCCCCAGGCTGACGGTGGTTGTCGCACCGACACCCGAAACTTGATCACCGAAGCCGAATCCCACGGATGGCTGTACGCTGGTAACAGAAAGCAATTTGATCAGTTGCAATCTGGAAAGAATGTATCGTTACCATTGCTTGGTTTGTTTGCCGAGGGCGATATCCCTTATGACCTTGACCGTGACGAAACAGTGTACCCTTCGTTGGCTGAACAAGTCAAAGTTGCTCTTACTGCTTTGAGTGAAGCCACCAAGAACTCCGACAAGGGATTCTTTTTGTTGATTGAAGGCTCGAGAATCGATCATGCTGGCCACCACAACGATCCTGCTGCGCAAGTGAGAGAAGTTTTGGCTTACGATAAGGCATTTGCCGAAGTGATTAAGTTTATTGATGAATCTGACGTGGAAACCGTGGCGATTTCGACCTCGGACCACGAAACCGGTGGACTTGCTACTGCTAGACAAGTTACTCCTGAATACCCCGACTACTTATGGTACCCAGAAGTGTTGTTGAACGCTACACATTCGGGAGAGTACTTGGCTAAGAAGATATTTGAAGCCAAGACAAGTGTCAAATCTGAAGGGAAGAAGTTTGATGCATTTGTGAGAGACGTCATCGAGCAGGATTTGGGCATTTTGAGTTATACTCAGAAAGAAGTCGAATTGATCAAATCTGCTGCGAATGCCAACGATTTGTTGTATGTCTTGAACAACTTAGTTTCGGTAAGATCCCAGACCGGATGGAGTACCCATGGCCATACCGCAGTGGATGTCAATATTTACGCTCATACTAACTCCAAGGCCATTGCAGCGCAATTGTTTTCAAACAAGCCTTACCATGGCTTGCGGGGTAATCACGAAAACATTGAGATTGGCGCATTTATGGAATCAATCACTGGATCCAGCTTGGCTGAAATCACGAAATTGGTCAAAGATACGAAACATGCACCTGATGGCGCGGTTGTGGATTCGATAGAGGCACACGGAAACTATTTCCACCCTCGTGTTTGAGCCAATCACTCACGGAAATATACTTTAATTTTCTTGTATTACATATTAGGTTGCCAAGACCCGGTACCGTATTTTTCGTGTTTTTTTAATGATGGTTTCTGGTGTCACACGTTTGCAGGCCCTGATTAATGTTAAAACATACAGTAAGGTTAGTTTTCTGGAATAATTGTGTTCCATTTATCATACATTTAGATAGTAAGTGATTACTTTAGACTAACGTAAGAGGGATTTCATTTAAGCCATGATTGAGATGTATTGTACCTTCCCCATTTGGCAACTAGTTGCAGCTGCAAATATTTTTCTAGAATTTTTTTCTTGTCAACCTCGTGGGCACTAAAAAACCCTAAAATCTTAGTGGGAACAACCTCACTACGAGACAAGATATGCAAGATTACATATCCAATATTTTAGGGGTAGCAACAGGACCACGCTTAAAAAGCGGCAATTGCATATCAAATGGTATAAATACGTCCGAATATCCACATTACCAGGTTTCTGAAGGACCAGATCCAACAAGGCAAAGTTACAAAAGCTTTACATTCAATTCTTTTTTTTTTGCACCCATACCCATGTTCGTTTTTCCTAAATACCAGGGTTTGTTGACCTTAGCCGCTCTTATTTACCTTTTGGTTTCGACCACTGCTGCTCCAATTGCTTCAGAAAAGAAGAATATTATTCTCTTGATCTCTGACGGTATGGGCCTTGCGTCGGTTCAGTTGGCCAGAAACTTCCAACAGGTTCAAAAAGGTCTTCCTGCTGACCACTTGTTGGAATTGGACCAACACTTGATTGGTACAATTAGATCCCGTTCAAACAACTCGTTTGTTACTGATTCTGCTGCTGCTGGCACTGCCTACGCTGCCGGTCAAAAGACCTACAACAAAGCCATTAGTGTCGACGTTAACAAGAAGCCTATTGGTACCATCATGGAGGCATTGAAATTGCAGGGTTACGCCACCGGTTTGGTTGTCACCACCAGTATCTCCGATGCCACTCCTGCTGTGTTTGCCTCACACGTCACCACCAGATCTAAACAAGATTTGATTGCTCAACAGTTGTTGGGTGAACATCCGTTGGGAAGAGTTCCTGACTTACTCTTGGGCGGTGGTAGATGCAACTTCCTTCCAAATACCACTGAAGGTGGATGTCGTCCTGATACAAGAGACTTGATCAACGAAGTTCAAGCTAACAAGACCTGGACGTACGCCGGTGACAGACAAGCATTTGATGCTTTGCAAGGTGGAAAAAACGTTACCTTACCTTTGCTTGGATTGTTTGCTGAATACAACTTTCCTTACAAGATTGACCGTGATGAAACTGTTTACCCATCGTTGGTTGAAGAAGCTGAGGTTGCGCTCACTGCCTTGTCTAAAGCCACTGAAAATTCTGACAAGGGCTTCTTTTTAATGATTGAAGGTTCTAGAATTGATCACGCTGGTCATCACGATGATGCTGCTGCTCAAGTCAGAGAAACCTTAGAATACGATGCCTTGGTTAAGTATGTTTACGACTGGGTCCAGAAGTCTGATGTTGACACTGTCGTTGTATCTACCTCAGACCATGAAACTGGTGGGTTGACAACACCAGCCATCAACTCCACTTACTATGATGTTCTTGTCAATGTTAAGCACTCAGGTGAATACTTGGTTACTCAAATTAAGAACTTCTCTGGTAAAAAAGACGACACGAAGTTGACTGATTTTATCAAAAAAGATATCATTCACGACGGTCTTGGAATCATCGATGCTACTGATGATGAAGTTAAATCCATCAAAAGCAAAGTCGACACCTCTGATCTTATCTTTTCCTTGAACAAATTAGTTTCTACTAGAGCTGACGTTGGATGGGCCACTGACGAACACACTGCTGTCGACGTTGGTAGTTTTGGCTTCTCCAACGCTGACTATCTTCAATACAAGCTTCTTTCCAGAGAAGAAGGTTTGGCTGGAGCTCATGAAAATACAGAAGTTAACGAATTTTTCCGTACCATCACAGGTGCTGATTTAGATGCTGTTACCGAAAAGATTAAGGGTATCAATACCTAGAGAGTCCCTTACCGATTTTTTTTCTGATAATCTTCTTTACTTTCTATTGCGTTACACTCCATATTCGGTCTTTACAAAACGTATAATATTAAAATACTATTAAAAATTCTATTAAGTTGCAGCTAAAGCTAGTTGTGTGAAATTGTATAATCTTCCTTGCAGAGCTTAGCTCTTAATTGTTTTCCAAATTTATAAAATGAAAATGGAATAGCAATCATTGCCAATGCAATAAATCCCAATAACCAACTGGCCCATTGTAAGCCAAGTGTGTGGTACATTTGAGTAATAAAAAGTGGGAAGGCTGCACCACCTGAACTTCTTAAAAAGACTTTGGTTGCCAATGCTGATGCGGCATACTTGGCGTAAGTGTCAATGATATAGTTGTTCAAAGAGTAGTAAATCAAGACCATACCGTAACCAAAAGCAATACCTGAAGAAGCCGGACCAACCCAAATAATGTGTTTATAGGAAGTTGCACCCAAAATAAATAAAGCAATACAGGGGAATGGAGAACCGATCAAAGCTCCGACTAATCTGTCTTCGGGTTCAGGAGTTCTTCTCTTGCAGATTTTCATGTACGACTTTTCAAGAATAGGAGTGGTAATGAGTGCCAAACCAGCACCGATAAGGATTGGGATGTACATGAGACCAATAAGGTTGTCTTCATAACCGTACAACTCGTTGAAAATAACAGGGTACGCAAAGAAGAAAGCGTACAACATTGAGTAAATCAAAGCCACAAACCCACAGATCAAGTCAAGAACTGGTTCTGTGATAATAAACTTCAACGGTCTAATTAAAACTTCGTTGATAAGTTCTTTGAACGAAAGTGGAGAGGCTTCTTGTTCGGTCATAATCTTCATGTTTCCTGTTTCCTTTCTCAACTTCTTGGCTCTTCTCTTTAAGATGACAGGAGCATACGTTTCCGGAATTAAAGCAACCGCAATCCACATCACTCCCGCAAAGGCCATATTGACCCAAACCATCATCTCGTATCTTCCAGTTCCAACACTGATGAAACCGTTGACCAAGCCGCCAAAAACTGGGCCGGAATATGGAGCAAATGAAAAGAAGGCAATGGCCAAACCTCTGGTTTCAGCATGCATATCGACTAGACTGGCACCGACATTGGTCAAGGCAGAAGAAGAAAAGACACCACAAAGGAATCTGCAAACGAGTAACGTACCAATATTTGGAGCAACAGCACAAGGCACGTTGAAGAGAACGTATAAGCCAAAGGAAATGATGTACACTGGTCTTCTACCAATTTGTTCCGAGAGAGGAGCCCAAATCAATGGACCAACACAGAATCCCAAAACCATCAACGAGATAGTAAGGGTAGAAACCTCTGTAGAAACATTAAACTTTTTGTTGATAGTTGGAAGACCACCAGCCAAACTAGAAGAACCGTAAGCGGCACAGATGACAAACATGGATAATACAAGAGTGTAGAACCATCTGAGCGTGGGGTTCCAGTTGTGAGGGTTTTCTGGGTCATTTATATAGAAAGTGACCAATTCGATATCACTGTCCAACTCGGAATTGGGTTCGGAAGGCTTTTCCAGTTGTTTGGAATTCATGGTCCGGCTTCTACCCATTGACTGCAAGGTATGTACTCGCACCAAACCGGTTTGGGTTTCTGTGGTGTACTCCTCGGGGAATATTGGGTTAGATACGGGTGGGTTGACCACATCTGGTGTTGGTATATCGCTTGAGAGTCCAATATAATGGAGTGATTTAACGGTTTCTGTCTTTGTTATGGGAGATTGTGATACAGAGGAGCGATGCGAGCCCATGTAAGATATTTCTGACATGGCGTCGGTGTTAGGATTATTGTTGGAGTCATGACTTGATGGCTGGTAATGGTAGAGTGCTAAGTCTTCCTTGATGAATGAGGACAGGTCTGTGCTCATGATAAGGTGCTAATATGAAAATATGTAACGTTAATTACAGATAATATACGGAAACACAACATTTTATATATATATTGCCATCGGAAGATGCTTAGCCGTTCCAAATTTTGCAATCAATATATCCGTAAGGAATCCGTAGACAGTTGCGACATCCGGACTCCAATCCGATATAATATATATAGTATTCCTGCATATCGGATGGTCATTCCGGCTATTCATGAGGACCAAACTGATGGCTCCGGTTATGCGTCACAAACCGTCTGGTCTAGCCTGGGATGCCATTTATAATCACGGGATGACATTCAACATATTTTTGATAAACAGATATAGTTCTAGTGTTCGATAAAACGAACCTGATGCTGTTTGTCATCATGGATTCCTACAGTTTCCATGACGGTAAGCAAAAGAAGGCAGTAGCCGCCTAGAAAAATACAGGTCATGTGACATCTCCGACCGGAAAAGCTACTGATCAAAAAGATAAAAGATCCAATACTACAGAGGTCAAGGGCGAAACTATCCACGGAAGGGACCCCCCTGAATTTCACTAATTTTGTACTCTCCCTTTATGTTTTCTAATTATAAGCCATTTCACTTGGCAGCATTTAATTTTGCCGGCTTTGCATGCATATCTATAGTTGTTTTCCTTGCATCTTCCCAGCCCTTTTTCATTACCGAAGTGATAGGAATAAGCGAGGATGAGAAAATCGGCAGCATTATTGGCAGTTTGGGTATTGTGGACGAATTGGCTGCCGTAGTATCAGCACCTTTACTTGGTGCATTGGCAGATAAGATCAATATTGCGCCACGAATTCCCATCAGCGGCTCCAAGCTTGTACAATCGACGGCCTTTATCGTGGTGGCGCTCAGTTTATTTGGCTACGGATCGCTTTCCACATCAATCTATCCCGACTTGATTGTTTTCCGCATTATTTTTGCCATTGGTGCCACAGCATGCATGAGTATGGTCACGGTGGCATTGAACGAGGTCTCGCACTCGGATTTCACCTTTACTCGATGGCAAACTCGCGATGACTCGGTGTTGGATCCGAAAAAGAATGGCAAGTTTGCCGCCTTGTTTGGTTTCTGTACCGGCTTGGGGGCGATCTTTGCAGTTTCGGTGTTTTTGACTCTTCCAGTCAACCTTCAGAACTGGTATCCTGACCTTAGTATGAGAACAAGCTTGAAAATATCGTATCTAATTGTGGCTGGATACGCTCTTTTGGTGTTTTTTGTCTTGTTTCTCTTTTTGTACAATTCCAAGATGGGAGGATCGTATCGAGAACTCGAAGATGACACTGTGCCGGTGAAAAGGGAAGGTTACTTTCAATTATTGAAGCGTGGGGTTGAAATCTCGAAACATAACAGCACCGTGAAATTGGCATACATCAGCGGGTTTGTTGCCAGGTCAACTTCGGTAACTACCGCTGTATTCATCCCGCTCTTTGTCTACAATCACTACTATCGTAGCGGCAAGTGTGACTCGCACAACTTTTCGAAAAAGGGTTGTCACGACGGTTACGTTTTCTCGGCCATCCTCACCGGGGTGGCACAGACTGTTTCGTTGCTTTCTGCTCCATTGTGGGGTTGGATGATCGATTCCGAACGTGTAGGAAGATTCAGAACTTTGTTTGTGGCGGGGGTTCTTGGGAGTATTAGTAATTTGGGAATGTGTTTGCTTAGTGATGGCGATCCACATACCGTAGTGTGTTTTGTGTTGGTTAGTTTGATTGGGTTCTCGCAGATTGGAATCATTATCACCAGCATGAGCATGCTCAGCAGTGTTGATAACCGGGAACATTTGGGAAGCTTGAGTGGTTTATACAGTTTGAGTGGAGGTCTAGGGATTTTGACCATCTCAAAAGCCGGTGGAATATGGAGCGATTATTGGGTGCTTGGGCCATTCTTTTTATTGGGATTGTTTAACGTGGTGTTGGTGTGTGGATGTTACGTATATAGAGAGGAGCATGATATTCGTGTTGAGTAAAAATGTTTAAAGTTATGAATTTATCAGTGTGAGTCTGCTTTTCTGCTTTTTATAGTAACATGAAATACTACTGAACGCCTGGTTAATAGAATTTTCAATTTTGCACCCAAAATGTCGAATTTTCAGGTAAAGTTGTACGGTTATAAAAAAAAAAAATTTCAAGATTCGATTGGGAACATTTTAGAAGAAGCCTGGACACTGAACTTACAGCACATCCACGGCAATAGCAACAAACTACAAAAGATTACCAAAAAGAGCCACTTTCCAATCCAGCTTTGTTTGCCACCGGTTTGGAACAGAAAGTTTTACCGGAACATTGTTTCCCACGCTTTCTTGAAACAACTCTAGAAAAAAAAATGTTCTCACGAGGAACGCAACGCAGCGCAGAGTCATCATCGAACCAGAGAAAAATAAAGCATGTGTTAGTACCTTAAGAAAAAAAAAAATAGTTTAGATAAATCTAAATGACCAGAAAATGTACTATTTAGATACCAGAAAGAGATCTTATGAAAGTCTTGTTCTTTGTTTTTTTTTTGTAATTTAGAAAGGTTTTTTTTTCTTTGCTTCCGGCGACCACACATGTTTACTTTTAGTACTGTGTTGGGTAGGTGAAATATTGTATAATAAAAATTTTCTCATCTGCACGCATAGACGCTCCACTTTATTTTAGCGACAACCAAAAGTAAATCAGTAACGTGAAGTTCTATTTGGCGGCGAAAAGCACTTAAAAAAATTACACCAACGCTTAATATCGTCTTGTTTAGAAGAAGGTATTTTGGGTTGTTGCTGTTATAGTGGTTTTTTTTCTTCTTCTTTTCCTGGCAAGAAGTAACTCAGTTTGTCCAGTAATGATCGAGATACTTATAACACTCGTGCCATCGGTGTGTTGGATTCTCTTCCGGTGCTTCCAGATCCTCAAAACCCCCGTTGAAGAGTTGGTGGAGGATTTAAGCATCGAGATCCCTCACACACCTAACATCTGCATCGATTCCGTCACCGAAACCACCGCCATCATCCACTGGGACATCGAGATCAAGGCCGATGAGAACTTGTACTATATCTTGATGATCAATAACGAAGAGGTTGCCACCATCACATCGACGTCTTGCAAATTAAACAATCTCGAGCCAGGATTACTCTACCAGATCCAAATCATTGCCATCAACTCGTTGACTAACTTCCGGTCGCTGGCAAGCCCGGTGTTTATCCAAACATTCAACAAGAACAACCCGGCACTTAGCTTAATCATGGACGAAAAGCTCGAAGTTTCCAATCACGATGTTGAGGACCACGAAGTGATTGACAACACGACAAAGATCCCCACACCCTCCAACATAGACATAGACAACTTGACAGTGGATGAGGTCAGAATGTTGACCAGCACCGAATTGCTCAACGATTACCTCGTAGCGTTTCAGAATGAGTCCATCAAGTTGAACAACGAATATAAGAACTACCAGAATCAGGTCGAACAGGATACCAAAGAACTCAGAGACCAGTACAAGTTCCACAAACAGGAATATGACGCCGAAACAGACAGCAAATTGAAGAAGGACAGCGATGTTAAGCTTTTGGAAAAGACCAAGGACCGGCTCAATTACCAGAAACTGAAGTTAACTGCCCAAATGAACTCCATTAATGCTTCGATTGAGCTTTACGACACCAAATTGAACGACTATAAAATCAAAATAAAAAAGTTACAAGAAAGAAACACCCAAATCTTGAACAATGAAGAATTGGAAAAGTCCAAGATCACGCAAGTGATAGATTCCACCATGGCCAACATCCGCAAGATCAAGGAAGAAAACGAAAAAATCGATGAGCATTTGAAGCACCTTCTTGTGGAAAAGAAAGAACTTGTCACCATAATCAACCAACTCAAGCCATTACTTGAATTCTTTAACACACAGAATCCCAGCACCATGGAATCCTCTATATTTAATAAAGATGGAACGATTCATCACAAGGCATTAGAAAACTTGCAAAAGATCTTTCAGATCATGCCTTCATGGCAAGAAGAGATTATGAAAGAAATTAACTTGTTCCAGGAAAGCGAGCTGGCATGGCGAGATGCGTTTCGAGGCGAGATCAAAAAGTACGTTTCTGTACATCAATCTTTGGAGACCGCAAAGCATAACCGCGATAAGTCGTACCAGCCGGAAAAATTGACAGAGTATCAAGCTTCGATTGATTTTGGTGGGTTCAACAATGCGTTACCAAAGCCACGTTACAATGGCAGTGCCAATGGTAAGTTCCTGCGGAACTTCTCACCCTCGTCTGAAGACAACTCGACCCAAAGCAGTTTCTTCAATCACTACAGTCAAGTCTACTCTGCGGAACACGACCAAGCTTCAAGTGAACAGCTTTCACAGTCGCATAACGTGGACCAGATCAACTCTAATCCAATTCTCTACGATAAACCTTTGCAGTATGCATCGTACGTAACCACTCCCACGGACGATTTGGTTGGTGCTCCGATTGAGACACTGCAGTTGGTTCAGCAGCAGGCACAGGCACAAGCAGAAGCTTTGGCTCAGCAACATGCTCAGCAACAAGCACAAGTGCAAGCCCAGGCCCAAGCCCAGGCCCAAGCACTTGCGCAGCTGCAAGGTATGTCGACATTTATGTCGCACGCTCCGTCCAATAGTATCTCGAACCAGATGCAACCCTCGTCCAATTCGTTGCCTGGATTCCGCTACGAGGATCAGATATATTCCAACGGGATCAGTTCTCCGCTCCAAGAATATGCACCTGGCAGCATTTTGGGTTATGGAGACAATTTTGACTCGCTCCTCTACAACTACTCCCCGCGTCTCAACCATGTTGGGCACAACACGAGTGTGCTGACACCACCGGCCGGTGCACCCGGTCCTACAAACAGCAATGGGGCTCCGGGAATGTGGAATTCGTTGGGGATGAATGATCTCTTTAGCAACAACCATAGTGTCACGAGTTTGCATGCACCTGCCAGCGATGTGGGACAGTCATCGAGCAACTTGCTTCAATCGATCAGTGTTTCGAATGATTTCTTAATGGCGAGCAACTCGCTGCCTGGCAGCCTGAGCAAGTTGTGGAAGGACGCTACTGGTGCGAATAATTGTGGACCTACACATACGCGGTCGGTATCGAACAATGCGCAGATTTGGCGTAATGAGGGCGGCGGTTCGATGCACAATTTCCATCTTGGAGGAATGGGCGACTTCCAGCCATTTGGGAGTTCGAACTTGAGCCTCAATTTGGGATCCGGAACCAGCAAGGACCGTGACGATGACGATAGTTTGTACTAGTGAAAAGCAAAATAAGGTTTCAGGTAAGTGACGCGTGTATACTGACTCTGTCTTTCAGACTCCGTCTCGGGATCTGGTTCAATCTCTGTATAAGAATCGGCTACACCCGGCTAGAAACGGTAAATAAAGTTCGACTCCTATTTATTTTTATCATAAACGCCCCGAATCTGACCTCGAAATCTGACCCTGCCTTGTTGGCACATTGTAAACCGTGCGGCAGAAAAATCTAACCTGAGGTGTGGGGGAGGGGAAAGTGAGGGCAAGGCCCCAAAACTTTTTTTTTTTGGTTGTAGTGATGGCTCGGGGTTAAGACCCTGTCTCAGCTGACGTAAACAACGTTTGCGGCTAACGGCATTTTCTGTTGATTTTGCGGCAAAACCTATGAGGGAAGTTGTAGGAGAGCAAAAGAAAAAAAAAAAATAAAAAAAGAAATTTATGCTGATGCCAGACATTTATAAAAGGTTGGCGGCGGCGGCGACGGGATGGACAGACATTAGTTATGGCAATTATGACAACGGGGGAAGAAGAGACATTTAGTACTCACAACGAGTTCCGGAGTGATACATTCACGGTTCCTACGCAGAGCATGATTCAGGCATCGGTGCACAGCACCTGGGGCGACTCTGTATACAAAGAAGACGCCACGACATTATCGCTCGAACAGAAGATGTGCGAGATGACAGGGAAAGAAGCAGCACTTTTTTGTGTCAGTGGCACCATGTCGAACCAGCTTGGATTACGTGCCAGCTTGTATCAGCCACCATACCTGATTCTCTGTGATCATCGTGCCCATGTCTTTTTGCATGAGGCTGGTGGTTTGGCCACGCTTTCGCAGGCGATGGTGCACCCCGTAATTCCGCGCAACGGCAATTATTTGACATTGGAGGACGTGTGCGACAATTACACTGCCGACGATGGCGATATCCATGCTGCTCCCACCAAGGTCATTTCATTGGAAAACACATTGCACGGGATTGTGACACCCATTGAAGAAATTGAACGGATCTCACAGTTTGCCCGGGCCAACAATATCGTGATGCACTTGGACGGAGCCCGGCTCTGGAACGCCCTGGCCAAAACTGGGGTGCTGATTGCAGAGTACTGTCGTCACTTTGATTCGGTGTCGCTCTGTCTTTCCAAATCGTTGGGCGCGCCCATGGGTTCCATTTTGGTTGGGAATGCCCAATTCATTGCCAAGGCCAACCATTTTAAGAAACAGTGCGGTGGAGGCATTCGCCAGGCGGGGATTGTCACATCAATGGCCATTGCAGCCATCGACGAAAACTTTAGCAAGCTCGGCCAGGCGCATGCGTTTGCAGCACAAGTTGGCGAATTCTGTGCTGCCTACGGAATCGTGTTGGAGTCACCTGTTGATACCAACTTTGTGTTTATTGATCTCAAAGCCAATAAGTTTGATGACCGGGTGCTTATAGAATTAGGTCGTCAGCACAATGTGCGGCTTATGGGAGGACGGCTCGCGTTCCATTTCCAGTTGAGCCAAGAAAGTGTCGATAACCTCAAACAAGCGCTATTGGAGTGTTTGGAACATCATCGCAAGAACCCGTATGTTGAGACCTCGTGTCGCAACAACAAGAAGATGTATAACTACGAAGCGGTGGCTGGCAGTGTGTAGCTGCAAAAAGAAAGAGATAGAAACAAAGGAGTGGAGCAATGCTGCGGCTGCAAGTGCGAGTGCAAGTGCGCGAGCGCAACATCGCGACTTACCTGCAGTACACAAACCAAAAGTCATGTAAATTTTCCACGTGGTCAACCCCACCCATCATATAGTAATCGAATGCCCGGAAACGAAGAACCCATCACCAACATTAATATGGACTCTGCGGTGTCTGACGATGAAAACGACGGCTACTTGTCGTCGGAATCGTCCATCAACACACATACAGCGATGCGGCCACGTTCCGATTCCACATCTTCTGTCCTGTTTATCGATCTTTCCAAGCTCTTGTTCGTCAACGACTTTGACTTTGGCATGAACATCGACAAAGTATCGGATTCCACCAAGAAAAAGCTTCTGGAAATGCGACTCCGCACCAAACAAAACTTCTCCAAGTACAAGAACAAGCAGCAACGCGAACAGGAGTTGGTACGGCTCCAGGAGGTGTTGAACCGCCGGCTTGCCAAGTTTGATGACTTGATCCACCGTAACTTGCAACTGTCGGCAGTGGAGAAGTTGTTCTTTGCGTTGGCAGTATTTTTGATCGCCACGTCGGGCTTCATTATCGGCAAATATCCCCGGTACTTCCCCCATTTCCATACGGTATTGATCTGTGTGCTTATGCCCATCAGATTCTATACCTACTTTAAACAGTCATTCCAGTACTACTTGGCAGACTTGTGTTACTATGTCAACTTGCTTTTGATGGCATTTATCTGGTGGTTTCCGGCCTCAACTTCGCTCTTTGTTTCGGTGTTTTCACTTACGTTGGGCACGTTATCGTTTGCTGTGATCACCTGGCGCAATTCGTTGGTGCTCCATTCGATCGAAAAGGTTACATCTTCATTTATTCATGTGATGCCGCCCGTGACGATGTTCGTCATTGTCCACGAACTAGAACCAGAATACATCGCCACACGGTATCCAGCAGTGGCAGCTATCGATAACTGGGACTTTGTCAATGGTATCGTGTGGACTTCGCTATACTACACGATATGGCAGGTTTCATACCACTATTTCATCACCATCCGCAAGAAAGAACAGATCTCCAAGGGCAAAGTCACGTCCTTTGTATACCTCAAGAAAAAGAACGAAAACAGCCCATTGGGCCGGTTCGTTAATTCGCTTCCCAACATCTTTCTCCAGACAACAGCATTCAGCTTGATCCAGTTCGGCTACCAGATCTTGACAATGATGTTTGTCCCCATATGGTTCAAATACAAGCACGCCTGTGGCGCGTTTGTCACGTTTATCTTTGTATGGGCCAGCTACAACGGCGCAACTTATTACATCGACGTGTTTGGCAAGCGTTTGGAGAAAGAAGTCAAGAAATTGAAACAGGAAATTGCTGATCTTCAACAAGAAAAGGAAAAGTGGCAACTGCCAGGAAACCTGCCTCAGTCGTTGCCTCAAGATTCTAATGTACCGGCTGATTTCAAGCTTTCGTAGATCAGTCAGTTATTTAATGTACTGCGGTTACAATGTTTTATATTTATTTTACCAGTTTTTTTTTTTTTATTTTTTTAACAGGTGCGGGTAAATTTTTCAATACCTTTTTTTTCAATCAAAAAAATCATCTGTAAAAGCTTCAATAACCACCAACATGTTCAGGTTTCCCGGCATAATAAGCGGCCGGATGTTATCGACATCGGTCAGAACGTTACAGAAACAGAAAGTGGAACAACACATTGACTTTTTGTCCAAGTATTACACGCCAGAAATGCTTCAAAGTATCCAGATTTCCGAGACGTTGATCGATCCCAAGACGGTGTTGGAGCTCAAGAAAAAGGGTTTCCGGGCGAATTCGCGAGTTGCTCCGCGTGATTTGCTTTCCGACTACTCTGTGCAAGACCCCAAATGGTCGGAACCGGTGGTTTACCCCAACCAGGCGGGCGACAAGACACCGTATCCTGTGATTCCTCAGTTGCATGCTCCTGACCGGAGCGATTTGAAGTTGCGGTTTACGCCAGTGGAAGCTGGCAAAAGGAGACCCAAGTCGGTTTTGCCCAACAAGTTTGAGCTTGCCACTGGTTTGTCGAAATTGACGGGGTTGAACCGGGATTATCTAACCAAGTTGTATGTGCGTCCGATTATCATGAAGCGGGTTTCGTTAAAGACGTCGAAGGGGAACATTCCAAACTTCTTTGTTATGACGGTGGTTGGAGACCGGAATGGTACAGTAGGTTTAGGGATTGGGAAATCTCGTGACGGGATCCGGGTGGCAGCTGTAAAGGCGCACTGGAATGCGATCAAGAACTTGACTCCAATTCCACGTTACGAAGAAAGAACGATTTTGGGGGATGTGGACTACAAGTATCATGCTGTGAAATTGTTTATCCGGTCAGCACCTGCTGGTTTTGGACTCAGAGTGAATCCAAATATTTTTGAAGTGTGTCAGGCTGCGGGCATCAAGGACTTGCGTGGCAAGATTTATAAGTCTAGAAATCCGGTTTTGGTGGTCAAAGGATTTATTGAAGCATTGACAAAGCAAAGATCAATTGAGGATTTGGCGGCCGGCAGAGGTAAGAAAGTGGTGGACTTGAGAAAGGTTTATTACTCGCAGTAGACACTAAGAAACATTGTACATAGAAGGAGAGAAAAAAAAAACATCATAATCAACCAAAAAAAATTCAAAACCGTAATCGTTTTTTTTTTTTAAAACAAAAAAGACCTCGTGCGACTCAAAGTTAATCAATCAATTGCATGAAATGGTGGTAGACACGACGTATTACGACCTTTTGGGCCTTGAGCCTACCTCCACCGCACTTGATATCAAGAAAGCGTACAGAAAAGCCGCCATCAGGCTCCATCCCGATAAGAACCCCGACAACCCTGACGCCGCGGCCAAGTTCCAGGAAGTCGGTGAGGCGTACCAGGTTTTAAGTGATGATACGTTGAGAGCAAAGTATGATAAGTTTGGCAAACAGGAATCGGTGCCTCTGCAAGGATTTGAGGACCCGATGGAATTCTTTTCCATGATTTTTGGCGGCGAAGCGTTTAAAGGATGGATCGGCGAACTCTCGTTGCTCCAGGAACTTTCAAAGTCGGCCGAATTGTCGGGATACGATGAAAAGAAAGACGAAACAACCACGACTGGCTCTTTTTCTTCTTCTTCTGCTGGTGCTGGTGCTTCTGCTTCTGCTTCTGCTTCTGCTTCCGGTACTCTCTTACTTGAGCATGGAAAGAATGAACTTAGCCAGAAAGAACAGGAAGAGCTCAAGCGAAAAGAAGAGCTTGAGAAGTTTGAAGAAGAGTGTCGCCAGAAGAAGATTGAAACTCGCAAAGAACTCACTAAGAACTTGATTGAAAAGTTATCGTTGTACACTGAAACAGATATGCAAGACGACGTTGCGGCATCGTTTAAGGAGAAGTTACGTTACGAAGCCGAATCATTGAAGATGGAGAGTTTTGGGCTTGAGATTCTTCATACCATGGGCGAGATCTACAAGGCCAAATCCAAAATTTTTCTTAAGAATCAGACTTTCTTTGGCTGGGGCGGTTTATGGTGGTCAGTCAAGGAAAAAGGTGGTGTTGTGAAGGATACGTTTAAGGTGGTATCATCGGCATTAGATGCACAGAAAACTATGGAAGAGTATGCTAAAATGCAACAGGATAACGAGTACCACGCCCAGAAGTCCGAGAAGAAAGATCACGACGACGTTTCTGATAAGATTGATGAGCTCCAGAAAGAAATCGAGCGTCTCAAGAAAGAAAAGTTGAGGAAAGAAGCCGAAGAGCGTGGTGAGGAGTACCATGAGAAGCCTGCCGAGTCTGCCAAACCGGCTGAAAAGGAGCCAGAAAAGCATACAGATGAGGAACTTGCTGAGATGGAAAAGTATCTCATGGGTAAAGTATTGGCTGCTGCATGGTCAGGATCACGGATGGAGATCCAGGCAACCACACGGGCTGTTTGTGATAACATTCTTGACGACAAGGACGTGAGTGTGGAGAAACGGGTGGCACGCGCCAAAGGATTACGGTTCATTGGTGAAGTATTTGTAGCGATGACAAGAACGGAAGCCGAAGACGAAGAGGCAAGAGTTTTTGAAGAGTTGGTGGCTGAAGCCAGTAAGAAACGAGACAAGAAGAAGAAGAAGAAGACAACGACGACAACGAAAGATGACGAAACGGTGGAAACGAGTTAACTATTTATTACAATGAATGAATCGCATGAAAAATTTAATTTTACTTTACTTAAAATAATGGATACTGTAAGTTTAATAAAGAGCAGAACGAAAACGTTGGACACGTTCACGAACTCGAATTATCGTGACTTTACTGTTATTGATACCGAGCTTCACTTGACGGTTTCGTTCGATACCCAGACGATTTCTGGCCGCGTTGCATACCACTTGCAAAAAACGAGCGATGTTGATGCCGTGGTTTTGGATACGTCGTTTTTAGATATTTTAGGAGCGCAGATAGATGACAAACAAGTCAACTACAAAGTTCAGCCACGTACGGAACCTTATGGATCGCCATTGAGGATTGAAATCGGTTCCCAAAGCCGCGAATTCCGTCTTCAAGTCGACTTTTCCACCACCAACAAGTGCACGGCGATCCAGTTCTTGGACGGCGACACTGGTCCGTTCGTCTTCTCGCAATGTCAAGCTATTCATGCCAGAAGCTTGTTTCCATGCTTTGACACTCCAGCAGTCAAGTCACTGTTCAAGTTCAGTGCCACTTCGCCACGGCCGTGCTTGATGTCGGGACGCGCTGTCACCCGAGATACCGGTGTCGAAAACACCTACTACTTTGACCAGCCAATTCCAATTCCATCCTACTTGGTATCAATTACGTCGGGGAATCTTGTACATGTGCCGGTGGGGCCACGTTCTGAAGTGTACTCCGAAGAACCGCAGTTAAAGCGGTGCCAGTGGGAATTTGAGCGCGATATAGAGAACTTCATCCAGATCGCCGAAGCCCTTGTGTTTGACTACGAATGGAAGACGTTTGATGTGTTAGTGTTACCTTCAAGCTTTCCTTACGGCGGTATGGAGATCCCCAACATGACACAGGTGACACCAACGCTTGTGAGCGGCGATCGGACGCAAATCAAGGTATTGGCCCACGAATTGGCCCACTCGTGGCTGGGAAATTTGGTCACCAACAGTTCGTGGGAACATTTCTGGCTCAATGAAGGCTGGACGGTGTACTTGGAAAGACGAATTCTTCAGGCCATTGCCGCTGCCGAGGCCAAGGACGCCGGTGTTGTCGATTACGTGGCTCATGGCGAGAAAGTAAGACAATTCATGTCGATTATCGGCTGGAATACGTTGGTTGATGCCGTGAAAACCACCGATCCATTGTTCACCGCTCTTGTATATAGTTTGGACAACGCAGATCCTGACGACGCGTTTTCGAGAATCCCATACGAGAAAGGGTTCAACTTCCTTTACCATATCGAAACCAAACTTGGAGGAACCGCGGCGTTTGATCCGTTTATCAAACATTATTTCACCAAGTTTCGGTACTTGTCGATCAACACGGTTGATTTTGTTGAGTGTCTCTACGAGTTCTACTCCGAAAAGGACCAGAGACAAGTTTTGGACTCGATCGACTGGGAAACTTGGTTATTAGGTCAAGGGTTACCGGAATATCCAAACTTTGATACTACTTTAGCAGACGAAGTGTACGTTCTTGTCGACAGATGGACGAAACACTTGAGTGGAGCCAGTGAAACGTTTGGAGAACAGGATATTTCTGGCTTTGAGACGGCCCAGACTATGCTTTTTATCGAGACGTTGACGGAAAGACTTCGTTACAGCACCGTTGACCCTGCGATCATCAGGAAATTGGATCTGATTTATCCCAGCTTAGCTGCCAGTACCAACGGCGAGATATTGACCAAATGGAACGATTTGGTGATTAGCTACGGGAATTACACTGAACAGGACGACCAGGTACAGGGTTTTGCCCGGTGGTTGGGTTCTGTCGGGCGCATGAAGTACGTGCGTCCCGGCTACAAATTGTTGAGCCGTGCTGTGAGCCACGAGTATGCGATTTCGGTATTCCACAAGTACGAAAAGACGTACCATCCTATCTGTCGTACAATGGTCAGAAAGGACTTGCGTGTTTAATAATTATACGTCAAGAGAGTTGATTTGTTACCGATAACGGTGGCTGATAATCCCCCAATAAAAAAAAACATAAAAATTAAATTTTAAGTATAAAGCCGTGCACAACTGTGGATTCAAATTATCAATCTTCAACCCAACAGTTGTTCTTTATGGAATACGTAACTCATATTTCGAAAGAAGATCCTTCTGTTGCCACCAAATCGGTGCATGGTCTTACATTCACGTATCCCGTTCAGTATTATGATTTCCACGTCTATTACTCTGCACATAATGCGAATTCGTTAACCGAGAGCGATCTGCTTCGGGCCCGGTTGTTGGCCGAATTCGAGCCCGAATGTGCCAACGGCTCTATCATTGTCAAGATATTGCCGGATCACAAGATTATAGGGCCTCATCCGACACCGTTTTGGGAAGCAGATGTCTTAAGACCCGAGGTTTTTATCAAAGTGTTATCGTGGTTCCAGCTCAATCACGGCACACTTTCGGTCTTGATCCACCCACAAACCGGCGAAGACTTGAAGGATCACACGGAACGTGCTCTCTGGTTAGGCACGCCGTTGCCGCTACTTACAAATATCTTTGGCTCGAACCCCGAGAAAAGGATTCCGGAATTCGGAGTCAAACGTAGTGCCGGTATTAAGGTCGACGAGTTTGCTAGCCATGCTTCCAAATAGATTGTTAGTTTAACTAAAGTTGTTTATTATGTTTATCAGCTATTTACTTTATTTTACTCACTGCGTGATTTCCTTCTTGAACTTGTCCAATCTCTTCTGGTGGTCCTGGATAAACTTGATCACCTTTTTACGGTTATTCTTTAGGATATCGTTATCGTTGACATCAATGCCGTCCAACTTCAATATTTCCTTCAATAACATCTCGGAAAAGTAATTGTATTTATACTCCACGTCTTCCTCCTTCAATGTATGGTAATTTTCGATGTAATCATCGATCTCTGGCACATATGTGCCTTCCACAAAATCCAAGATCTTCTGGATATCCATATTGGCTTTCTGGGCTTTGGTGAGCTTCTTTTCTTTCTTGCTCTTCTTTTTTGGTGCTGGTTTCGAACTAAAAGCCAGACTTAAGAGGAATACCGTGCTGGCAGCGGTGATCACCAATGTCACAGTGGCTGGTGTCACTTTTAACTGGGTAAAATCGTTCACTATATCTTCCACCGTCAAAGATTGCGCATAGTCAACGTACCACTGGAATTCCTTCTGGCTGGTGGGAATATTGCTGATCGCACCATTAAGGAAACTGGTAGTTTCCTCAAAGAAATGCTCTACTTGTTCCTGGATCCCACTCATTGTCTTACCTTCGGTGCGTGTTGTTTAAACGGAAGTTTTCGATAGTGAGATTCTTGCAAGAATAATAATTAAAACAATATGCAGGAAAATTGCAGCCATTCCAATAGTTGAAAACGGCTTTTGTTGGTGTAGAGTTACAATAAAAGAAACCCACTTGATGCTTGAAGATATTCAATTCTTGTTTTGCGTATTTTGTTGCCTTTTATCTTGATATATATTATTATTTGTTTTTAATTTTTTTATGGTCACAATCAGTAAAAGGTATACTCAGTAGCAGTTATCGTAAGTGCTAACGAGCAGACCCATACTGGAATTAGCATTGTCGTACCTGCCAATACCAAATGCTTTAAGCTCAAAATATCAAAACTAAACAACCACCAACCTTAGAAACGTGATCTAATAATCCGGTGTTTCATAAAAAGATCTGTTTAACAATGGAATAACAATGAATTATGCAACGAAGGAAGAATAAATATTCATCAGTGCCATTGAAAACTAAGATTCCAAAACAAATCATTTTAAAGTACTGAATGGCTTGAAGAATTGAAAAGGCGTATTATTTAAATATTTTAATACTAGGTAAGAAATTGAAAAAGTATCATCTAGAAATAACACAGCGAGTCTTTTGTAGACCACGGAGAAGAAACAAGAAAAGACAATTAGGATATCAAAGCTTAATTGCTAGCAGTAATGTTTTGGCCCCCGAAATTACGGAGTAAAGTCTGAAAATCGCCCACGTTAAGGTTTTCACCGTTAGGTCCAATTGGGAATTGGAAGATACTCTTCCAGAATGCTTGGAGACCTTGAATAACACCTTGGTCGGTACCTGGGTACAAGAAGTTGTTCAATCTGTCTGTTCTTTGACAGCCGGTGACAGGAGCTTTACCGTTAAATCTACCTTCGATCCAGGTTAAGGCAGCAGCAGAACCAAAGAGAACTTCATCAATGTGACCAGCGGAATCATCAGCAGCAAATTCAATAGATGGAGAACCCCATTGACACCAGTTATTGTAAGTTCTAACCGCTTCAGGGAAAGAAACAATTTCGTCAATCTTACCGTGGTAGATAAAGAGAGGAATTTCAGGCTTTTCTCCATTGTTGGTCACGGCCAAAGTGTTTTGAGTAAGAACGTTCTTAATGGTTGGGTTTTGGAGAATTTTCCAGCCAGATCTGAAGTACTTAACCAATCCAGTGAAAGCACGGTGGAAAACAAAGTGCACAATACTCTCTGGAAGACAACCAATTCCACCAACCAAGTAGTCGTTGTAGAGAAGTGGGTAGATATCTTGCTTGATTGGCTGGACAATTTCTGGGTATTCACGAGACAAACCATTCATACCAGCAAAGGAGAGACCTGCAAAAACAGTACCTTCAACCAATTGGACGGTGGTGGTAATGTTGGTGACGAAACCACCAACTGCGGTACCAAGTAAGTTGCTCTTCAATTCTGGAGCGTAGCTTGGTTGAAGAGCCGTGGCCCAACCAGATGCAAGAGAACCACCAGAGTAACCCCAAAGAATAGTCTTTGCGTCTGAGTTAATGTTGGTGAAGTTAGCATGGAGAGCACCTCTAATCGAATCCAAGACACCATGACCGGCAAGTCTACCTGCAGTGAAGGCGGAGTTGGGACCTTCGTAGTCAGGAACGACAACCCAGTAACCCTTGTTCAAAAGGGTTTGGATTAAGAAGAATTCAGCTTGGTAGATGAGGGTGGAAAATTCTGGAGCCCCGAATTGAATCGAGTACGAAGGAGCACAGTTGCTGGAAGCAGCATCTTCAGCAATCTGGTAAGAAACAAGCTTGCTGTTGTCAGCGTTGTAAGGTTCAATGAGGGTGGAGGCAATGGCAATGGCATTACCGTGGGAGTCAGTAGATCTGACAAGGACCTGCCACGAGTTTTTAAGGTTAACGGTCAAGAAGACACTTCTCAACGGGTGTGGAGTAGGTCTCCACTTCAAGATGGTACCAGGAGCAGCAGATTCATAGCCAGCAGGTGGCTTGTAGAAGTCGTCCTGACTTGGAGAGACAACAACTGATGGAAGTGCAAAGACTCCCAAAGAAAAAATTTGGAATAAGGCAAAAAATTGAAACCAAGACAGGAATTGCATCGTTGATGAAACTTCTAGTGTTGGAGGGTTGGTGATAGAGAAAACAAAAAGATATAACCGGCGATTTGGCGGACAATTTATACCGAGAGAAGAAGAAGCGGGATGACGAGGACGACAAGGATGAAATTGACCATTGAGGGTAGTTCATGTCAGCCATGAAAAATACTGACTCAGTTCAACAGTTTGCAACCATTTGAGTCTTTCTGTTTACCAACAAACAAAAAAAATAAAATCCTAAAATAAAAATACCCAAGTCTATTTTTTGCAACTCTAAAGTTTAAGCCAACCAAATTACAAGAAGAAGTTATGAAATTTCATGTCTATTGTTCTGGTGCAGAAACAATCCGGTTTAAAGTTTTATCGGACAGAGAGAACAAAGAAGAAATAATGTCCGGGTCAGTAACGTCCTTTGTATGACGCGTTGATCCGAACAGGGATGTCACGATCGTGAATCATAACAAGCTTCAGATACTCTCAATTGAACAACAACTACAAGAAGAAGAAGAAGAAGAAGAAGAAGAAAAGGAAGAAAAGGAAGAAGAAGAGGAAAAAGCGATTGGTGTAGAGCAGCCAATGTCAATAAATGGGTCAAATTAGGGGGGAATAAGGAAATAGATTAAAAAAAACCTAGAAGGAGAGGGTCAAAACTCAGAATTAAGGTTATTTGAGACAAGCGAGCTTTGAAGCTCGCTTGTTTATCATTGTGTAATTCGTTAAAATCACCTTATAGTAATGAATAGTCAATGGAATCGCGTAGGGAAGGCGGGTCTTTAAGATTCCAGTAAAAAAAACATATGATGAACAATAGTTGGACTTGGAACGCGGTAATTTTAGAAAAATTGTCCCTGCCTAAATAGGCAGGCGCAAATATTATTTTTTGTCGTATGTTTACGTATGTTGGTTGGCAAGCGGGGATTGAACCGGGCACCAAACAAATTCAAGTATGCGACAATAAAATAAAATAACTAGTAGTGCTGGAATCGGCGAAATTCACGATCGCTACACTTAATATGCCAAAAATAAACGAAATTTTGGATCAAAGAGAGAAAAGGAGAAATGAATATTATTTGAGAGTATTTACGTGTACAAAGAAGTGAATGACTGTGTTTGATATCAATTAAGGTTTTGGTCGCCGGATCCGCGATAAAAATAAAGTATTCATTAGGCCCGTGACCAGGCCATTATGGCAGGCTGCGTTCGGTGCGATCAGGAAATCTGGGGAAATGTGTCAAGAACAAGCGGTTGTGCACTATCTAAACGTGAAACTTTCAAGACCCAGGACTTTTTATCTATCGTTTTATTTAAGCCAACTTTGAATTCCTGATGTTCAAAGGCTAATAAGTAAGCTTTTTTTGTGAAACCACTCAGGAAGTTTTCGCTGCCAAGACGGATCCCATGATTTCATCTTCGGACTCTTCTACCATCAGTTCATTTGGACTGGTCCAATCACCGTGTGTCGTGACTCCAACCGGGTTATCGTGAAGTTCCGGTGCCGGATCGCTCTGTTTCTGTTGACTGAAGGGTGTGGCAGACGTCGTAAGCAGCAGCGATATTTGAGCCGGATCACGAATATTGTTTTCCATATTGATAGACTCCATTTTCTTGTCGGCAACCTCGGACCCCGAGCAAGACAAATCGAGAAACGCATATTGCCGGCAATCTTGCATCCTCGGTGCACATTCCTCTTCATCTAAATGGTACATTTCGTTATCGTGGTCAAAGTAAATGACCTCGGCCATCGCCGTTGGTAAATCGACTTTCACAGCGTATACCATCCGTAGATCTGCTTGGTTGATGGTGATTTTGGCCTGTGTATTCACCACCGGATACATCTGCCGGTAGTAAGGCGTTTTGTGGAACCAGTCCTTGTAGAACACAAGCCTCGTGGTGATAAAAGAGTCAAATAAAGTCGACGAAGGACGCAGCCCCAGCAGGTGGGGAGCGAGGACAAGTCGATTTTTGACATGAGTCACGGTCGACATCTGGGAAGAGCGAATCAATTGTTCTGGAGTCTGTTGTTTCTGCAGAGACAGACTTTGCAGCTGTGGCCGGCTTCGTGGCGGCTCTTCGAATCGTGTATCGAGATACCCAATTAAGATAGCCATCAGGTCGTCGCGGTATATTTTATTGGAAATCATCTGATTAAGACTAAACACATGGGCCTCAAATTTGGCCACGGGGCTCGTCTTAAGAAGATCTGACTGTAGCGGTACTTCGGGAAGCGGTGTCTTTGTGCCCACGAGAGCAAACTGTTCCTGGTTTGATTTGATTGTTGCGAGTCTTTCAAGATGATGTTTCAAGATTGTTTCTT
The DNA here is from genome assembly GCA_030574955.1 of Teunomyces lycoperdinae. Classification (NCBI taxonomy): domain Eukaryota; kingdom Fungi; phylum Ascomycota; class Pichiomycetes; order Serinales; family Debaryomycetaceae; genus Teunomyces; species Teunomyces lycoperdinae. The sequence goes on from JAJMFY010000023.1 coordinate 141,242, forward strand.
CGTACAGCGCCCCGAGCTCCATCTTATAGAGCTCCACAACCTCATGGTAGTTGTTGATCACAAATATCGTTGCTGGAGCAAGCTCTAGGCTCTGTATTAGCCCGTAAACCCGGGCAAACGTATCGGCAGAATAATGAGCGATTAAAGTATCGAGCCAATCGGAACGGAAATCAGGATGGTGCACCAAGAAGTGCCATGGAAATGGATGGAGTGTGTCTATAATTACCACTCTGGGACCAGTATTCTGTGGCAGGACTGGGAACTGGCGGAGGTGGGACACGATTAGTGATACCGTCACGGTATAAGGTGCTAAACATTGGGCTACTGTCAGGAAGTCGATAATACGGTTGCGGCCATTGATAAGTACCGTATCTAACGAGGGAATAGACGTTGAAAGATGGCCAAAACGTTGTTTCTGCGCTGCCACAATGTTGAATAGTGATACCATGAATAGTGGTGTGGTAGTGTATATAAACACAAACCGTCTCTTTACTTTTTTTTGGGTGATGGACATCTCTGGACCTGCACATACCGTATCGGTCGAAGAATCTTTGTAAGTGTTCCAGAACCGAACGATTTTAGTGCTGCAGATCGACGATAGAGTCGAAATCTAAGATCGCGACGGTACAAAAAGGTTTGTGTGACGACGGGTTCATCGCGATTAAAAGAGAAGGAGCAAGCGAGCGAAAGAAAGTTTTTTAACCATCAAAAAAAAAGAAAGAAGTTAATAGAGAAGATAAGATAAGATAACAAGTTAACACGGAAGAGAAGAGAAGAGAAGAGAAGAAACATTTTTATCATTTTCATCATTTTCATTTTCATTTGCATTTCCATTTTCATTTCATTCTGATGGAAGCACTTACACGAATCTCACAAACACTGGGTGTACTTTCGCTTTCAATATGGCTCTTTGCTCAGCTTCCACAGATCATTGAGAATCATCTCAACCAATCGGTAGAAGGTGTGCTGCTCATGTTTCTTGGTTGCTGGATCGCAGGCGACATCACCAACTTGGCAGCTTGTCTTCTCACCCACGCACTTCCGTTCCAGACATCACTTGCTGCATATTACTGTTTTATCGATTGCATTTTAAGTCTCCAGTTCTGGTACTACACTCGCGTATATCCTCGACAACGTATCCATCACAATCTTCTCCAGTCTCCCGACATGCTTCGAAAAAACCGGTTCCGGTACCATCTGCCATCTAACAGTCCTTTGCTCGCGACCGTGTTGGTTTCTGGCCTCGTTTCCGGTGCCAGTGCATCTCCAATCACCGAAACTCTCGCCGCAGTTCATTGTACCATCAACATCGGCTACATCGCAGCATGGATCTGTTCGCTTCTCTACTTGCTGGCCCGTGTGCCGCAGCTTGTACGCAACTACAAAACACGCTCCACCCACGGAATCTCCGTCTACTTGTTTGTCCTTGCCATGTGCGGCAACATCTTCTACACAGTGTCGATCGTTCTGGATCTTCTTGTATTGTACTTGTCGCATAGTAACGACTTTGCTGCGGTCCTTAGTCGCCAGGTGCCGTTCATCGTAGGCAGCGCCGGTACCGTCACTTTCGACACCGCCATCATCTTCCAATGCTGGCTCTACCGGCCCCAACACTTGCCTGAACCCGAACCGCTGCCCCAATTCCAGAAACCGGACTGGTACACGCAAACAGGCTTCTCCTATCCGGTCCCAGAACCGTTATGGGCGATCCACACGCCGCCACGACACTACATCGCGGGCTCGTCTACCTCCCGCTCCAATAGCGTGCTGCAGGGCGTCGTGGCACTGGCAATGCACCTGCTAACACGGTCCTGGACACGAGACTCGCCGTTACTGCCCCAACAAGCATCATCACCTGCTGCTGCTGCTGCTGCTGGACTGCTGCTCATTCCGTCGATCGTGTCGAGCTACTCGTCGGTGTCAAAAAAGATGCACAGCGAACAAAAGATTCCGTTCACACCCACCAATTTCCTTCACGGTTAGTTCTGTACTCGCCAGGCACTGTTTGGAAGTGTTTGAAGGTATGCGGTCTTGCGTTTCACCCAGAACAAGATACACACCCCGGCAACAACGCAGAGCGTGTTGGTGTAGTAGTATCCGTCGCGGATCACCGTCACCACGCCGCCGTTCTCACGACAGAACTCTTTGGCGGCCTCAGATCCGATCCAGTATGCTTCCTTGCCGGTAGTACACGACGCTTTTGTCAAACGGTCGATCAAAAAGAAGATAATTACTCGTGGCCAGGTTCCACCATAGTTTGATAAAGTGTTGAGGGTAGTCATGTACGTGCCTCCAATGGCAGGATCGGCGATTTTGGTAAAGAATGCACAGAGCGACACAAATTGGACCGTCGACATGAATGAACTAAACAAGTGTTGGATAATAATCAACCCAAAGTAACCCGTCGAAACCTTGCCGTCTTCTGGAAAGAAATACACAATCAACTGTGCCATCATTGCTGCCACAAGCCGGCCAGCAAACCCAAGCACCCATGGGCGGAGCGGTGCCTTTCCTGTCGACCAGCGGCCCGAGTAGTAACCAAAAATCATTTCGAACGGGAAATCTATCAACACTGTGATCGACAAATCTTCTTTGGAGAGTCCTTTTTCAAGGAGTTTGAGGTTTGTGGCCGCTTCATTGACTTGAAACCCGAGTTTCGCCATAAGTAATATCACAATTAAGCTCTGTACGTTTGGAAGTTGTAGCACTTGGTACATTGCCAGGTAAACAGTACGAAGCTCGTTGAATCGGGACGGTGTTGCGTTGTACACTGACTCTGTTTTGGCCTTTTCCAGGGCCAATTTGGCCTGGTTCGCCTGGCGTAAATGTGGTGGATCTTCAGGAACGTAGTAAAGCAATGCGGTGACTGCCAAGTACGCCCAGCCCCAGAACTTGAGGTATTGGCCCAAAGTGAAGAGTCCTTCTTCGAGCGGCACCAGCCGTAAGTATTTGTTGGCGAAATCGGGCGAGCTGAGTGCAAGAAAGATCGTGAATGATGAAAAGTAGCCGGCGTTGATGCCGATGGTTTGTGCTGTCAGTGCAAAGGAAAGACATTCTGGCGATAAGCAGGTCAAAGCCCAGCCATCAACAGCGATATCTTGCGTGGCACAGAAGAAAACCAACATAAAGAAGCATGCGGTGATGGTGGCCAAGTGTTTCTGTGGATTCATGAGTAAATCGTCAATGATTGACCCCAAATAAAGAAGAGTAAGGCCAGAAACAGTTTGAACAGGAATGATCCATGAACGACGACGTCCCACCTTTGGCAGGTACACCGCATCGACAATTGGCGACCATACCAACTTTAGCGAGTACGGGTATGCGGCGAGCGAAAAGATGCCGACTTGTGAGTATGAGACTTTCAGTTTAAGTATAAATGGAATCAGACCAAAAGCAAGGCCCACCGGCACACCCTGGAGCAAGTACAACACTACCAATACCGCAAATGCCTTGCGGTCGACCTTCTTGAGACTAGTGCGGGCGCGCAGCATTTTCGGCTCGATGTCCTGGTGAGCGAGCGGAAGAAGGCCGCTATTTTCCTCACCAAACGCAGCATGTGCCACCAACGTATCTGTTGCCGGTTCTGTGGCGTGTCCTCGTTTGTGCATAGAATAAAAAAGGGAAGAAGTGTTCTTTTTTTGTGGAGAAACGAGAAATACACGAGTTTGAACAGGGTGGTTTGAAAAAAGTTGATTCCAGTGCTTGTGTGCAGGCTGCTGCCGTTTTCCTAATCCGAGGGGGGCCGAAAAAAAGAATTTATTGTTACTCTTTTTTGTTTTTATCGCCATGTCATTACATTTGGCAGAATTAATGCTCTATAGATTTACAAACCCAAAACCTTTCTGGAGGCTCTGAGAACAACTTCGCAGTCTGGGAAAGCAAAGTCTTCCAACTCCTTGGCGTATGGTGTAGGAACTTCACATCCAGTGACTCTTTCGACTGGAGCGTCCAAGTAATCAAATGCTTCAGATTCCATGATTTGGGCACAGATTTCCGAACCAACACCAAAGGCTGGGAAACCACCTTCAACAGTGACTAAATGGTTGGTCTTCTTGACAGACTCAACAATGGCTGGAACATCCAATGGCTTGATGGATCTCAAATTCAACACTTCAGCCTTGACACCGTATTCCTTTTCCAAGATCTCGGCAGCTTCCATACAAAACTTAACCGATCTCGAGTGCGAAACCAAGGTAATGTCGGTACCCTCACGTTCGATGTTAGCCTTGCCGATAGGCAAAACAAAGTCGGCAGACAAAGCTTCTTCGGAGATTTCAAACAGTTCACCGTAAGCAATTTCGTTTTCCAAGAAAACAACTGGGTTAGGGTCTCTAATAGCAGCCTTGATCAAGCCCTTGTAGTCTTCGGCCGAGTACGGAGAAACAACCTTCAAGCCCGGAATGGAACCATACCAGGCAGCGTAACATTGCGAGTGTTGGGCAGCAACACCGGCAGCAGCACCGTTAGGACCACGGAAGGTGATATTACATGGTTGCTTACCACCAGACATGTAGTAGGTCTTAGCAGCGGAGTTAATGATATGGTCAATCGCCTGCATGGCAAAGTTGAAGGTCATGAACTCCAACACTGGCTTCAATCCGTGCAACGAAGCACCAACTGCCAAACCAGTGAAACCCATTTCGGTGATTGGAGTATCAATGATTCTTCTTTCACCAAAACGGTCAAGCAAACCTCTCGAAACCTTGTAAGCACCGTTGTATTGCGCCACTTCTTCACCCATCAAAAAGACATCGTCGTCACGGTCCAATTCTTCAGCAAGACCGGCGTTCAACGCATCTCTGACCGTGATCGTTTTTTGGCCAGCAGCACTCGAGGCAGAACGAATGTCCATCATTCTCATGTTCTGGTACTGTCCAGCTTTTTTGAGTGGAGCATTCTTGAGTGCCTGTGCAGCAAAAGCTGCTGTTCTGGCAACAGACGAGACTTTAGGAACAACCATTGCGTATGTGGGAGAAAGTAAGGTAAGGTTGGAAGTCAAATATTTGTACCGTGCGGACAGATGAGGACCGTTTGTTGGGACACGACTCGGAGGTTAGTCTCCGAAAACAATATGCATTTTTTTAGGAGACATTTTAAAAAAAAAAAAAGTATATAGACTTTGGTTTTTTTTTTTTGTTATTGCGACATTTTCTTATTGACGATAATTCAGACATTTTCTCAAAATCTAAACATTTTCTTTTCGGATACGACATTTCAGTCTCTCTCTATTTTTATCCGGGTTGATTTCCCGGCGTTATACGGAACGTTCCCCTCCGACAGGAGCCCAGCGGCCAACAAACTAGTTTTTTTGGTTCGCTTACGCCTTCATGTTAAAAGGCTTAAATTCACGTGACATAATGACTCCCCTCTCTAGAACCTTATAGTCATTGATATAAATAACGGTTTTCCTGCAATAAAATTAGACGCTTTATAAAAGCAATGCTTAAACTCCTTAGACCTAGACCGGTAGTTGTCCGGTCCTTAATACGGTACAGAAGCAACTTCCACCGTCCCGATGCAGCCGGTTCCAACAATGCTGCCGATGCGGCAGACGCCACGGCCACTATCATCGCCGATGCGCTTGACGTTAAGATGCCAAACAAAACAACGTGGTTGGATGCGCTCCGTGAACGTGAAAAGCAGTTAAAAGAAGGTAAAGTGCTAGACAGTTACAGTTACATGACGCCCAAAACGACGGATGTGGACGAAAAGACGCGTAGCGACTCGTTTACGTACTTGACGCTTGCCTTCAAAGACGACAAATGGTTGTGTGACTCGTACATAAACGCATTTGGTCGGTTGCGTGCAGGGAACTTGTTCCAGGACTTGGATGCGCTTGCTGGCCGCATTGCGTACCGCCACTGTTCGCCTGCGGAACCCGTGAATGTCACAGCATCGGTGGACCGGATCTACATGGTGAAAAAGGTAGACGAAATCTCGAAACATAACTTTGTTCTTGCAGGTAGTGTTACATGGACAGGGAAATCATCAATGGAAATCGCCGTAAAGGGCTATGCTTTTGATGAAGTCCCTGAAACCATCACTGAAGAAACATTGCCGGAACAAAATGTGTTTTTATCGGCCAATTTCACGTTTGTTGCTCGGAATCCACTCACCCACAAGTCGTTTTCCATCAACCGCTTGATCCCCGTAACAGAAAAGGACTGGTTGGACTATCGTCGGGCCGAATCGTACAACTCCAAGAAGAAACTTGCTGCGCGCAACCCGAAGGTAAACAAGCCTTCTGATGATGAAAACAGGTTGATTTACGACATGTGGAAACTGTCTAAACTGTTGGAATCGAGTGGTGTGCCGCGTGGTGTGGCATTTATGAAAGATACAAAGATTTCGTCCACCCAATTCATGCAGCCTCAGTACCGTAACCGTCACTCGTACATGATCTTTGGTGGTTACTTGTTGCGGCTGCTGTTTGAGTTGGCGTACTGTGCTGCTGCAGATTTTGCTGGTGCCGGTCCACGGTTTGTTTCGTTGGATTCCACCACCTTCAAAGCTCCAGTTCCCGTTGGTTCGGTATTGCTGATGGAGGCTTCGATTACCTATACCGAACATCTCCACCAACCGCCACAGGATAATGATACCGACTCTCCGTTTGACTTTAAGTTGCCTCCCACCAACAAGATCTCGGCCAACAAAGAAGCGTTTCTCTCTGAACCCGGCACATTGATCCAAGTCAAGGTCGATACTTCGATCAAACATTTGGAACAAGAACTGCTGACGCCGAGCGGAACTTTTATCTACTCGTTCTTTGTTCCAGAAGCATCGTACAAGGATGCACCACGGTATCTGCTGGTAATTCCTCAGACATACTCGGAAATGATGACGTATGTTGAAGGAAGAAGACGTGCATATGACACGGCGCAGTTTGTAGCTACATTGCCAAACATTTAATAATATAATAGCGAAACAACTAATTAACTCTTTTAAACCTTGATACCAAAGCTTGATTCAGTTTTTAGCTTTTTTATTAGCTTGACTTAAATATATTACAACAATCATTACGAACTAAACATGCAAATGATGAAGCTTGTGTTGAGAAACGCCAATCAGAAGCTCCATGACTGTGAAGATAGCGCAGTGGGGCTTCGGTTTCAATCGCTATCTTCAGCTATTTGGGCCGAATAATCGGAATACTTTGTTTCTGGTTCGTACGCCGATTCTCTCAAACTCGCTTTTCGGGTAAACTCCACCAACTTTGCCTTGGAGCCATTTCCAAACATAAACAGTTCTGATCCAAGTGAAATCGCCGAAAGGTTGGTGTGTTCCATTGGCGAATGGAGCGTCGTGGGAGTGTTTTGGTTCAAAAAGTGTTCTGACGACGGCGAAATGAGTGCAGCGTTTGGGTTCGACTGGGGCTGTACCAACGCCGTTCTCAGGGTGTTCTGGTGCCATTTGATCTCTCCATTGTCGGTAGTTGGCCGGAACTCGTCAAGAAAGTCGGTGGTGGTTCCATAAATGTCCTGGTTACTGGGCATCCGTGACTCGCCAAACTTGGCCAACAAATTATAGCTGCTGGCTTCCAGATGGTTGAAACTGGTGCTGGACGGAATCTCGCCATGACTGACGTCGTGTTCTTCTTCGACAACACCCAAATCAGGCATGTTGGCATCGACAATGTTTCCGTTCAGATCCAAACGTTGGAAATTCTGTGACGAGTCTCGCGATATGCTGGCCATTTTCGAGGAATGAGCAGAGTTGCGATAATCGTCTTCAACCAAACGTACTGAAAAGAGTTGTTCGGTATTGACGGTGCTGAGTGACGCTACTGACTCACGAACCGGAGCCACAGCCACGTCTGATACGTTGTTGGCACGCCATGATTTCTGCTGCTTCTCAGGAGCGTCGTAGTAACGCGACTCGTCGCTCTCAACGTGTGTTAGCGACGACAGCGTGCTTCGCACATCGTCGTCCAACTTGAGCACGTTAAGAGCCGCAAGCTGCTTGGCTTTTTCGTCGTGGTCGTCCTGATCGATGGTGGTGCCGAATCCAGGACCGGTGAGCTCTTCTGGTTGGTTCTCAGGCTCGTTTTCCTCGTCATTCTTCTTTCTACGTATGCAACAGAAAAGAAGAAGCAGAGCAACAATGATTGCGGCAACTGGAATCCCGACACCGAGTCCAATTGCAAGTTTGGTTTTGGAAGATAATCCTGATTTGGATTTCGATGTTGGTGATGAAGTCGATGAAGATGTTGATGATGTTGGTTCCGTGGTTGAGGTTGGTTTTGAAGAAGAAGAAGAAGAAGACGAAGACGAAGATGAAGTCGACTTGAGATCAACTCCATTCACATTGAAGGATTTGGTTTCTCTGTCGAAGCTGGAAGTGGCAGTGATGCTAAGTGTCACCGAATCAAAGTCTTTGGGCGTTGTACCAGTAAATGTCATGTTTTCGGCGTGGTAAGTGATCCACGATGCATCAAAGTTAGTGGAAACCGACTTATTGGCGGTGGTGAACAACGAATTGAGTAACTGGTACTCGAACCAGTGGCCACGGGTCGCATTGACCAGTGGAAGGTTCAGCACAGTAAAAATGGAGCCCAACGTATCAAACAGAAAAGGAATTTCCACCGAATTCTGGAACACGTCACGAATCACCACTGTAAAGTTGTCAAAAGCTGCTGACGGTGGAAACAGGCCGGTTAAAGTGTTGTTATCGCGATTCAATTGCACGTACAGCGGCGCATTGGTGAGTGTCATTGACGACACGTTGGTGCCAGCAATCGGTTCTCCATCCATAAACACTTGGTTTACCGGCACCTGCACGTCAAATTGTTCGTTGAAAGTCCCATTGATCTTGATTGTGCCATTGAGCGACGTGCTCAACTGATGGGCACCAACAGTAAGCTTGAAAATGCCTTCAGCGCCAGCAAAACCAGAGTAGTCGGAGCCGATAAACGCAAAGCTGTACTCAAACAGCGGAGCAATGCTCGAAGTAACGTATGGAACGGTTCCCGAAAATGATAATTCGTCAGCATCAAACTTAATCCAATTTGGGAGCGATGAACGGTCGGCTGAACGGCCGTAGTAGGCAATAATGGGCCGGGACGAGTTGGTGTACAGTTCAAAGACGTTGGAGGAGAATTTGATCATAAACTGTTGGCCCTGTTTGACCACCAACGCGTCGTTACCGTTGGTCTGACCGTACTTGGCGATTTCGGTGAACATGACGTCTCGTGAGGCCAAATGGAGGCCCAGGTCATTGGAGACAATCATCAGGTACGAGTCTGACATTGTGGAGCCGTCCAGGGAATCTGTGGCAGTCAAGGAGATGGAAAAAGAACCGACATCGGAATCCAGAGGCTGGCCGGTGAAAGTGCGAGAAGGAGAGTCGAAATGGAGCCAGTTTGGTAAGTTGGAGGCCTCGAGAGTCACAGGAGCGTCATTGGACGATTTATAGGTGATGTTGGCCAACGTGAAGGAGTAGGGCTTGTTTGTACGGGCGACGTTGGGAAGTTGTTCTGAAAGCGGGAAGCCAACGTAGACCTGCGCCCACACAAGCACGGCAGAGCTGCAGAGCATATGAAGAAGGAGGATTAGCACGAGCATCGGTGATGCCTCAAATCTTTGTTGATGGTTTTGTTGTTGTTGTTGCAGTAAAAGAGTGTAGTTTAGTTGGGAAAAGAAAAAAGTGACAGTTAGTTACTGCTGTGGTGGATTTTTTTTGGATGATTTGGGTCCCCTGCGCAGGAGATCAAAATAAACGACGCGTCAGATTTAAGAATTCCGCGTCTAAACGCGAGTTGGCGCCAAAATAAAATCAAGACATTGTTTCACGCGCGGCAACTTTACAGAATTTAACTGTTTTGGAATTGTTTTCCTTGGTTTATAATAGGGCAGCAAAGTAAGTTTCAGCCCTGCTTTCGGGGTATTGCAACTCCTTTCAATAAAAGTACTTTCTCAAGAATCTCCTTTGTTGTGGATCGCTCCTTACTCGTTCTTACATCTCTGTAGATTCTCTTGTTGTTATTGTTCTCTGATTAAATTCTAAGGTGTAACTGTCTCGTTTCTGTTACACATTGTTCTCGTATTTCCATGTATTAACTTTTGCACCGCTCGTCTCTGTTGTCTGAAATCCAGTTGCAGTTCTAGATTTGTATCCCTATCTTGACTTTGTCCACTATTACAACTGGTTTATTGAGTACATACATCGATGAATAGTTTAACAAGAAAGAAGAAGAAAGAGAAATAAAGAAGAAGAAATGTAAAGTATCCAATAAAGTATTCCTTTCTTCTTTCTTCTTTCTTCTATTTATTACTTTTATTACTTTTATTACCTAACTATTTACGTAGTAGTCCCTAAATCTTTTCTTTCTTTCCTCGTTACGCTTCTCTTAATCCTTCAGGTGCACGTTCGCCAATAAAGTAATTCACCGCCAAGATTCCATACCCGAAAACCAACCCCACAAACTTCTCTGTCGGCGAATGGAAGTATACGTTGGTCATAAACAACATGAACCACCACAATACCAGTAACGCCACCAATATAAAATGGGGATTTTCTGCCACAAACTCGACCGGCAGCCGCTCAGAAATTTGAGAAACGTATGCTCTTGTGTTGCCGACCAACCGACGCCATCCCGGCCAAACTGCCGTGCCTTCAAAGAACATGTAGCAGCACGAATGGACCAATAAGAAGACGTGGCCCAGCGGATCGTGGCCACCTTCCCACGAGCCACGGACCCCACGACAATATTGTGACAGCACCAGCGCCGAGCCATACCTGCCGTCGTCACCAGCCTCAAACAAGTGTACAAGACGATGGTTTTCATGTTCCACCACACAACGGCCGCCAGACATCACAAAGATCCGATCCATGATTGGCAATCCAAAACACCATTGCGTGAACAAGATCCACCACACGGTGGCAACAACGTAACGCACCATAGCTCGAACAAGCAACGCACTTGGCCGTTTCCGAGAAGCAACAGCTCCATAAAACACCACCACAACAGCAGTGGTCCATGCCCAACCACGCTTGACAAACCACCGGTTCAACACATTACGTTTATCGGAATAATACGACTCGGTAGGCGCCACCGTCCTCACAAGTTGTCCCACAACGAAATTGGCCACGAACGACCCGAGAAACAAAAGTGCTGGCACCGTCACGCCCAAAGCCGACAGCACGCGCACAAGACGCAGTTGGATTTGGTTAAAATGGCGATCGTAAACCGTCATAACTGAAAAAGAAGATAAAAAAAAAGAATGGTGGTAACAAATACTGCTGGCAAACTATTTTATCTTATCGCCAAAATATCAAATAAAAAAAATGCTTACAAAGTTAATAGATTTTATGTTTCTACGATGTTTGCATTGGATTCATACATCGTGTTGATTATTATACAAGTTCTCTGAATGATTGATGAAGTTTCTGAACTTTCATGTTTTAAATGATTCATGTTTTAAAATGTTGTAGTACTACTGTGTTGATGGTGCCGGTACTGGTTCTGTGGATGATGCTTCTGTTGATGCTGCTGCTGCTGCTGCTGATGCTGCTGCTGATGCTGCTGATGCTGCTACTGATGCTGCTACTGATGCTGAAATTTCGTCCAACACCAGTTCCTGGTCCTGCCATCTCTTCACCATATCGTTCATCAAACTGTTCATGAACTCGGGATTGACGATGTTATGACGAAAATCCTCATTCTGCAACAACGTGAGGATATGGAGACAGTTCGGATACACCAAATGTTTGGCATACTCTGGCTGTTTCCAATAGTTCAAGTAACGCAAGTAGTTGATGAACTCGGCGTCCTTCAAGTAATTCTGTTGAGCCAAATGGTTGAGATATTGAATGTTACAGAGCGACTGGACAAACTCCAACTCGATTTCCCATCGTGAAGGAAGCGTAGATTCGCTCATTTAAGAGAAAGTGGTGTAACAAGAGTTATCAACAAAGCAAAAAAAAACATTCTTTTTTAAATAAAAAGAAAAAAAACATATACTTTTAGTTACCAGCGATGGAAAAACGGCAGTTAGCGCTCGAACGCGAGCTTGCGCAACTCGAAAGAATCAATTCAACGGTTGCGAATGTCATCCAAACTGTGAAGGTCACGCGTTTCAATGTCGAGCGTATGGCCAACGCTTCGGAGAATACTCACACGTTACTTGACCAATGGATCCGGATTCTTTCACAGACCAACTTTACCCATGCGATTATGGAGAACTCCAAGTGGCATGGAGTGGAAAGCACACCTGATGGAGATGACGATGACGATAAACAAGCGCTTGAACGCACGTTGGCCGAACAGTTACGGGCAGAAGAGGCGGAAAACACGCGGTTGAGGACACAACTCGAACAGAAACAGCACGAAACAAACGAGGCGAAGTCCCGAAACCAAGAGTTGGCAAATAAGAGACGCCGAGAGTTGGGATTATTGGCCAAAAGGAAAAGACCGAATAACGAGGAGAAATAACGAATTCAATGAAACAAAGTCATATTTTTCATCCGTTGCTACTTCAGGAAGTCAGCAGCTGGAAATATTACTGTATCAAGAGTCAGATCGG